>CP045892.1:14065913-14132934 GCA_013387185.1 Caligus rogercresseyi
AAAAAGTGCACCTAGTATAAAAACTGGAGCTAAATAATAAATATAAAGAAATCACGTTGACAAAGTATTTTTCCAACACACTGTGTTTCATGGTTATATTTAACCAATCTTCAGGTTCAAATACAAAAAAAAATCATTTTTTTCAAATTTTTATTTGACCTGAAGATTGGTTAATATAACCATAAACACAGTGTTGTGAAAAATCCTTTGTCACGTGATTTCTTTATAGTATATATATATATATATATACATATATAGAAGACACAACAATGAACATAATTTTTTCACTTGAAAAATCCTTATACCTTCTATAAAGTTGACACAAAGAGGGAAATACGATTCAATAGACATTGGCAACGAATCGGAGAAATATGTAAGCGCTATCTAACGGTCACTGGACAACATTTTCCAATCTACCACAGTAGTTAATATCGTCTTATATGATGTAAGACTAAGTTATAAATACCTAGATGCTTACTTTTGAAGACTTCCAAACAATAATTTTCTCCTAATAAATTTATAAAAATGAATTTGCTGAATGTGCAATAATTTCAAATAAATGATGAAAATCTAGATTAATGAATATTTATACTAGAAGTGCCGAATTTGTTCCTCTAAATTATTGGTCAAGTGAATTATTTCAATCGTACAAACACATCAATGTTAAAAAATAATGTTAAAATACGCAATTTCAAAAGGTGCTCAAGGACATCTTCGTTTGAATATGCATCATTTGAAAACTTGTGAAACCAATGTTTAAAAGTATTTCGTAACATATAAGAAATCCACTTTACTTTTACTAAATCCCCTTTTTGGACCAAAAAAAAATCTGGATAGGATCTATCAACTTTATATACTATTATTTAAGCATCTATTTATCGATTAGTACGTAAGATATTGGAATTATTAAAACTGATTTGAAATGCACTGACATACTAGAAAAATAAATATTCATGAAATTTGTGAGTATTCTTACTTTACACGAAGATAAGTAGGCGGGAACAATTAGAAATGATGAAAATCATGATTTTCAAAAAAGGTCATAAACCATTTTTCGTACGATAATTTTAGTGGCACTTTTGGAATTTACCTAAAAAATGGACTGAAATTAGAAATTTCATCTTGTTAAAAATCCTGTTACATAGTGTATTAATTACATTTCAACACAGTCCCATCACATACAATTATATATAATGAAATAAAAATCTCTATTACCCAAAAAGATTGTTCATAGTTTGCGTGAGTATATTTCTATAAACACATTTTCCGATTTTTTTTTTTTCAATACACTTGTTTACTTTGGTTATTCACCAACAATGAAACAACTCCTACAGTTAAAAATATATATATATGAACAAAACATACATCTGCACATGGATTTGCTTCAATGAAGCATCAATAAACTGATTTGAAAGCATCACGATTCAATAAAAATCATAATGGGATTCAATAATATGCAGTTTAATAATAATAATTATTATTATTTTTACCTCACTCTTTTGTAACAGAGTGAAACGAATTCCTTTTATGAGGATACTAAAAATCAAAATCCATAAACATTCAATTATGCTAGGGGATTCATACTTGCATCCACTCTGCATCCATGCGCCTGTATGCAACTATAAATGGATCCTAGGAATTAAAGAGACTCCGAGGAGCGTGCTCACCATCGTCGTCTATTTAAATGATTGCTAATAAATCATGAACGGACAGGAGGAGAGGGGTGCCATTATGATAATTCGTAGCGGGAGACTGTGTTTTTGAAAAGCAAAAAAACCTAGACCTAGAAGGTTTGAAAAAATTAATGGGGGAGTTTGGCGAAGTGGTTGGCCATATGGAAAATGTAACCCATACATCGACATCCGAATACGAGGAAGATAAGGATTTTGTTGAAAAATTTAACAAAATAAAGTCGGGAAAGGTTAAATTTCAGATCAAACTTAGCCGAAAGCTACCTTCGATTGTGCCTTTGAAGGGAAAAAAGGTGGAATTACAGTCGGTGGCCCAACAGCTGCAATGCTATAGGTGCCTGAGGTTTGGGCATAATAAGGCACAATGCACTGCCTCCAGTAAAACGTCTTACGCGGACTTCGAACAATACTTTACGACCGTAATGGGATTGGCGGAAAAAATAATAGAAGGAGCGGACGAAAGAAGGAAAACAGAGGAGGCGGCACGCCTAGAGGAAGGAGAGGAAGCCGACGAAGTGAGGATTCTGGAAGAAGAGGAGGAGAACGGTGATGAAAATCAAGTCGTTTATGATTCAAGAGAAGGATTGGGAGAATTGGAAGGCTCGGATGGGGAAGAAACTACCAAGGAGGCTCCATCAAGCGAGATCCAGTCTCAAAGAGAGGCATGGAAAGTGGTTCTAAGGAAGAGACCTGAAATGAATTTGAAGGGGAATGACGAGAAAAGAACTCACAAAAATAAGTCTAAAAGGCTGCGGGGGAGCCCAGAGGAACTCCGTAAGAAAAAGTTGAAAGAAGAGGACTCATCAAAAACAGTAACTGAGGACGCCGGCACGGCCAATCTCTCTTCGAACTAGGTATGAAGAAAACCAAATCGAAGGCTGGATATTCCGAACCCCAAAAACATCTTATCCCCATTTCGCTTGGTTTGTTCTGTGCAAGCCAAACAGAAAGACAATGCGTACTCGAAATCCCAAAGAACCCCGAGAGAAAAAGTCTGGTAGTCCGGGCCAGGACTCGACCGGGAAAAGATCAAGAGAGAAAAGTTTTTATGAATAGGAATGGCCTACTAAAAAACATAAATGATTGCCGTTCTAATAGAAAACATCAAAAAAGACACTACCTTGATGATGCCGACCCCGTACACCTACTCCGAGGAGACATGTATGTTTCTTATTTTATTATATTTATCTCCCCCCCCCTCCCACCCCTTTTCGGACGGTTATTATTTGACAGTAGGTCTCATACCCTCTCCTTCTGGACTTTTTATTATATTATTTGAATATGGAACTTAAAATTATATCAGCAAACGCCAATTCAATTTTTAACAAAACTAAAAGGAGGGATTTTATTGATTATTTAATTACGTACTCACCACATATAATATCAATTTGCGACTCCAGAATAAGTAATTTAAGCCCTGATTTTATCTTCCCTGAAGGATATGATGTCTTAATAGTACCCGCTGTCAATAAAAAGGCAAATCACCCCTCTAGGGGAATTCTGCTGCTCATAAAGAAAGAACTAAATTATAAAAGTTTGGCAAATGATGCTGGGGGTAATTACTCTGTATTTGCGATAGTCTGGAAGAGTAGATGTATAAAGTTTTTATCAATATATGGACCGAACAAGGATGATCCATCCTTTTTTAGCTTTTTAGAAGAAAAATTTGTTAATAACAGTATTAGTAAAAACGAAGATTTTATATTATTAGGGGATTTCAATGTAGCTCTGGAGCAATCTAGAGATACTTTTAATTACAAAAATGTAAATAATTGTAAAGCAAAAAAAGTTTTAAAACATATTTTGAATAGGAACACATTCTCAGACGTAGCCATCAAATTTAGTAAAACTCCAGTTCATACTTTTTCCGTGAAAGTAAGTAATACGGTGACAAAAAGTTCTCGTTTAGATTATTTTTTTGTATCTGAGAACCTCTTCCCTCTCATATCTGATTACCGCACAATTCCCAGTCGGATGTCTGACCACAATCCAATACTGATGACTTTAACATTTCCAAAAAGATATTCTAAGAAACATTGGAAATTAAATACAGATTTATTAAATGATAAAACCACCAAAGCTAAGATTGAAAAAATAATTGAAGATGTATTATATAAATTGAAAAATGGAATAATAAAATCATCTTCTCATGGTTTAAAATTAATTCTAGATTGTTGCAAAAGAGAATACATTAAATTGGGTGTGAGATTGAGTGAGGAAAGAAAACGTAGATATACAGATTTGTGCATGAAAAAAGAATTGGGTATAATAAATTTAGCGGAGGATGAGGAATTAATTGAAATAACTCATACTCTTTCTAGAGGTCACCTCATTAGAACCAAATTACAATCAATTTCAGAGGAACATGTACTTATTGAAAAAATTAAACAAACTGAAATTTTAAATGGAAGTAATAAAGAAGTGGGGGCATTATATAATAGATTAGGCATATTGGATAATAACACTGATAAAATTGTCATGGACTTTTATGAAAATTTGTATGCATGCAGAGACTGCCAAAATCAAGATATATGCCTTAAGTGCACCTTTAGCTCTACACGTTTCATGTGTCGCGATATAGGTGGATCTAAGACTTTAGTATCTTATTTAAGTGAGTGCCAAAGTAGATCACTAGAAAGTGACATTGATAGTAAAGAAATTGAGAGTTATATTAAATCATATAATAAGAAAAACAAGTCACCAGGATCCGATGGCTTCCCTATGGAATTTTACACTATGTTTAATAGACTTTTATCCCCGCTTTTAGAACAAGTTTACAAGGAGGCTCATATAAATGGTTCCTTTGAGGAACATATTTCGATGGGCAAACTCATTTTAATTCCCAAAGTAGGAAAAGATACCAGATTTGTGGAAAATCTAAGACCCCTAACCATGCTTAACACAGTTTTTAAAATTCATAGAGGTATCCTAGCGGGGAGATTGAGAGGTTTTTTAAATGAAATAATAAACCCGGCTCAAAAAGGTTTTGTGCCCGGTAGGGTAATGGAAGATGTGGGAAGAAGCATCAAAGATGCTTTAGCCCATATTGAGGGAACACAATCTAGGGCAGCAGTAATGAGTGTTGATTTTAAGAAAGCGTTCGACAGTGTATCGCACAAATGGATTTTAAAAAGTTTAAAGGATCATGGTGTAGGGGATAATTTTATCAAAATGGTGGGAGTTGGTCTATGCAACTTATATACGTTTTACGATAAAAAAGATAATAGAATAAAGGTCAACAGAGGTTGCCGTCAAGGAGACCCTTTGTCCCCCACTTTGTTTGTTCTGGCATTGAATTCTATTATTGAGGAAATCATTGCGTGTAGGGATATAAATGGTATTAAAGTAGGCAAAAGCATGTCTAAAGTTTTAGCCTTTGCAGATGATGTGAATATTATTTTTTCTGGGAGCATCGATGATATTCACCGTTCGATTAGGAAAACATTAGATATTTTAAAACAATATAGGGATAATTCTGGGTTAGAGATTAATCTTAAGAAAAGTACCGTAATGACAAATTTTGAGTTTGCATTGGATCTGGGGGGCTTGAAAGTGACTTCTATGATGAAAGTGTTGGGTACCTTTATATCATTGAACGATGAGGATATTATAGTAAACGCCAAAGTCATAGAGGATAAAGTCCAAAAAACAACAAATAGATACGCAAAATTTCTTAAGAAGAATACTGTGACAAGAATTTTTATATGGAATACATTTATTTTACCCAAAACTATTCATATTTTAAGACTAACACCTTTTTCTCAAATTTTATGTAAAAAAATCAATGATTTGTGCGAAAAGTTTTTATTTCCGGAAGGTCGCCCTAAAATAATATCATGGAGACGTGTCAAAACTCCAAAAAATTCGGTGGTTTGGGTCTGTTGGAGCTTGAAAGCTTCTGGAAAGTAATACTCTTCAAATGGTTGAAAAGACTTTTGGAGAGTGGTTCAGTTTGGACGGAAGCATTAAGGGGACTATATTTGAAAAAGGTAGGACGCCCCTTGGAGGGAGAAGAGGGTAATGGACCACACTCTGTGCTAGATTTAGCCGCAAATATTAGTCCTTTTTGGTATCAGAATAATGCGATCAATAAAGAGGTGGCAGTTTTATTATTACAAAAAATGAAATGGCAGGAACCAGTTGTTGGAAATGGGAGGTTATCTTTTTTAAAAAATACTTCTATTGGGAAAAAAATAGTTTGCCTTGGGGATATTTTTAATGAAATAGGTAATTTTACAGCAAATGAAAGACTGGAGAGGATGAATGTTTTAAAATGGGTTAATTTTAAGAAAAGAGAGTTCGGTCCAAGAAATAGTTTTTACAATTTTATAAAACTAATTAGTAATAAGGAACTCCGACATTTTTTAGTGGATAAAAATTCAAAAAGTCATTTTTTAAATCAAATTGAGAGGAGGAAAGAAGATTACGGGCTGAGAACACCAGTAAATATATTAATGCATGGTTTAAAATCAAAAATGTTCAATCACTCTCTCTATTGGTTTAAATACAGAGTACTTACCAACACATTGACATTTGGTAGTATATATGGGACTACAGCGGAGGAAAGATTATGCTTTTTTTGCGGGGATTCGCTGGAGACATCAAAACATTTTTTATTAGAGTGCATATATGTGGTAGAAATTTTAGAATATCTAAAATTGTTATTTGATGATTTTTTAATATACAGTTACGGAGTAAGGATTTTATTTACTTTTATAATGGACCGTACCAAGAAGAAATTAATTTTATTACCACTAAAACCCAATATTTTATGTATAAAATGAGATCTACTCGAGTTCCTTTACCTAAAAATATTACTTCTCTGGTTGATCATATTGTTAATAACACGACGTTTTAATGTATTTTTATGAATATTATAGATATAATCTAATGTGAATAAAGTTTTACCTTGGTAAAAAAAAAAAAAATAAAGCAGTGTGACTACTCAATGACGTCACTGGAGAACGATTCTATCTATCCATTTATATATCTATCAATCTCTCTATCAATCTATAACTATATGTATTGTTTTAGGAATATTTATATATAAAAATTATGAACAAGAAAATCTGATAAAGCATTTTTTGTTGGGAATTATTGATAGTAGGAATTTTTCCTTAACGACACTTTTGTATAAAATGCATTTTTCAAGGAAACTAATGACTTTTGGGCCTAGCTTATCAATCGAAATAGCTTTATTGAACATTAAGAGCACATTTGGTTAGTTTTATTTTATAAACTGAGCCCATTTTGAGTACTTTTTCGTTCATATATAAAGGAGTATATTCGCATATAATAGACCCATAAGGGTACTTATGATCAATAAGCTACGGTAAGGTAAGGTAGGTTTCGTGACCCAGACCTTCTCCGCATTAATATAACAAAGCTCCGCTTATTATTAGTTATTATGTTATTGTTATTTTTATTCTTCACGAAGCCTACCTTACCGTAGCTTATTGTTTATTGGTACCCTTATTGGTCCATTATATACGAATATACTCCTTTATATATGAACGAAAAGTACTCAAAATGGGCTCAGTTTATAAAATAGAACTAAACAAATGTGCTCATTAATGCTCAATAAAGCTATTTTGACTGATAAGCTGGGCCCAAAAGTCAGTAGTTTCCTTTAAAAATGCATTTATACAAAAGTGTCGTTAAGGAAAAATTCCTACTATCAATAATTCCCACAAAAAAAATGATTTATCAGATTTTCTTTGTGCATAAGTTTTTATATATAAATATTCCTAAAACCAATATATATATTTATAGATTGATAGATATAAAAATGGATGGATAGAATCGTTCTCCAATGACGTCATTGAATAGTTATACTGCTAGGATTACATGTTTGTTTTTGTATTGCCCTGTAGATGTAGTAATAATACAACTAACATAAGAGTAGACCGCTGGAGAAAGAGGATGAGAGCGTATGATCACAACCCAGTTATAGGTCTAAGTGTATGCACTCTCTCTCTAATCCAGGTTTTATTAATAAGAGTAATACACATGCATATAAGAAGTTACATACTCATAAACTACATGCAATTAAGTATTACACTTACATGGAATAACTGAAGCATAATATATTGGAATTTGCATACATATAAATGATGTAATTAAGTACATTCCTTATGTAGGGAGCAAACTATCTCCGCCCCATCTGGCGGGAAATAAAGTAATTAGTTTGCTGCTACAAATCTGAATAAGATGATGTAAACTCAGATTGTACTGAATTCTGAATTTATAGAATGCAACCAAGTTCATTTTTGGATTTATCATCCAAAGTTTTACTAAACTTAAAAGTACTATTTTACTCTGAAGCGAACAAGTCATCTTCTACAGGCGAGTGAAGTTAATTGATACAAATAAGCTTTGAAATAAGCTAACAATACACACTCCATTTTTTCCTTTGTTTTTACTGAAAACTTTGTTTTATTAAAAAACATCAAACATACGTCTGGTAGTAAATTAGATTTCCTTTAAATTAATTATTATTATTGAAGTCTGTAACGTCCACCATTTTGAAGAAATATGCGAAAAACTATATTTTTACTAAATTTTTAAAACCTTGACCTCGTTACGCGACATCGTAATGTTGACCGATTTTGTTCAAACTTTGTATGTCGTCTTCTTTTATCACCAAGAAACAAAAAATCCACATGTTGCTAACATTTCAAACTTTTGAAAAATAAGAACACCCTAATATATATATATATATATATATATATATATATATATATATATATTATATATATCAGATAAATGAACAGGGTAACAGTTCACTACTCAGGAAAAAAAGTGCACCTGAGTATAAAAACTGGAGCTCTAAATAATAAATATAAAGAAATCACGTTGACAAAGTATTTTTCACAACACTGTGTTTCATGGTTATATTTAACCAATCTTCAGGTTCAAATACAAAATCATTTTTTCAAATTTTTGTATTTGAACCTGAAGATTGGTTAAATATAACCATGAAACACAGTGTTGTGAAAAATACTTTGTCAACGTGATTTCTTTATATTATATATATATATATATATACATATATAGAAGACACAACAATGAACATAATTTTTTCACTTGAAAAATCCTTATTACCTTCTATAAAAGTTGACACAAAAAGAGGGAAATACGATTCAATAGACATTGGCAACGAATAGGAGAAATATGTAAGCGCTATCTAACGGTCACTGACAACATTTCCAATCTACCACAGTAGTTAATATAGTCTTATATGATGTAAGACTTAAGTTATAAATACCTAGATGCTTAACTTTTGAAGACTTCCAAACAAATAATTTTCTCCTAATAAATTTATAAAAATGAATTTGCTGAATGTGCAATAATTTCAAATAAATGATGAAAATCTAGATTAATTAATATTTATACTAGAAGTGCCGAATTTGTTCCTCTAAATTATTGGTCAAGTGAATTATTTCAATCGTACAAACACATCAATGTATAAAAATAATGTTAAAATACGCAATTTCAAAAGGTGCTCAAGGACATCTTCGTTTGAATATGCATCATTTGAAAACTTGTGAAAACCAATGTTTAAAAAGTATTTCGTAACATATAAGAAATCCACTTTACTTTTACTAAATCCCCTTTTTGGACCAAAAAAAATCTGGATAGGATCTATCAACTTATATACTATTATTTAAGCATCTAATTTATCGATTAGTACGTAAGATATTGGAATTATTAAAACTGATTTGAAATGCACTGACATACTAGAAAAATAATATTCATGAAATTTGTGAGTATTCTTACTTTACACGAAGATAACTAGGCGGGAACAATTAGAAATGATGAAAATCATGATTTTCAAAAAAGGTCATAAACCATTTTTCGTACGATAATTTTAGTGGCACTTTTGGAATTTACCTAAAAAATGGGACTGAAATTAGAAATTTCATCTTGGGTTAAAAATCCTGTTACATAGTGTAATTAATTACATTTCAACACAGTCCCATCACATACAATTATATAATGAAATAAAAATCTCTATTACCCAAAAAAGATTGTTCATAGGTTGCGTGAGTATTTTTCTATAAACACAATTTTCCGATTTTTTTTTTTCAATACACTTGTTTAATTTGGTTATTCACAACAATGAAACAACTCCTACAAGTTAAAAAATATGTATATGAACAAACATACATCTGCACATGGATTTGCTTCAATGAAGCATCAATAAACTGATTTGAAAGCATCACGATTCAATAAAAATAATAATGGATTCAATAATATGCAGTTTAATAATAATAATTATTATTATTTTTACCTCACTCTTTTGTAACAGAGTGAAACGAATTCCTTTTATGAGGCTACTAAAAAATCAAAATCCATAAACATTCAATTATGCTAGGGGATTCATACTTGCATCCACTCTGCATCCATGCGCCTGTATGCAACTATAATGGAATCCTAGGAATTATAGAGTCTCCGAGGAGCGTGCTCACCATCGTCGTCTATTTTAAATGAGTGCTAATAAATCATGAACGGACAGGAGGGAGAGGGGGTGCCATTATGATAATTCGTAGCGGGAGACTGTTTTTGAAAAGCAAAAAAAAATGATTATTTAAACATTGACTATATTTACTCCCCTCGATCCTTGGCCGCGGAGAATAGAATAAACAAAGCACTGCGGGGAAGGTGGTGCTTTTTTTCTAAAGAAAGGAAAATGGTGTTTTAAGATATATTGCATTTGGGGGAAATGAAATATTTGTTTATGTTCAAAAGTCTTATCTACTCCAGGGGTACTTCCATGTAATTTCTCAAATGTGAAAAATACATCTCTGAGGTTGCTTCTGGCTCTAAAAAAAATAATGATGTTTTGGCAAATAATGATGTAGGAAATTAAAAATCTTCCTTGAGGCTATTATATATATTGATATGATGAGAAAAAATGTAACTAATACTCAAATATTTTGTTAAATGGGTAGGAATAATGATATTAATTTTATAAAGCCAAAAAATCATTTTTCTTTGATGATAGATGAAAATATACTAGTAATCAAAAGCCTTCTATTTAGCTGCAAATCTTGTAGTAGGAGTTACAATCATAGTAATTAAGGGCAGTGATTGTAGATATTACTACAAGATTCGCGGCTTTTGATTATTAGTATATCTTCTATCATCAAAGAAAAAGGATGTTTTGGTTTTATAAAGTTGAGTAATGGTGATATCCAATATTTTTTAAATCTAAAAAACACTTAAAGCATTTCATTTAATAATATGAAATACATGTTATTTATGTATATCGATGAACACATTTTTTTAATAGACTGTTAAACCATTGGGATTGTATGAGAACATTGGTCGAGGAGTTTTATTTTAGATTACGAATTTACTTGACAAAAGAGATTTTTGCTATATTTATACAGGTCCATTCAAAGAAGAAATAAATGCAATTGTCACTAACATACAGAAAGCTTTATACAAATTTAGAAGTACAAAAACAACTCTCCCAAATAATTTTAACATATTTGTAATGAATATGATAAATGATTTTTTAACTTAATTTCTTAAAGTGATGTAGTATTGTATTTTATGCTTAAACTATTTTTGTGTTTTGGCGTTTTTAATACTATGAAATGATGTAAATGAAGTTGTGCTTGTGTACTAAAAAAAAAAGATAATATGAAATACATGTTATTTATGTATATCGATGAACTTGTCGCAATAGGATATATTTTTATTTGCATTTGTTTTTAGAAGTTGTAATAATAATTATGACTTAAAAAATTAGGAAATATTTATGATTGAAGATATATTAAGGAACTTAAAAATAAGACTGTGTCAAGTATATAGGTGCATAATCATGTGTTGATATTTTCCGCAATGAATAAAAACAACATAATTGACCCGGAGGATAAACCTTTTTAAACCTCTTGGCTATATATTATATGACTATGAATATACATTTTGTACATTTGTACATTTTTCAGCAAATATTTTTATATCTTTTGTTTTGTTTAACTTTTAGACCTTAACTTGAATAGGAAATAAACTGTATTTTCTTATTAAGCTATAATATATATAAATTTAAAATAAAATACATAAGGTTTAAAAAACATTTACTAATTTTATGGCTGTTTACAATAATTTATTTTGTAGTATTTTATATGTAAATGAACTTGGTTTTTATAATTATTTATGAATATTACAAAGTATACGACCTTAAAATTATTATTGTGATTATCGATAAAATATCACCCTATTTTACAAAATAAAATTAATATTACAAAAATATGCTCTCCAAATTATTTATTTACTCAACTTTGCTATTTGTAATCAAAATTGTTTATTATCCTTACTTTTATTATTATCTCAACATGAATTAAATGTTATATCTACAAACATTTGAATATAATATTTGTTTAAGTGTTATGAGCATTTAAATAATAAATTTGGACAAACTTACTATCTTAATAAATAACTTTTTGAAATAACTAATTTTCATATAATAAAATTATGCAATTATAAGATTCTTGCTTGAAATGGTATTGTGATATATGGAAAATCAATTTTACTGTATTAAAAAAAGAAATATTGGATATCTTATTTAATTTTTTTATGATTATTTAAAAATGTTTGTGGAAATAATTTTATAAAAGAGACTTTCAAGAAATCACGGAACAGTTATGTATATTTATTTACAAAACCTAACATATACAATACCAAATATAATTTTTTTAACTTTAATTACACACATTCATAGCATCATTAACATAATGATATTAAAATATTAACATTTTTAAATGGACCCAACAAAATATTCGTTAAGTCTTCTTATTATGGTATATTTTGTTACTTTTTAAAAACATAATGTTAATTGTGAATCAAAGGAACAAAAAACTTTTTTGTTTGAACAAAAAAATGAACCTTAAAAAAAATACCTTAAAGGAAAATTTCTATTGTTCAACATAAATATAACTATTATAAACAATCAACTGATTTAAAGCAATTGTGATTTTATAAGCCCTCACGTTAAAGCAAACACTTTACATATCTTTTTATATATAAACTATGCTTTTAATTGTGATGTATTTTTTATACTTAAAAAAAGATATTGATTATGACTAACATCTTAATTCTTTGATTAAAGATCTAAAGAATTATATGACCCTTGTTGGATAAAAATAATAAGGATATTAGAATAAAAACCTCGAGAGTTTACTTGACTTCTCAAGATGTACGCCCCATATAGACTTTTTGTTTATCAAAACTGGCTATCATTTCTCTTCTGCTTGACAACTTTTTCTTATAAATATTTAGTTACTCTTAATATTTTTATGCATTCTTTATAAAGAAAAGAAAATATTTCTATATTTAAATGGGGAGACATTAACATATTTCAATGCTATTGAAGGAATTAAAGCATTTCCAATATAATATTTTATAGATTCTTTGAAGAGTGAGGAATATAAATTTGTAAACAGGAGGAACCTAAGTTTAAGCCGGATTCCTCCTTACAAAAAGATATTTTTTCTTTTCATTATGCTGTCACTTATCTCAATGAGAAACATATCCTGTGGAGTTATTTTCTTTGATGCTCTTAAATGTATACATCGCATTTGTTCATCGTAGAACACTTCTTGAGAAAATACCAGAGCTGCGACTACCAAATGTAAATCGGTATTTTGAACTGAAAGCGTTAACCTGGTGTTAAGAAGTTGAACTTTGCAAAATAAATAAACAACTCCGGAGCTGAAAGCGCATTTAATATTGGACAACGTATGACAAAAGACTGACAAGGAAATAATTTGTTTGCCATTGCCTTCCATTTCCTTCAAAATCCGAGTGTATATATATGATTTATATAAAAATAAAAGCATTAAATTTCAAACAATCTCTTTTAAAAAGTATAACAAATTATGTACTTAATTGTCGTTTGTTATAAATTGTCCGATACTAAGTGTATATGAAGTCACAGAGCAGATACATAATTAAATTTATCTTTCTTTATTATCGACCGCAACGATCGATATTCGGTAGACATATAATAAAATCTACCGAATATCAAATTGGCGGTACCGAATCCCAGCTCTGGAAAATAATAATATTCGAGCGAAACAATGTTTTAAGGTAACATATAATTGCGTTTGTTCGTGGGCAGTTTCTAATCATTTAGGAGTTTTTTGCCTTCGTTTCACAACTATTAACTGAAACATGAAGGATCAATCATATATGTGGTCAAAGAGATTACATATTCCATTAAATATGGAGTATCGATTCCCCTAACGTATTTAATCAAACTTTTTCATAGGGATTATCTAATTTTCAGATAGATATAGTCTAAGGTGAAGATTGGTGGATCTTACGGTGGATGATCTCGTTTGAAGTTGACATTTGTATTTCTTGTGTTGTTAAGTTTATATACAAGGACAGCAATCCTATAGTCTAAGTCTTATTTTACGAATACTTTTGTTTCGTATGAAATAAATAAATTAAGATAAATGCGTTTAACTTGCATTTAGGGTTATTTGTGAGCGGATGCCTCAACAATACTTTAATCTTGGAATACTATTTCCAGAGTCTATAAGCAATAGGCTACCAAATATGTAGAAGAGTAGTTAGTCTTGAAAAGCTATTAGTGTCCTGATATTAAATTTTGGATCATCATTGTTTAATTTGTTAATTTATTGAGGTTTTCTATTTTTAAATTGGTATATTGCTTCATATCTGTGTGTATATATATATTTTTTTTAATTTCTTGGATAACTTTGTTCCTATTTTTATTGAGACATAAAGAATTACATTTAAGGACTTTATTTTCATACATTCAAAAGTTCAACATATGACATGTCCTTTAATATAAACTGTGTATTTATATAATAGTATGGCTATATCTATAGGACAAATATATATTTATTTGTGCTAAAAATATGAACAAAGTCCATTGAACGCCAAAAAATATCTTCGATAATACTGTTATGTTTTTTATTATTTCAACAGCATGAAAAATTATCAATATTTTAATAATAGTACATCCTGAAGTTAGATTAAAAATTGACTTGACTGATATATGTATCCAAAAGAATACATCTACTAAATACCGTAAGAGATAGTGCTAATTATTATTGAAAATTATCTGGGTTTTTTGTGTATTTTGAATAAGACAAGTAATAAGTAAATATACGAAAAAGACTCCACCATCGATTTTATTAGGTCTAATTGTACAAAGAAGTATTTTTTCAAAACCTGAAACCCCCAGAAGAGCTTGAAGAAATAACCATAAAGGAGGGCATTTTAACTGTACATGACCTGAGCAGAAATGGCTTTTTTGATGACGGGAGGTTTATATTTCTTCTCTCTAGATCGGACATTAAACATTATTTGCATAGACACTGGGACACAAAGTTGGTGCATAATTTACATTATGATCCTACCGATAGTTGGGACATTTGTAATAAGTTTATGACCCTTTTGGACCTACCAAAAGATTGGGAACAGAGGATCCTAGATTCTCTATCTAAAATATCGGATGAGAGGAAGTTCACCGCCCAGTTTCAAATATCGGCCGATCTCCTTAAATTTTACCGCCCATGCAACCCCCCGCCATTTCATAATGTATAAACTTAGGTTCCGAAATATTTTTCGTGTGACGTCACGTCTGGCAGAAAACATAAGCAAATAACTTTTACTATATATAACATCACTACTCAAATTATCATTAGTGCATCGTACTCTTACAAAAATGGCTTCAATTAATATAAAAAAAGACAGTGTGCAGTTACTGTTTGTCCTTCATTGGATCCCAATGCTCACAATGTATTGTACCACTCGTTTCCAACCAACATCAAACAGAGAAAAGCTTGGACCATCGCATGCAAAAGAGGAGATTCGACATTTCAGCCTGCATCATCCTTTATGTGTAGTCTGCACTTCACTGAAGAAGACTATGAGAGAGATCTAATGCATGAGCTTCTTAACCTTCCTATTAGAAAGAAAATCAAGAAAGGAGTAGTTCCGACACTTAATTTAAATGAAAAAATTGAAACAAACTTAACGGAATATACGTCCATGGAACCATCTTCCAAAAGGAATGATAGAATATTAAAACGAAATTATTGTCAGATTACTCAAGAATGCTTAGATAAATATGAATCTTCTAATTCATCGTTACCTCCTCCTTCAAAGCAACCTCCAAGTCCACAAGTATTACTTCCAAGTTCATCAGAAGATAATTGTCATGACAAAAGAGTTTCTAATCAATGTCTAAGGTGCCGTCAGTTCCATTGGAAGCTCTGAATAAATTTGCTCAAATTCGTGTATTTCTCCAAATAAAATTTGAAAAAACCGGCCTTCAAGAGCAAAAAGCTAGATATAAAAAAGTTTAAGAGAGAAACGAAAAATGAAACAGTGGATTAATTAAATGCTCCAATAAATTATTTACTTTTTCCTAAATATGTATTTCTAATAACATTTATGTAATATATGATTACAAACAGTATTTTGTTTTGTAATAATTTGTAAATTATATATTTTTTTTCTTAATATGTATTTCTAATAATATTTATATAATATATGATTATAACCATATTTTGTTTTGTATTAATTCATAAATTATATACTTTTTTCTAAATATGTCTTTGTAATAATATATGATTATAAATAGTATTTTGTTATAATTTATTTCATTGTTTTTTATGTGCTTTAACATATAATGATTGAAGAGTTTGCTTTTTCATGAAAATATTTTGGATAATATCTGCAACTTTAAATCATCAAAATTTTATGATTACTCACAAAATTTAATATTTTTCCATTTTCTAATAGAATTGTGATAATTAATTATTCTATGATCTAATTAAAGACTAAATTCGATTATATTTAACATATTTTACTTATACAATATACCCTCTTTTGCCATACGTGACGTCATGCTCATGAGGTAGGTTGCGTGGCGGTGTATTTTTTTTACTTTCATTGGTTAAAATGGCTCTACCTTACTTTTAACTACCTTGCGCCCATGTAAAGATTGTGGAGTTTTATACAACACAATACTTCATGCTTTTGTGGACTGCCCCATGATTAATATTAAAAAAAAAGTTTATTGCCCTCAACGTAAAAGGCATGGACGACATCAAGGCATCTAAATACTGCAAAGCCACTGTTATGTATGTAAATAAAAGCCGTGTGACGTAAGCAATTACGTCACTGTTCTTTGTTATTCCTATTAGTTTAAAAGATCAGTTGTACTGCTATCTCCGTGCGTGATGCACGTGTAGTTGTTAATAAATGTATATATAGAGTACTTGGCTGTTCCCCTTTATTATCTGAAGAACGAGGATGGGATTATAATTATAGTCTATTACTATTTAAGGTATTTCAAGACGTAACATTGGCGACGAGGATGGGATTATAATTATAGTCTATTACTATTTAAGGTATTTCAAGACGTAACATTGGCGACGAGTATGGCCCGCCGACTCTACAGAATGTCTCTGGGCGAACTCCGGGAGGAGGCCCTAAACCTGGAGTTGGTGGATAGCGAGGAGGCCCTTCAGGGATTGAAGAAAGCCGAGCTCGCGAGTCTAGTCCGGGACTATTTATTGGCGTGCGGGTTGGACCCGGCTAAGCACGACTTCAACGCCCCTGAAGACTCTTCCTGTGAATCCACGTCCAATCCCCCTCAATCTATTCCCCTGGGGGTATCCCAGCCACAGCCTTTTCAGCTCTCAGGCCCACGTAGAGGCCATCGCTGGGCAACTTGGGCCAGCGAATTCGAAACTTATGCGTCACTGGTTGGCGAATTATCACCTGAACGTAAAGCGGCTCTACTCCTTCATTGTGCGGGATCGGAGGTCCAACAGTGGAGGAAATCCATGAAGGTGGAGCCCAAGGAAGAGGAGGACGTCTATACTGCACTCCGTTGTGCAATGGATGAGGTTTTCTCCCCGGTAGAGTCCATCATTTTCGAGAGACATCAGCTCCACGAAATGAAGCAGGCATTGGGTGAGCCCATAGATGACTTCCTCACTAGACTCCGTTCGCAGGCACGGTTCTGCAAATTCATCTGTGGGCATTGCAAAAGCTCTTATGAAGAAGATACTCTGGCTGAGACAGTTGTCACAAATACTTGTTCCACCAAGCTTCGCCGGATTGCATTCGAGAAGAAGGTAATTAGTCTCGATGAAATTATCCAGATGGGACGAGCACTCGAGTCCGCGGATAACCAGTCTCGTGAAATGAATTTGGAGAAATCGGCGATGACATCAGAGTATAAAGGACCAAAGGGATCTCGGAAATGGCAGAAGAACACATGGGGAAATAAGTCACACACCAAGGGGGAGGGTCAGCAGAAGGACATCATCCAATGTAAATTCTGCGCGAGTAAGCACCGTCCTTCACGTTCTTCGTGTCCTGCCGTGGGCAAAACGTGCCGTAAGTGTGGACAAGCGGATCACTTCGCATCGTGTTGCTCAAACAGAGTTGTCAACTGCATCGTAGGGAGTGTCTCTAGAACGCCCCCTCTGAAGCCGTCAAAACGTGTGTTCGTGGAAGCCCGGATTTCCAGAAGGACGGTAAAATTTCTTCTAGACTTGGGGGCCAATGTGAATCTCATTCCTCGCCGTTTGGTACCTGAGAAGGCTTATCCGCACCTAGAAGAGTCTATCACCTGTTTTGGAGGTGCAAGTGTCCCAATATTGGGCCAAGTGTCGCTTCCCCTGGCCATTGGTGGAGCGAGTAAGGGCACTTTAGAGTTCTTGGTCACGGAGGTGGACCAACCCATCCTAGGATCGGAAGCCTGCCTGAAGCTTGGTCTGGTTTCGATTCACAAGCCCTCGTTCCTCTGCAATGAAGTGAGGACCCATGGTGAGGATTTGGAGACCCTGAACTCCGAGTTTCATCATATCTTCAATGACGCCGGTCACCAAGTCGTGAACCATGCGAAGGCGGTTGTCCATATTGACAAGAATGCGTCTCCTCGATACTTACGGGCTCGTTCAGTCCCGTTGGCTCTCAAGGACAAGGTTATTACGGAGCTCAAAGCCATGGTTGCGCGCGGAACTCTGGAGGAAGTACAAACCTCGGAGTGGGCTTCACCGATAGTGGTCGTACCGAAGCCTGATGGAAGTGTGAGAATCTGTGCTGATTATACACAGACGATCTCACCGGTTATCAACAAACTTCTATACCCCTTGCCACATCCGGAAGAGCTCTTTTCAGGCCTAGCGGGGGCGTCGTATTTTTCGAAGCTAGACTTCAGCCATTGCTATGAACAATATGAAGTGGAAGAGCGATCTAAGGAACTCCTGACCATTAATACGCCCATAGGCCTCCTTAGATACAATGTCCTCCCGTATGGGCTAGCCTCAGCCCCAGCAATTGTGCAGGCTGCACAAGAGAAGCTTCTGGAGGGTATAACGGATGTAAAGGTGTACATCGACGACTTGTTGATATTTTCTAAATCTCTTCCGGATCATATCACGACCTTGCGTCGGGTGTATGAGAGGTTGGCGAATGCAGGCGCTCGCCTAAACAAGAAGAAATGCCTCATTGCCCAAAAAGAGTTGACGTACCTAGGATTCAAAGTTTCGGAAGCGGGGAGATCGTTAGACCCGGAGCTCATTCGCCCAATAATGGAGTTCCCTACGCCGTCCTCTTCATCGGAAGTTAAATCGTTTCTGGGCCTGGTTCAGTTTTATGGGCACTTCCTAAAAGATCTCTCGAAAACAGCATCTCCTCTACATGAGCTTACGAGGCCTATTCCATTCAACTGGAGTGAGGAAGCCTCTAAAAGTTTTGTAGAGATTAAGGAAACGGTTTCCAATGCTCCTCTCCTTGTCCACTACGACCCGTCCATCCCCTTGTTTCTCGCCACAGATGCCTCACCAATTGGGATTGGAGCAGTGCTCTCCCATCAAATTGACGGAATGGATCGTCCAATTGCATTTGCGTCCCGGAAGTTGAGCAAGGCAGAGAGAAACTACTCTCAAATCGATAGGGAGGCGACGGCAATCGTTTTCGGGCTCAATAGATTTGAACGATATCTCCTTGGTCGTCGGTTTTGCATTAAGACGGACCACAAGCCCTTGGAGTTCATCCTCCACCCGAATAAAGGACTTCCAGCCGTGGTTACGGCTCGCTTATCTCGGTTCGCCCTCCGACTCTCCTCATTTGATTTTGAGATCATTCATGTTAAAGGAGTGAACAACTCCAATGCCGACGCCCTCTCACGAGGCCCAATCGATAATCCCCCTGCGATGGAAGACCCCGTTGAGGTGATGATGTGTGCGGCAATCTCTTCATCCCCGTCAAATGGAGAAGAGCTTCGAGAGGCTCTGATGGCGGATGAGCCCCTACGCCTGGCCCGGGATGCAGCCAAGACCGGGGATTGGTCTTTGGTGTCAGATAAGGCATTCCTCGGGAAGCGCTTCTCATTCTCCGTGAATAATGACCTCTTGTTTTGGGGGGTACGGTTAGTGGTTCCGTCTCAACTAAGGAGGAAATTTCTGGACGAGCTGCACCTTACGCATAGGGGCATTGTAAAGATGAAATCGTTAGCTCGATCTAAAGTTTGGTGGCCTCGGATCGACCAAGATATCGAGACGCTAGTCGGGGCATGTGGGACTTGTCAGAGCGAAGCCCCGTCCCCACCTGCATCTTTCGTCCCCTTCCGCCCTTCTTCTGCTTGGGACCGAGTCCATATTGATTTTCTTCAATTTAAGAGAAAAGATTACTTGATCTTGGTGGACGCGGGATCAAAATGGATCGAAGCTGCTCCTATGGCGAGTACCAACACGGTTCAGACAATTCAGAAGCTCCTATACTGGTTCTCAAGATTTGGCTTCCCTAAATGGGTTCATGCGGACAATGGACCTCAGTTTGCAAATCCGGGGTTCAAATCGAAGTTGGCTGAATGGGGGGTGGAACTATCATTTTCTCCACCGTATCACCCCCAGTCTAACGGCCAGGCCGAAAGAGGAGTGAGAATTGTAAAAAACCTCCTGAGAAAAAACCCTGGAACCTCTGTAGATGAGCTTCTCTTCTGCTATAGGGCTACGCCTTTGGCCTGTGGGATGACTCCGGCGGAGCTATTGCTCTCTCGACCCATCAGGACCCGTCTGGATGGGTTCCTCAACTCCTCTCCACGTCCCTCAAAGGGGACATTAGAGAAGAAAATGCCAGTGTGGGTGAGGTCCTACGACGCTCGGAAGCTCAAATGGGTACCTGGGGAGCTCATCGAGGAAATTGGGAAATGTTTGTGGACAGTGTGCATTGATGGAAAAGGTTGCACAAGACATGTTAATCAACTCCGGCCTCGGCGGGTTGATGGGGGGTAGTGTTATGTATGTAAATAAAAGCCGTGTGACGTAAGCAATTACGTCACTGTTCTTTGTTATTCCTATTAGTTTAAAAGATCAGTTGTACTGCTATCTCCGTGCGTGATGCACGTGTAGTTGTTAATAAATGTATATATAGAGTACTTGGCTGTTCCCCTTTATTATCTGAAGAACGAGGATGGGATTATAATTATAGTCTATTACTATTTAAGGTATTTCAAGACGTAACAGCCACAGTACCCTTTGGTCTTGGAAAATGGGATCTCTCCTCAAGGGCGAAAGCAATAAATTGTACCCTCCTTGGGGCGAAAGGATTAATTGCCTGCAGATTGACCTCAGATAGTCCAATTATTCCATCGGAATTAAGGTCAATTATAATATCTGCCGCAGCTCGCTATGCAGCATTGGACTTAAAAATTCCCTCTGCATCTGACTCTTCATGGACATTAGCGGCATCTGTAATTAAATATTATCTCAGATTATCGCACTTTCTGAAAGTAATAAAAAAAAACTTATAATTTTTTTTTTTAAACGCCCTTAAATGTTTTTACTTTTTTGTAATCATGTGATCTTTTAATGTATTTATTTGTTTGTTCAGTATCGATGCTAATTTTTTTAGCTAAAATGCTTATTTATATAGTTCTATTATATGTTTTAACATCGATTTTATATATAATCTTATATATATATATATATATGAACTGTGAATATAAAAAAATAAAAATAAAAATTAAATTATTTAATGGAGGGACTAAATATATCCTTATTAACAAACCGGACGACTGAATCAAACAATAATACTTTTTTTTGACGTCATGATCAATAGATTCATACATTATAATAGTAATCCCGAAAAAATGTCCGAAATAAAAATTAGTTTATAATATAATTTTCTTCAAACATTATTTTTTTTTTATGCATCGCTCCTTTTGCCGAATACATGGAGATCTCTAGCTATTCTAGTTCCTGTTGTTATTAAAATGGAAGACATAAGTACTCCTATGATCTCTTGGGCACATACTAAAAGTTCAAGTGAATGGCCACCATGTAGCGTAATATCTTATCCATAAGGATTGAATGTCACTACTCCTGTCTCTTCTTCCATTCAACTTCCTAATCTGATCCTCTTAACCGATTAATTATTATTTATTTATAATGTATGCTTATAAAGAGCTTGCGTCTCTAAAGACGCTCAAAAATAAGCGCTGGTAGAATGCACTTTTTAGAATTTAACATATACTTATGAGAATTCCATGAATATTTAGGAATTGTATATATATAACAGATCCATACAAGTGACTAGCAAAAGGAATTATAGAACGCCAACTTAAAAGAATAAATTGAACCAAATCATTGCATATTATTTCATTATACTTTTTTATCCATTTTTTTTTGTGAAATCCAATATCTTGAAAGTTACATAGATCACAATCAACATGGGGAGTGCTTGCTAAACTATTGTTATTTTATTTTGACTAAATGCGGAATAATAACCTCTTTCTTGTAATAGTAAACGGGGCATGCTGGGCATTTTGTAAGTGAAAATCGAATTTAGAAAACTGTTAGTTGAACTAGAGTTACCATCTGGTAACTCTGTTAGTGTTACCTGGATAGAAAGAGAAAGAGAAGGGAGGGAGTATTTTGCACACTTCTCTCCCTTCTTTTTTTCTTCCTATCCAGGTTACACTAACTGCCGTTACCAAATGGTAATCGTATATTCTCATATCAAAAGATCAATTTTTGGGGGAGAGTACGTATTTGCTTATATCTCTTAAAGTATAGCGATTTTTATAACACAAAATATATCAAATGAAAGCTTGGTTAACCAGCTTTAATATTTTGGTATACTAAATCATGTCAATTTAATAAGTAGAGAGTTATATGCACATTTAAAAAAGCCTATCTCGCGTACAAAATGACACATATAATGGATTATGTATGCGTCAGAGATAAAGTAAAATTTTGAGAGGATACCTTGACGCAAATCTAAGAAACAAATTCTTATTTATTTTTTTCATAATCGATTTCTTATAGGTCAATACAGGCTCTGAATCATATGATGTAAACTCAGATTGTACTGAATTCTGAATTGATAGAATGCAATCAAGGTCATTTTTGGATTTATCATCTAAAGTTTTACTAAACTTAAAAGTACTATTTTACTCTGAAGCGAACAAGTCATCTTCTACAGGCGAGTGAAGTTAATTGATACAAAAAAGCTATGAAATAAGCTAACAATACTCACTCCCTTTCTTGCTTTGTTTTTTCTGAAAACTTTGTTTTATTAAAAAACATCAAACATACGTCTGGTAGTAAATTAGATTTCCTTTAAATTAATAATTATTATTGAAGTCTGTAACGTCCACCATTTTGAAGAAATTTGCGGAAAACTATATTTTTACTAAATTTTTAAAACTTTGACCTCGTTGTGCGACCTCGTAATGTTGACCGATTTTGTTCAAACTTTGTATGTCGTCTTCTTTTATCACCAAGAAACAGAAAATGCTCAAAGTCGCTAACATTTCAAACATTTGAAAAATAAGAACAACCCTAATATATATATATATGTGTGTGTGTGTGTCTAGCTAGAAAAAAGTTTTAAACTAGTTTTCAGCTTATTCCAGCGATCTATTAGTTCATTCAAGTATGGCTCAAAACGAATTTAGGTTTAAAACTACGTGTAAAAGTACTTTCCTTTATAGTCTATACATCTTGACCTAATATTCGAACTGTTTAATAATAATATACTTTCTTTAAGAATCCAAACTTCCCTGAATAAAAAATGACTTCCTCCGTAAATTATATTTATTAAACAAATTACTTATGTATTGCTTCGTTCATGTAAGATTAGACATAAGTAAATATTGATATTTCCTGTTCACGCCAAGGCGGATTAACCTCCTCAAATTCCCTCCTTCATATTCTTCTTACACTGCCTCAATGAGTCATATTTCATTGCCACTCAGAATGCTCAATGAATCAATACGGAATCCTAACTGGTGTGCGACAACATCCCATGCTCAGGATTGCACGTAGCCTTTTTGCAATAGAAAATCTATGAATAAAAATATAACCTCTTTTACGTTTTTGTATATCAATGATAGTATTCGTTTTTAAATGCATGTAATTAATCGCAAATACAATTTGTCGTAGAAAGCATGTGCAAAGCCTTAAACGTATAAGAAAAATAGCTGAATAAGGTGAAAAGTAGGTATGCAAGTCAAGGATGAGAAGATAGAAGTGCTGATTTAGAAACTGGACACTATCTCTAACAAATGGAACATAATAACAAGGAAATAATTATAAAATATGACCAGTTGTTGGAGTAGTAAATGTTCTTTCTGATCTATGCTATTTCATGAAACATTTTTTTAAGATGGATAAATATTGATGTTTGCATATATTTCCTTACAATTAAACCACCAACAGAGTTCCCCTCTCACTGTACTAAGTCCTAACACTTGCGTTGCCCTCCTACGTTTTAAGTTGTTCCTTAATCAAACTTTATATTTCCATCAGAATATGGCTTTGCTAAAATCTGTTTTTGATAGATAAGACATACAACTGTTCTTTGACCCTAAATTCCTATTTTAAGAAATTGTATCATAGCAAAATGTAGGCAGTATTTTATCAACGCAGTCACCACTAAGGAGGCAGGAACGCAACTATTATGTGTAAGGAATGCACATGTAAAGAAAATTCACAAGAAGCTTGTGTTTTTTCATATTTGAAATGTAAGAAGGCAGCTGCCAGACATAAAATACATTATGCTTTGTAGTGCTCAACATAAACCAGCACTTGATAAAGTGAACTACGTCCAAGTCACTATCAGGAATTATGTAAATCTACCATAAAACTTGAAAATATGTTTTTGCGGGCTTCTATTGATGATGTAGTCTAGATATATGTCTAACTTACCTCTCTAGATTTGAGAATTTCAAAGTTGCGTTAACAACTTAGGTATTACGCATACTTATAACAATCATTATCCATTATAAATATAATGAAAATCATATTTTGAAAAGGTTGACTTGAGAATAAGGGAAAGAAGAGTCAGGTCATAACTCGTGTAATGGAAGAAGCTTTGCATGAGATAATGGAATTTACTATTCTTATTAGTCTGACGCTACACCCTAACACACCACCATCAACAGGTTTTCTATACAAAATATAACAATATTATGTTTGGTTGAATTATACTAGAAGCACGTGTTTACAATCAACATAAACACTGGTTTTAGGTAAGCCGTGAATTTTAATTATAACTAGAGGCATATATACACTCAGAGAGTGTGTACCTCCGCCGATCCCCACAACATTCCTATTCAAACATTCTCCCTTTCACACGCCCGATTCTATCTCTAATCATTATTGTTTCTCTCTCTTAGCTCATTTTGTATATTAAAAGAGCACTCAGAGACGGGAAGAGGCAGAAGTTTAAGCTACGTCACTGGGGTTAACATAGTCCTGAGATGATATATGAAAAATAATACGTCAATGAATATTTTTTAGCGTTTGTTCTTTCCTACTCCCTGAATAGAGACCCCATTTCATTTAGTATTTTGCTCATTTAGCATATTAAAAAGCACTTAGAGATGCCAAAATTTATCACTTGTTCCTTTTGGCATTTCCAACAACTCCACAAAGTTTCATTCGAATCCGTTCAGTACTTTTTGAGTAATCCTTCTGACAAACAAACCAACAAACGCCAGTGAAAACAATACCTCCTTCGGCGGAGGTAATTACGCTTTTTTATTGTACTTTTAAAGCATCTAAATTGCAGACAAAGGATACTTTTCATACGATTCTCAGCCAATAGAGGTAGACGTATTATAAATAACAAACAAAGCCTCTGCAAATTTTGACAGGATAGCAGGGGAACACCATAGAGATATAAATACATAGAGAGCTTATTGGATTCTTCAGAGAAATACGTCATTCTGCCCAATATAAACAAATATTTCTGTCTCTATGATCAACTGACGATGATGTAGTACAATTTACTTTGTTTATATTGGGCACAGACGACAGCTGAACGATGTTTCTCTGCTATTGAAGGGAATAAGCAATCTATGTTTATCTTTATATCTCTATGGCAACAACAGGTATATGATTGTTTCAATCTATGGGAAGATTCTACAGCAGCTTAAGACTTTTCACATTTAATCGGCTTTAACGAGCAAATAAGACACCATAATAAAACTTGTACACTAGAAAAACGGAGGCCGCCTAATCAGAACCATTTAAAATTTTATATGTCAAACGAGGGCTCAGTGACTACGAAGTTTCTGATGTTTCTAATATTGTAAAACTCCACCTCCGCGTTTAAATAAAAAAGTTTTAAGCCAATAAAAATCTTTTTTAGTTTTATTTTCTATTTTCTACTAATATGTTTTTGTAGCTTAGTTTTTATTTTATTCTTAATTGCTCGGGGTTTTTTTCTGTTTCACTTGTACATTTTCTATACATGTCAATAAAAATTTGCCTGATGTTCAAATATAAATTTATTTTTTCGACTTAGATCCTTCTAGAAAATGTATCCATTATAAACAAATACATGTAGTTATTTTTTTTCAAAATTATAATGAAAAATAATTGAATGGAAAATAATGTATTTGAGTGATATAATTAGATTTAGTTGAAAAACTGTAAATTATAATCTTGTTTATGTTCTTACATGGACTTGATGGGATTCAACGCTTCTATTTCAATGCGTCTTTTAGGTCACAAGTGAGGAGAATTCCCCTTTTTCGCATCGCAGAGTATCATGATGTCGAGATTAATTATGTCCTAATTTGAGCTTGATTTAGATTGACATGAGAGTTGAATAGGCGCTAACATCTTTGTCATAAATTCCCAATGCTTATTTAGAAGTAGCTTTTGTTCCTCCACTGCCTAGAAAAAAATGTAAGCAAATGCATGACAGATATAATAAAATAAGGTCTTATATACGGGTTTTTTTTTCGTCTAAAAGATGTTTCTAATTCTTGGCAGAAAAAGAATAGTTAAACCTAACATGTTATGAATATTACTAATTTCTCGAGAACAACATAAAATAGCTCCTTTCAAAATTACATATTCATATTATCTTGCGAAAAAATAAGTCAGATATAACTGCTTCAT
Organism: Caligus rogercresseyi; assembly: GCA_013387185.1. NCBI lineage: Eukaryota > Metazoa > Arthropoda > Copepoda > Siphonostomatoida > Caligidae > Caligus > Caligus rogercresseyi. The sequence goes on from CP045892.1 coordinate 14,093,032, forward strand.
TATTTTGGCTATATGTGGATTTTGCCATAGTAAATACAACTTATACTCTATAGTCATTTATTTGGAATGAATATATATTTGAAATTTTATAATCTTATGTTTTAAGTTTTGTGTCATACTTTCGTTAAATATAATAAGATATTAAAAACTAGAGATTATAATTAAAATTTATTTAAGACTCTTTTTCATAATTCAAGAAATTGAATGTTTGATATCGGTGCCGAGTGGTTTAAAATCAAGAGGTAACGCCCAAAAGATTAAACCAGTTCGATACCACTTAAGTGTTTACCAAATTTCAAACAAAATTATATTGGCCTTGTAAATTACATTATCGTCATTAAAGTAAGTTTATATGCTGTTTTGAAATGTTGTCATAATAATACGATTTTGAAGAACGTTACTTAAAACGAAAGAATAAAAGGTCAGCCAATGGATGTTACAAAGCTAAGAGATGTTAAACATATTTTGGGGAAATGTTTTCTTTACTGTAAATCAACTAACTAATGAATTATTAACCTGGATAGCCAGATTCATTCTGAATCATGCTAATTCTTTTTAGGTGGTTCGCTGTTTCCAATTGAAAAAAGATATTGCTTTCCAGCTGGTTCTTACAGAATGTTTTTCATTTAAATATTTTAAATTAATAATACATAAATTGATATGAAATATATTTAAAAAAGATATTACTTTCCATGTAGTTCTTACCGAATACTTTTTTATAAATATTTTATAATTAATATTCCATAAATCGATAAAAAAATATGATTGATAAGGAAAATTGGATACTAAGCATTGAATTGAAATATATCCCATCACAATCCATTCAAAGACTTAATAATTTTTTTAAGTGTGTCACAATCTTTAAAATTTTAAGTATCTTAAAAAATACCTTTGTTCCCCTTATAACTTACTCAAATCAAATAATATACTCAGACTAAAGTACTTTAAATTAGTGTTAGGTCTCAGAAAACTATTAAAACTGAACTAAATTTAAATTTATCAATTTATAAATAGATATCAAATGTTGTTCCTCTTTGAAGACTCCCACTTTATTTATTAAATGTTCAACATAACTTAAAATGATTCATTTTTATCCTAATTTTTATTCGGTAAATAGACTTATTCAATTGATATACCAGCAAACAAAAAAAAAATATTAAGATATTCAAAGTTTTTTGTATCATACATATACCAACAATTAAAATAAAAAAACTTTATTACAACTCCAGTCCATCTTGAAATCGAAATTTTGGTTAGATAAAAACATTTAATTAATCATGGATTGACTTAATCTATATAATTACTTAATTTATATACTTAAGCAACCAAAATATATTATAATTATATTCCGTTGATATACATGTTTCAGGGGAGCACTCCAATCTATTGTTGTAACTATTCTTATATGACTACTAGCCCATTGCCGCTCCGCGGCTGAGGCTAGGCCCTCCGGGCGGGTGGGTGGCCTACGGCCACAGCATTATACATGGTATCTTTGGATAATATGTGAGGCAAGGGTTGAACCTTGCATCAAACAATGAAGTTTATGAAGCTTATGATGATGGAGACGTCGTATAGAAAGTAGTTTTATGATAGAGAATGATATGAGTATTTTTCAACAAAAAAAAGGAGAGGGAAGGACGACCAATAAATGAATTGTGATTATGCGACTGTTGATAATTGAGATCTCTTCTCCAAAGTGGTCCAACAGACGTCGAGATAAGAGAAGAAATATATTCAGCTGAACAGCAATGCGAACGACTCTGAGCTAAAGCCATGGAAAGAGTTGACCGAAGAACGAGAAAGCTAAAGAGCTGTATCCAGGTGGTGTGTGTGTGTGTGTGTAATCGTCTTTATTCATCCTTAAAAAATAACACCTAGTTCTTTCAACTAGTTATGGCGTACAGGATAATGTTTAAAAAAATTAAAATATATATAAATAAAACTTATATAAAAACAATAAATAAATATATATATATACACATATATATGCAATAAAATCTCCAAAAAATAAATAATAATAAAGCAAAGTCATTTGACAAAAACAAAAGAGAACTTTATATTGGCACTATTTTAGAAATGTTTTTGGCAACTACCGTTGCTGCACCACGTGTGGGGGCGGACCTCAGCTCGGGAAACGAATTCCACAGATCGGCGGCGAAGGCGGAAAACGTTTTTTCCTTCACTTTAAGTGGACAGGGGATGATGCCCAGCGACTTTGATCGGTATTTTTGCAAAATCCCTCTACCAAAGTATGAGACACCTTAGTAGAGGTGAACAAAAAGTATCCAGAGAGAAGGAACTAAACTGAGACGAGAAGGGTTATGAGAAGGAAACAGTCTTTCCTACGTCGAAACCATCTCTCGAGCGGAAGTGATTCAGGAGAAGTCTTTCGGGTCGATTTATGATGAGGCTTACAAGGAGCAAGACAAAGTAGTTAAAAACGTCAAGTCCCCAAAAGATATGGTTAAGATATATCATGTTATGATTATGTCCATAGAGGGTATGATGGCTATATTAAAATAATACTGGCTCCCTATGTGTAGTCAATGCTCAAAGTTAAATCAGGTGCTTTGTATTGTTTTGAATATATTAGTATAATAAAGTATGTTGCGCTTCAAGACAGACACAATCCGGTCTGCACCGCAATGTACCTAAATAACTCTATAGCGTACAACCATTTGAAATGTACACCTGATCTTGAAGAGTTTCTATTCCTCTTGTTTGGCTATTATCATCAAAAAGGTAGACGCAAATGGATTACAAAAGAACTTTACTCAAAAACATAGGAACTCGGTGCTATTCTATCCGTGAATATAACAAAAATTACTGAGTTTTGACAAATCATACAACTAATAATTCACAAGTCTTCAATATCATCAAAGTTTTATTTAAGTAATAAAAAGTATATATCAAAACTCAAATGAATGATTTATATCCAGATTTAAGCTAATAATGACATAATTAATATCTAAAAGGCTTCATTTCCATTTAGTAAGTAATTGACATGTTTATCATTAAGTTGAGGGAGATATTTTGAATTTCATAGCTTCTTCTTTTAAATAATTCAGAGAACATATAATTGTCGTTAAGTGAAGTGATGCGTAGTGTGATCTGGATTGTCAAGATTACTTATATAGAATATTTGCATGAATGTGTTGCAAACTACATGCCAAATACTTTGTGATCCTTTTATATTTGCATTGTAAAAATACCATCAATTATCAGCTTTCTGAAGTTTGAAATTTTATCAAAACTTCCCAAACAAAAACAGAGATACATGTGACGGCCATAGAGATATAAATATATACCTAGAGAGCTTATTCCCTTCATTAGCAGAGGAACATCGTTCAGCTGTCGCCTGTGTCCAATATAAACAAAGTAATTTATATTATGTCATCGTAAGTTGATCATAGAGATAAAAGGATTTGTTTATATTGGACACAAAAACGTATTCTTCAGAAGAATCCAATAAGCTTTCTATGTCTTTTTATATCTCTATGGTGACGGCTCATTCGAAAGGGGAAACCTGCTTTTTTGTATATATCAGATTCGCCCAATCTCTACCATGCGTTATCAAAGAGATGCTGGAATAATTTTTGACGGTCTGGCATAATAACTGGATGCCCAATGGACTGAAATAAGAAAATATCAATCTTCGAGTCAGTAACTGATAAAACAAAGAAAAGAAAGAACGCATTTAGCAGTCAAAGTCTAATATCAAAGACTCCAAAGGAGTAGAAAAAGAGAGAAATCATCAGTGACGTCATTTAAGGGACTATTTTTATGAGCCATAGCAAAGACGACATCATGACTGGATTTTCTTTTTTCTATTCCCATGACTACTTATTTGTTTCACCAAGTGAGCCAATCATTTTAAGTTAAAAAGTTTTTTAAATGGACTGATTTTTTCTCTGTTGAGTATCCTGTCATATAAGAGTTCGGTGGGTCAAAATTATTATTTGGAAATCAAAATTGATCTACTATATTCAATTCTCAAAGGAGGGAAGGGTAGGAACGAAGATAATTTAAGATTATGTCGTTATTACACTCTTTTAATTTAAATCTATAATAAAATAGCATCTTCGCAGGGATAAAATTTATGACTCCCAATTTAATCAAATACCTAAAACCATCAATTCGCCCATCAAAGGATACCGCCATTTTATTTTAATAAAAATACTATTTTGTTGGATAAGCAGAATATTTTTGAATAATTTAAATATCATTATCAGTAGTGATTTTTTTGATCCGTTTCATTATTGAGAAAAAAAGTTATTTTGCTTAAATAAAACTTACAGATAAAAAAAAATCTTTGAATAACAATTTTTTTTCCATTATTTGTGAGATTTGTGGAAACAGAGTAGTTTTTGTACTATTTTAGCTTAAAAATTATATCTCTAACTACAATACATCATTATGAAAAAGTGAAGAATGGTGATAAGAAATGATATCTCCGGTGCAGGTACTCCAATAACTCATAGCAAATAAAACATAAAGCATAACAATTCAAATATAGAATGTATAAATTATAAATTTCTATGGATTAGTCATTTTCGTAGAAGGGCACAGAAACATCTAATTTGGCATTTTCTCTTAACTTTTATTATTATTTTTAATAAAATATCTTTGAAAATACTCTTTGGAGCCGATTGAATTTCTACAATGAGACATACTTCTAACAATAATAAATTTGGATTTCACATTGTGACAAGTTTTGTTATTTAAAAGTTTGTTTAGATTGACCTTGTCAGTCCTCCTTGTTTTAGCATTATATGAAAAAACTTGTTTACATAAAGTTTTTCTTCACGCTGCTCTACTTGTAAGTTTCGCTTTTTTCTTCTTCTTGAAGATTGATAATTAATTTATTGAGCTATACATCATATTTGTCATACGCAGTATATACTTGTTCATTTTATATCATTTTTTTAATTCCATACTCTATCCATATAATGTTTAAATACGAAATAATTGTAGATACTCTTATATAATATATAATAGGATGCTTCGTTGGACAGTCAAAATATGTTGTATCGCTTCCAATTATCGCATGCCATTTTTTTTTGCCATGTCTTTATCAATAATGAACATGCTCTTATATTACCAAGAATTCGATTCTCAATCAAATGTGCTTTTTATATATCCTAATATATATATATATATATATATATATATATATATATATATATATATATATATATATATATATATATATATATATATATATATATATATGTGTGTGTGTGTATGTATATATATATATCAGGACACGACCGGGAAACTTTTTTTCGCCGGGATCCAGATCGGGACTTATATTTTTCAAGCCGGGCCAGGCCAAAACCAGGCCAGGACTTCAGTATATGTTAGTTCCTTTGTCATTCTGAAAGTGACGACGTTTTTTTAAGAAGAATTTCCAAAAAAAAATGACGTTGTTTTTTTAGGAAAGAGATTCCCAAAGAAAAGTGACGACGTGATTTTTAGACACCGGGCGGGGATACTAAAAAAACAGCCAGGACCCGGGCCGGGTACCCGGTCGTTTCCTGATATATATATATATATATATATATATATATATATATATATATATATATATATATAATATATATATATATATATATATACACTAAACATGGCAAAGATAACGTCTGGGGCGGTATTAATGTAGTTAACTAACTCTATACATATTGTGTCACTGACGAAGTAAATATAGTTCATGCCACGGCCCGAGAAACTGCAGAATTATAAGTTTCTTTCCGGAACCTTAAAAAATCAAAACAAGAGAAAAGTAAGTAAAGGAAAAAAAACTTTTGGGTTAAAAGTAATTATTGCAAAATGAGGACATGTATTTTTTGAACAAAAAATGGAACCATTTATTGTTAAAAAGTAGTTCAATATAAGTAAAAAAAATCTAAATTGTATTTTTTGCATATATAATGATTTAGTAAACAATTTCTTTTAAAAACCTCAAAATATTATGTTTATAACAATAAAACTTAGTACTAAGTTCGATTTGATATCTTTAAAGGGTCACTGCATAATATAAAATATAGAATAAAAATACCTCAAGGACGTTTTTTTTCTTCGCAATATGTTTTTCTTTGTCAAAATAAGTAAGATGGATTTCTTGTGCACTAAATAGTTACAAGGAACGAAAGGAGAAGTCCTTCCTCTGGGGGCTTAAGACTTCTTCATCTTTATCCATGACCCTCATTCAAAAGTTCAATGAACGTCTTACGAATCTTAATTGAATCAAAGTCTGCTCCTTCATTCTTAAGATTAGGATTCTTCATTATAAGAAAGGGATGTGCCTGTATTGAAACATAACTAACATAATTTTGTTTCCTCGGGATGTGAAACTTATAATATGTGTCAATCCTCTGCTGGGATATTAGTTATTTTTCCTTGGGATATACGTTTTTACTAAGCAAACAATCCTCTAACAAAAAAAAATCCTCTAACAGCAGCATTGCATTTGATCATTTAGTATTTTGTAATGGATTATTATAAGGATAATACGTCAAAAATGTCTTGAAAGCAAGGATATTTATTTTTGTACATCAGTCTACATAAAAATGTGATATAATTTTTTTACAAATAGGGTCACTAAACACCTCATGCTTATTACCTCCGCCGAAGGAGGTATTGTTTTCATTAAATATATCACCCAAAATGGGTCAATTGTTATATAAATAAACATAACTGTTATAATGTCACATACTCAACTGTTATAATAATTTAACTTTATTATCCAATATATATATATATATATATATATTACACTTTGAAGTTAGATACCTTTAAATGTCCGGAAATCTCTGAAAAGCATAAAATATATATATATAACATATACGCCAAAATAGCTGACCTTTATGTGGGACATTTTTTTAAACAAATGATTTTTTATTTTGTCATTAGCACTTCTTGGAATGTCCTCTATATCTGCAGACTTTTCTCTCCCTTTTATGGGGCATAAACACAACTATAGGAAAGAGGTTGATTTTTTTAAAATACATAAACATCGTGAAGGAAATGCCATAGCCGTGTGCGTTAAGGCGTGTTCAACTCTCAATGTTGAGGGCGCAGGTTCGAATCCCGAGAGGAGATGGCATTTTGGTCCACCTCATTGATATGATCCTAGATTCGATAGACTAATTTTAATGCTATAATGCTTATTTATATCCAGTCGGATGCAATTCTATCGAAGCATATAGTCAAAAAAGCATCGTGAATTGTATTTATTAATATTGTAATAATATGACATTCTACATTAAGCAAATGTGTTTGTTTTACAGGATCGGAATGCTGTTGTAAGATACATAATTTTGTCACGAAGGAGCTTTGAAGTCTATTAATGTAACCTTTCTTATAGAGCTCCGATCCATACCACCTCATCTACAACTGCCAACGTAAAGAACATAGAGCAACACTAGGAAGATGACGGGAGACGAAGATTGCCCCATGACGATTATATTTGAAAGCCATTTTTACTCTTTTAGATACATTTTGATTTTAAATACAAAAGCTCTTATATAGGTAACTATCGCCTGGTGAGGAGAATCTAAAATATAAAAATAAGGACCAAGAAAAGATAAACTTAAATCACAAACAACCTTTCATTTTAGTGGAATTTTCACAAAATAAGTAGTCTTCCTTAAAAATATAACTTTTCATTTTCCAATTAATTTTCAATAGAAAATCTATCCATTTTTTAACAAAAAGAAATTGTCATAACAAAGTATTTATTTACCACATATAATATTATGCTTAATAAAATATTTGTAATTCTATTATAAGTCGTGTAGAAAATATGCTCTCTCTCTCTATATATATATATATATAATATTTGTAATTCCTATTATAAGTCATGTAGAAAAATGCTTTATATATATATATAAATATATATATATATATATATATATATATATATATATATATATATCAGGAAACAACCGGGTACCCGGACGGGTCCCGGCTGTTTTTTGAGCGTCCCGGCCGGTGTCCCGGGTTTTTTACACACTGGGCCGGGGCATCAATATCTTATTTCGTTTGTCATTAATAAATTTTATTAAGAAAGAATTTCCAAAAAAGGTGAGGACGTTTTTTTTAAGGAAATATCTAAATATTTAAAAAAAAATAAATAATTGGTAGATTCTTTTCTAAAAAAAAAGTCGTCACTTTTTTTGTTGATTATTCTCTCAAAAAAACGTCTTCACTTTTTTTGGAGGTTCTTTTCTATAAAAAAGGTGTCACTCTTTTTGGAAGTTCTTTTCTAAAAAAACGTCGTCACTTTTTGGAGGTTCTTTTCTAAGCAAAAAACGTCATTACTTTTTGGAGATTTCTAAAACGTCCTCACTTCAGAATGTTCAAGGAACGAAAATGTATATTATGTCCCGGCCCGGCTTGAAAAAGGATACCTTGACGCAAATCTAAAAAACACATAATTTTTTTATTTTTATAATCCATTTCTTATAGGTCAATACAATTGATAGAATGCAACCAAGATCATTTTTGGATTTATCATCCAACGGTTTACTAAACTTAAAATACTATTTTTACTCTGAAGCGAACAAGTCATCTTCTACAGGCGAGTGAAGTTAATTGATACAAAAAAGCTATGAAATATAACATTACACACCTCGTTTTTTCTTTGTTTTACAAAAACTTTGTTTTTAGTAAAAAAAATCAAAAATCCGTCTGGTTGTTAATAAGATTTCCTTTAAATTAATAATTATTATTGAAGTCTGTAACGCCCACCATTTTCAAGGAATTGGCGGAAAACTATATTTTATTAAATTTTTAAAACTTTGACCTCGTTGAGCAACCCGGTAATGTTGACCGATTTGCTGAAACTTTGTATGTCGTCTTCTTTTATCACCAAGAAACAGAGAATCCACAATGTTGCTATCATTTCCAACATTTGAAAAATAAGAACAGCCCTAATGTACATACAGGGTGATTCACTTAAATTGAGACTCACATATTACAAACTACAATCTTGTATTAAGTTTTATAGAGAAGAGATTCCTGCCTGTGTTGCCTCCACCGTGAGGAGGTTCAAAGCTGTAGTGAAGTCCAAAGGAGGATATGTGGAAATTTATTGAAATACATTTTGTAAATTACACATTCTGCTATCATTTTGTTTAAAAAATATTTGTGTAAAATTTAATACAAAGATTGTAGTTTGTAATATGTGAGTCTCAATTTAAGTGAATCACCCTGTATATTACCACAATGCCCATTCAGTAATTGTATTGTTCAGGGTAAAGATGAATGAAGCCTCTGATCGGCCTGATGTATTCATGTCTAGACCCTAAACGTAAAGTTAAGTAAATAAAGGAAAGCCTGCTCATTGCCTTCATTGGTTCATTGGACTTAGTTTTATTGTTTTGTTTTTGTTTGAGGAAATATGAGAATTGATCGGAGGCCATATAGTCTTTCTTATAAGAATATAACCATTTCAGGAACACTTCATGAATCTCATAGATTGAGTTATTCATAAAGCAATTCTAAAAAGATGATATTGAAACATTCTCAAACTTTATTTTGTAAGATAATATTTAAAAATAAAGCTGCTAAATCGCAAGAGGATCCGAGGTGCCTTCTGCAAAAAACACAATCGAGACTTCTAACCACTTATTTGCAGATTGTATAAAGGAGGCTCCTTTGGTTGAGCTTGTAAATATCCAAATAAACAAAGCGTTCGATGCCACGATCTCAAGAAACTCATTTCTAATACTAAACACTCCAACCACTGGAAAATAAGGGAAATAATATATTGTATTAAACAGATTGGGTTTTTATTAGCAAATTTAGACTTCTCTGTAGTCAAATGTGGATTTAAGAAGTTTATATTAACCGGAAGTTTTCCCTCCTTGAGGAACTAGAAATGACGGAGGCCCGTGGATCTGGATCAAGCTAAAGCGTTAAAGTAAAGTAGTGCATGCATAAACATAAAATTCTTCCTTTTCCCCCCAAAAAAATTGGACTAAATATTAGTTTTTCTTAGTCCGTAAGGGGCGCTTTTATGCTAGAGCTCTTTGAAAATAATAACAAAGTCCTTTTATTATTTATATTTGGAGACGTTTTTTATTTGTAGTTATTTGATATATTTCAAATCATCAAATTTAATTCCTTTAAACCGGTTTTTAATAGGATTGTGACGTAATTTCATGGATCACGACATCTAACGTTAAAGGAAATTACAAAATTTTGGTATTTTTTTTTGGTTTACTTTTCCTTGCATGCGCTACTTTACTTTAACGCTTTAGATCAGGCGAGACAAAAGATGATGGAATTATAAACCACTTTCATCCTTATTATTTAACATCTCTTTTTTCTATTTTACTCTCCACGATTTTAAGTATTGTTATTTAACCCTAATTTTATAACCTTTAGAGTGTTTTAATTCTTTATAAATTTCTTTTAATAATTTTTTTTGCTATTTATTGTCATTAAAAAACCTTAGTTATAAAATATTTTATCAAACATTGTATGTTAAATTAAATATACGTCATTAGCGATGTATGTAAAGAAATCATTTTTCGCCCTCTGAATAGCTTTATTAGTATATTATTATTTTTAAATGAGTTCAAATATATGTGACCTTTTTAAGTCACAAAGGCTTTATATGTGAATCTGTCTCATCATAGAGTTCTCAAAGATATTTACATATAAAATAACCAATTACTGGAACAGTTATCTTCAAATGAAATATAAATGCGTTTTAAAAAGATGTCTAATTTTGAATAGTAAATGTAATCAAAAATCCTCTGAGAATACAATATATGTTTTAGTTACTTTATGAATGATTCTCGTGAAAATACACATTTGCCATCATTGGAGTCTGAAGGACTAATATCGATATAGATTAGCACCAAAAACAATACTGCATTCTCATTGTTCGAGTATGATTAGAATATTTTGAATTTTTAGGCGTCCCATCTATCTTTGACATTAAGGTATTGCAATAGCCGTGTGCGATAAGGCGTGTTCAACTCTCATTATTTGAGGCGCAGGTTCAATCCCGCGAGGGTATGGTTATTTTTGGTCTACTTTATTTATGAGATAATAGGTTTGATAGACTAATTTTAGTTCAAAATGTTAATTTATATCCAGTCGGATGCAATTCTGTCGAATCATATAGGCACAAAAAAATCTTTGAAATTCGTTGTCAAGTGAATTATTTATCATGTTATCATTTTTATTAATATGTTTAAAGTATAGGAAATTAGGGGTAATAAAAAGTATTGTCAATCTTTCAATTTCTTTACAAATTACTAATTTGATTATGAACAACATAATTTACTAAAGTCAGATTAGTAATAATATATAACCTTGACACTATCATGTCTTTGCGGCTATTTATCTTCTCTGATAGCAACTGAAAATTGTTATTTACTGAACAATTTAATACCAGGAATGTAAAAAACGACATATTTGGAGAATGTATCTAATTGTTAGATACGTTATTTACATGTACTGTGATCCTTAGAATTAAAAGTTTAGGATGTAGGGGAGGGAACAATAATTACTTAATATGGATTTATCTGAAATAAATATGAAGAGCATAATTGATATCATAATCTGTTTATATTTAAAAGAAACTACAATTATTCTTATTAGTCTATCGATTACCTGAAAAGAGATATTTCATCGGTAAAACGTACAATTATAAGTTACTAACAATATATGTCGCTAATCATTTGCAGCATGGGAAAAACGTCCTTACTCGATCATTGAGCATGATAAAGTTGAGTCTAATTGAAATTGTATTGGAAAAAAAACTATAAATACCACTATTATTTACACTTAGAACACATTGACTTTACAATTTGCCAACTGAGGTTTAAAAAATCCCTCATAAAGACTTCCCACATGTATATTTTTACTCTTTATATGAATATTTGACTGTTGTTATTATATTTCACCTGTCCTGCATAAAACTATAATTTCCGCAATTAATTTGCTCGCTACACATCATCCACTCAGTGTTCCTTCTAGAAGGAAATTAAGTTTTGAAGGAAAATCGAACCCTTCTAGTTAAATATAAATATTATGGTGAGCAATATATGAATGGCATTATAAAAATATATGAATATTCTGATATAGAAAAACAGTATATTAAATTTTGTATCTAAATTCAGCAATTTTTATATATTTGAAAAGGGAAGATTCCATTTCAATTGGATACACCCCTTGGAATGGCCATCAGTCATATTGTCAATAGTACTCCTATGTGCAGCGTTCCTTCTGGTTAGAGGCCTCTTTGGCGATGGTTCCATTGATATATCACTTTAAATATTATTTAAATATAGGAACACCCCAAAATGGGACTACCTCAAAAAATGGCGGCCATGTTGTTTTGAAGTACACGCCAAAGATACATTTTTATTACATTATATGAAAAAAGAAAGCTGTGTTTCTAATGAGTATTTTGATGTAACGAAAACCAAAAAAAATATAATCTCTTTGAATTGAGTAATCGTATTTTAAAGTATAAGATGAGCATGGGTGAATCGATGTTTTCCAGACTTTTGGGAAATGGTCCCTGCAAGTATCAACTATATGAAATTTTGAACAAGGAGTTAATTTATATAGTTTTCTTGGTTTGATGGATGAGGCTATAAACTACCGTTTTTGCTTTTTATGCAATCCTTTCTAATGAATCACCATATAAAAATATCAAACTTAACTATAAAAATGTCAAATTACACCTGGCAACACTTATACAAGAATCCAAATATAGTATAGCAGCCTACATGTTATTAATTTTCAGTATATTTTTTAATTACAATTCTTACACAGCAGGAATTTATTGCATATGACTCAGAGTGTAATGACTCAAAAAGTATTTTTACCTTTCCGTACCATCGATAACCATTACTCCCGATCCATTTTATTTTCACTCTTGAACAACATTAAAATAAAACATTTTATATACTTTTTTCTCTAACTAATATATACCTAAAGATCCCTTTAGTTCCTTCCTTGAACATATTAATAATATGTCCCTTGATATTTATGCACCTTGCCTCCGAAAAAAGTTTTATTGATCCAGGGTAAGTGACTCAGGGTGTTCATACACAACTGTCCCTTGAGAGGAATCACCTCACACAGTTATTATAATTCATTTATATATACAAGACCTTTTTTACCAACACTTTGTTGTTATTCATATTGTTATTATTATTATTCTAATAGTTGAGCGTGAATTAAAGTGCTAAGAAGTCACTAAGTTAAATACGCCGGGAGGAGTGCGTTTTCTATTTGATTTTCTCTCTCTCACTCGTGCATTCTTATAAAGCATGGAGCAATGTTGTATGAGGATGACAACATGTTTGTAATATATATACATATAAAACGAGCGAGTGAAAAGAGAGAGAGAAAAGAAAAGGGGAAGGCAGAAAAATTGACATATTGCTATCAACACACAAACTGCAAGAGTAGTAAGTAGTAGTGTGGACTCCAACCTGAACCGGGGCTCAACAACTAACGCAACAGTACAAAATAGTATAAAATGAACGGACTCCCTCCCAAGGCGCCGCCCAAAAAGAATCCTCCTCTCGCCCCCGAGAGCCTGAGGTAGAGGAGGAAACACCGGAGGAAGGTGTTCGAGTCCCACGAGCCTCTAAATATGATGTTTTACTCAAATATCTTCTCATTGGGGATAGTTATACCGGGAAAACCACGCTGCTCAATCGCTTTGTGGACGGTGTTTTTGTTCCTCAGTTTAATATGACCATTGGAATCGACTTTAAAATGAAGATTATTCAGAGTGGACGCTCCAGAGTCAAGCTTCAAATATGGTAGGCCATGTTATTATCTATTTGGTTATATTGAATACATATATTTAGTTCCATTTTTATTAGACAGAAGTTTTGAAATATAATATTTTAATTCACATAAATTACTTTAGATTTAGTAACTTCTTATCGTATTGTAGGTGTATTTATTTTTTACACATTATGGAAGTAATATTTTCCAATAAAAAGCCAACTAGAATAGTACCTCAGTTTAATTTGCTTTAAAGTTAAAATATTAATTTATTATGCAAAAAAAATATGGTACAACTAAAATACACTCAGACTGTAAACAAATTAAATATGGCAGTTCTGCTTTAAAAAAACATAAACCATCAATATAATGTGAAATTACTACCAGTGGAGAAAAAATCGTTATTTTTCCATATTTGTATGGTTTTTTTTGTTGCAAATATAAGTTCCTATTTTCCCAATGGGAAGGGGGAGGGGGTGTCATAGTACTATACAGATATTAATCTGTGCTTACCGACTTCAAAAAGGGAGAAGAAGCTGTCATCCGACATTTGTAGGATGTAATATCCAAATAATATTAACATAGTTAATTACTTTAACAACACAAAAATAGCTTGAATATCGACCTTTATACAATAATAATAATATATTTAATGACTTATTTCTTCATCGTTTTGATCCACTCGATATGAAAACATTAGCACATTTGTTTTGAGAAGGCATTATATGTATCTTTCTAGCTGGTTTTTCAACACTTATCTCAGTTGTTCGTATAAGAACGTGAGCCCATAGAATAAATATGATGAATTTTTTTTTAATCTAAATATTTTTAAGGAGATTTCTGAGTCTCCAAAGTCAAAAAACACTACTAATGAATTTCTACTATAACCTTTGGAATTTAAGTGGAAATAACTATTATAATCTTTGCATATTCCATTGATTTTTTTAGTTGAAAATATATTTTTAAGTAGTCTAGACAAGGATATAAGTCGTGAAGCATTTAAATGTTTCATGAAAGTTTTTTCTGTTTAATCCAGGGAGATGTTCGGCACGAAATACAATGGTAATTGGTATAAACGGAATGAATCAACTGATAAAATACTTATAAGTGATGAAAGTGCTTTTAAGAACAACAGTTTTGACACAATATTATCATATTCATTAAAACAGGATGTTACGAACGAGAAAAAACTGAGGCAGTTAAGACCGATAAATTCAACTAATATAAATACTTAAATACTATCATAATTGTCATATTATGACTTTTTGAAATCAAATAAAAACATTAATATAATAAATGTTAATAGACTTGTAATAAGAGTAATGTTCCATGTTTGGCTTTATAATTTAAAGTGCATATTCAAAAACTTTTATTGCTTTAAATAATAAATATTCTGCTTAAAAGATAGATGAATATCATATTTTGTTAATGCAATAAAATTAAATCCATGAGTAAAATTTAGCATTTCTAAAAGCAGCTTTCGGATGAATATTGAACTATCTCTTTTGTGTGTCTATGACTTTAGATTTTGAAATGTTGGACTTTGCTACTAGCTCGTGGATGAACAGATAATTATTAAAATACGTTATGCTTTCCTTTAAAAATATAACAATAATATATATCAGAATTTCATAAAACTCTAATAAAAAAATATATAGAAAGGAACACAAATGCAATTTTTACAATAATAAAATGTAAGGAATCCAGGTAATAAAATAAAAACTTTATGAACAATCTTATCCGGTACAAATACTTCATCTTTTACACTTTTATATATACATAAATATATTAAACATACAGTGGCAAAATGAAATAAGGAAAAGATTAATATAATATAAATACTTGAAACTTCAAGCAATAATTCAAAGATGGTCAGAAGGATATCAACCCAACTTTATAAGCCAAGAGCTTGGAAAAACTCTACATTTATCCAATTTGCTAACATCTCTTTAAATAAAGACTGTATTAAAAGTACGGAGTGTTCAGCAGACTAATCAAATACTCAAAATGTAATAGAGTTATTTCGTTTTTCATGCAAAGAGAAAATATTATTTTTTATCAATCTATGTTTTTAAGATATACAAAATTCGTGAAAATAATTTTATTAGTTACATCAAAGTCTGGGTATTCAAACATTTAAACTTGAAGAAAGCGGCACTAAAAACAATAAGAGAATGAATGGTGAGAAAATTTAGTAGTCCTTCATTGAATAGTAATCAAAATTTATTTCATCCCATCATCTGAATTTTTTATAGCAAATATTTGGGAGTTTATATAAATATATTACATAGTTCTATATTAAAAAGGCATTTTGATTGGTACTTAAAATAATGCGTCAGTATAAAGATGTTTTGTTGCAAATAATGTTGTCTCAACTATAATATGCCTTTCGAATCTCATGTTAAGCCGACAGAACTTCTATTAATATTAATACTGAATCACATATAATGCTATTATTCACTAACTACAGCGTTGGGATAATAAATCTGGACAAATTTTAAACACTAATAACTTGAGATGGAAAGGTCATGCAGGCTGTTAAGGGCCTCATTTGAAGGGTTTGTGTCTCCTCTTTCAAATAAAGTATTATTCATAGTAAATAATTGAGTTTTTAAAATGAAATTAAAGAGAATAGCAAAGATCACTGAAATGTGCGGGCATCAAACCTGCAAATATCATCAAGACTCCATGGCTACCCAAAAATCACCTATCACCAAGCATTGGAAGGAGAAAAGGGTGTCCGAATGGAGGGCCCATGCCCCTAGAAGTGCCAAAATCTGCACTCCCACTTTCCTGGCTGGTCTGAAGAGATCCATCGAGACCTCAACCGGAACCCCCATGACCGTACTTGCCTAGAAGCGCAATGTCAGCCACAAGACCTTAAGGTGAACAATCAAGGATGATCTGAACTTTAAGAATTATAAATTGTACAAAAGACACATTCTAACCCAGTCCATGAAGGAGAAAAGGGTAAAGAACGGGACCAAGCAGTTTAACAATTTGAAATAGAAAAGTAAGAAAATCGTGCTCTTCAGTGACGAGAAAATTTGGACCGTGGACAGCCAGTGACAGGTCTGAGGTACCCCCACGTATTAACATCAAAGTTCCCTGCTAATATCATGAACCTGAGTGTTGTAGGGAGCAACGGAAGTGTCATGCCCCCTTCGTCTTTGAGCCCAAGGAGAGGGTGGGTGCAGACCACTACTGCGAGGTTTTGAAGACTGTCGTCATCCCGTGGATAAAGAAGGAAGCTGGCGCAAACAGCTTCGTCATCCAGCATGATTCCTCCAGATGTCAGACAGCAAAGAAATCATTTAACTTGCTGAAGGCAAAGTCACATTCTGGGACTGCAGACTTGGCCCCTGCACTCCCCCGACATGAATCTGTTAGACTACTTCTTCAAGGAAAGTTGGAGAGAGAGCGGTCTGCCGCACCAGCCACAAAAGTATCAGTGTCCTCAAGTCCATCATCATCCACCACTGGCTGTAGTTGATCCCGCGGATATGGTTAACACCTTCAAGTCCTATTGATGCTGGATCGAGATGATGTTCATCATAGATAGATCCAACAATGAAAATAAGTTTATTTAAATATATAGCCTTTATTTGAGACCCTACTTGATACTCAACTTGCCTGAATTCTTGATCAGGATGTACTTGAAATTAGTCCGGATTTGTATGCCAAACGCTGTATATAAATTATTTTTTGTTCAAATTTTATATTTATTACAATCATGACATAATTCTCCGTTTTTAAGAAATTCATGTGTTAATGATAATATAACTTTTAACATATAAGGCCATATGAATACATAATATCAAAATAAGTTTCTTAGAAAATGTATCAATTGCCTGCTTTTGATTCCAAAATAATTTTATTGTCTAAGCCGCCATATGCTGATGAAATATCATTTTTTTCCACAGTTCATAAAGATATATACAAGCACAAAAAAGAGAACGTATATAAAAGGATGTTAATACGTAAAAACATAATTAAACATAAAATAGCATTATAATATTTACAATATTTTTATTTAACCATTCAATAATGTTATAACAAATAATATATAAATATATATTGAACTATTTATTCCCCCTTAGTTACATATGTATGTACCTACGTAAAATCCTCGCTCAACCTTAGCCTATATAACAAGTGTTACATCATCATCACCTTACACACATATGATAAAGACAACAACATATTTTAAATCATTAGAACAAGCCTGGGGGTCGAGTTTCCAGGGACACCAATCAACAACTTTATTTAGTATCAGTGGAGGCCTGACCTTTCTCGCTCTGTCTGCATGAGGTCTTCTCTTCCGCTGTATCATATCAATAGATCACGTAATTAGTTCATCCCCTATGCAACAAGGATAATGTTTTATAAGACCCTTTTAGTTTATGGCTAATGACACGAAGCCTAAAGGGGGCCTCCTCCTCCTCCTTCTTCCTGACAATAACCCCATGGATCACCACCCTTTTTCATTTCTCAGAATAGAGCCAAGACAATAAGGGGCTTTTGCTGTAAGCGGAAACCTAGGAAGCTATCAGTTTCATTCATGTATTAGCATTTTCTTAAAGCTCAGGGGGAATAATGAATATGTCTATATTGAACATGTGCATTTGGACAAAATATCTAATATTTTACACAAATACTTATTTATATACCCAATAATAACTCAAGGCTATATTTGATGGTGTGTCAATTTCTTCTTCACAAACAAAAAATACTTGTTAAATATTAATGTTCATATATTTACAAACATATCGAAGTTTGAGTACATGATTTTGTCAAATGAATAAGAGGTAATATAGTAAAATAATATGTTGACCTGATTGATGATATATATATATAATAATAACACTGAGACATCCTTTATTCGATTTCCCACAATAACAGTATAACGAATGTAATATAATTCATTTGCAATATCTTCCAAAGAATGCACTTTCTTCAGAAAATATGGACGCGTAAACATTTCAATATGTTATGTAACAAAAGATTTAATTGGTGAAACGTCCTACACATTAATTTAAGAAAAAATATCAACACTTATTAAAGATTTCAGTTGGATTGTAAATATTTTCATGATCTTCTTACGATCGATAACTAATATGCATTCTGGTCATAATATCGAATATGAATAACCCCAGAAGGGGTATTACTTGTACAGATATTAGGAACAGGAGAATATATATATATATATATATATATATATATATAATATATATATATATATATATATATATATATGTGTGTGTGTTAATTGGCAATAGTTCGTTCATATGAAACCTAGTTTATTTTTAGTTTTGGCGCTTCAACACATTATTTATAATTTTTAAATTATAATTAAGCTTTTTATATTTTTAATATTCCGTGGCTCGATTATAATCGTTACTTTTACCTAAAAAAGAAGAAGACAATGTTAATATGTACTTTATGGTTATCTCGATATCGTCATATGGCTTATCAAATTTTATTTTCTCTTATTCCATTGCACTTTTTAAATGTTGCCTTATTTTAAGAGATATGAAAATACTAATTTTAGGTTGTAGTAATATAAACCATTTATTTTATGATGGCCCGATTGATAACTCCGTTTTCTTATTATAAAATACATTACTTCTCTGTATAATTTCTATTTTTTTCTGTCATCTGTACATTTGCTTAAAAGACAAGCCATTCCATGACTAAACAAATCTATATGATGGCTGTAATGGAAAAATATATGCACAGTAGTTTAAAGAAATACTCATGGCTTACAAAGAAGCCATGGTTACATATGCGTAGTTCGTATATCTACAAGAATTCATTCACTCTTCTAACGGAAATAGCTTAAGAGTAAATATATCCATTGTCGGAAGTCAACTATCAGGCTCCGTTGATTTATTTTTCCTTTCTTAGAGTATATTAGAAATTTGTTTGCATTACAAATATTAGCCAGCTTCCCCACAACAGCATACGCAATGATGTCTCAAACAATCGGCTATTTGTATATTCGGTAATTGTATTAAGATCAATAAATTAGTTCACTCTTACACAAATATATCAACAGCTTTGTATTACTTGAGTGGTGTCTCTGTTTTTGTGATGTCAAGATTAAAGAAAAACTCCATCAAACATATTTTTTATTCACACCCCTTTTTGCATCTAGCATCATCCTTGAGTTGTATAAAAAATCCCATTAAGGCTAATTTATGTTAATTATATTTTTTTAGGGACCACTCAATAGATTATTTATTGTAGAAATACGTATCATATATACCATAATAGTATTAGTCTAGAAAACTTGCATTTACAGAAAATATTCCTCCGAAAAATATTTAGACCTTAAACTGGAGCCTCAAAAAAATATATTCGAGGAATTATTCTTTTAATAAATATAACATTTTATCAATAAATTACCGGCATATAAATCAATATAATTTATTATAAAACAAGATTTCTTTTTATTTCCTTGACATGGAATGTTTAATAAGCTTTTCTACTCATCTTTAGCCTTTATGAATTCTACATTTCGTATTATAACTTTTCAATTAAAGACGTTTCCTAAAATCAATGTATTTTACGACCAAAATAGTTATCATTATATCTTATAGCAACACTTATATATAATTGTAAGTCATATATTTGAGATTTAAACTTCTATAAGGCATATGACAGTGAAAGTTATTACTAATACAGATGACTTATAGTGTCCGAAGTAAATGGTAAAGGAAAAAATGGTCAAATAAATTGATTCTGTCGGAACCTGTGAGGTTTAGAAGGATATAAATAAATGTTACATACAAACTGACATTTAATGTAAATTATGAAACTCTTAAAATTGTATAATAATTTTATTTATATATAACACATGGGCTGAAAAGTCCCGGGCCTAACCAAAAAAACACGTTCTTTTGTTCAAAATTAGCTTTATTCATCAACGTAATCTCCATCAAGAGCAACGCATTCATTCCAGCGCCGCTCTAACATTTCAATACCTCTTTTGTAGAACGATCTATCTTTTGCCCCTAAATAGGCCTCAGTTTCAGCGACAACCCCTTCATTCGTGGAAAATTTCTTACCGGCGAGCATTTTTTTCAGGTCTGCGAACAACAGTAGTCGCTGGGAGTCAAATGTGGCGAAAACTGTGTATGTGGGAGAAACTCGAAGTTAAATTCACGCCATTGCTTGGATTGATTTTTGACAGGGTGCGTTGTCTTGATGAAACAAAAAAAATATTTGACATATGCGGTCGTTTCTTTGCAATTTCGGCCTTCAAACGCTCCAATAACGCTATATAATATTCACTGTTGGTGGTATTTCCTTTCTCAAGATAGTCGATGAATATTACACCACCCACATCCCAAAATACCGAGGCCATAACCTTTCCAGCCGATTGTTGTGCTTTGGGCGCTTTGGACGAGGCTCACCAGTTGCTGTCTACTCAGATGACGATCGTTTTGATTCCGGACTGAATTGATTGATCCTTGTTCATTCATTGTCACATATCGACGCGAAAATTCCGGTTTGTAACGTTTAAACATGGCCAAACACTGCTCAGAATCATCAAAACGTTCATATTTTGGTCAACAATGAGTAAACGCGGCACCCACTTTGAACAGAGCTTTCTCATAGTCAAATGCTCATGCCACATAAAGCCAACACGTTCTTTTGATATCTTTACGATGTCAGCTAACTTACACAACTTCACTTTTCGATCATTCAAAACGATTTTGTGGATTTTTTTGATGTTTTATGGTGCTACCGCCTCATTTGGACGTCCACTGCGTTCTGCGCCATTGGTGTCTCTACGACCACGTTTGAAGTCAGAAAACCAACGTTTTATTGTTGATTCTGATAGAGCGGAGTCCCCATAACACGTTTCATGCCATTGCTTCGCATGAACAGTATATTTCCCCCTCAAAAAGCAGTGTACAATTAAAACACGAAATTATTTTTGATCCATTGTCTTGAAAATAACAACAGTAGCGTCACTTATAAGCACAATAACTCAAAAACTAATTAATATAATATCATGAAATTTTAACAGCTGTCCTTTGAAGGTTAGTTTCAACTGATAAAAGGTGATTGCAATAAAATACCGCCATATATGTGTTAGGCCCAGGACTTTTCAGCCCATGTGTTAATACATTTCAGTCCATTCCAAATATATAGCATGCTACCTCAAAGATGGTAAAAAAAAGGAACAATGGATTTTATATATGCCTGGCTATAGTTTAATTTTTTTCTTATGCATTACAGACGTTTAAAACCATGGCTTTTATTAAAAGAAGAAACTATCAAGGTCGATTCTCTATTTTTAAATTGGTATTGTAACATTAGAGATTTTTATTATCATACACATTCAACTTTTTTTTGCCAATATGGTTCTACAGGATCGCATCCGACTGGATATAAATAAGCATTATAGCGTTAAAATGAATCTATTGAATCCAGGATCTTATCAATGATGTAGACCAAAAATGGCAATCCCCTGGAGGATTCGAACCTGCGCCCCGAACTTTGAGAGTTGAACACGCCTTAACGCACATGCCTCTCGCACTCCTTGAAGTTTTGTAGATTTTCTTTTCTAGAATTGAATTATCCGGAGGACGCCGTATTTTTCAATTTAACCATTGGTTATTGCAATTTATGATGAACTACGAAGGTCAAAACATAGATTTTTTCTTCTCAATTTTAAGTATGCACAGTTAAAAGAAATGCACCGCTATTTTTGTCGTCAGATTTTTTTAAATGTCAAAGCTTTAGTAATAATAGTTTTAGATTCATTGGTTACAGTGGTATTTTACTCCCGTTTTTCCTCAGTAATTTTAAAGTATCATATTGAAATCTATATATGAATTCACCAATCTCTGTCCGTTTGTATGTCCGCACGCTATCTACTCCCACATTTATGGTCAGATTTGAACTTTGAAGGTACCTATGGAATCTTGGGTCAAGACGGACCTAATAAAACTATTTGCAAAGTGATGGGACCAGAAATGAAAATGAAAAATTTCAGACCTTGTCTGATTTGAACTACCTACTTTTTGAGGTAAAGAGAGAAAAAAGAAAATGAGGAGGAGGAGTTAGAGAAATAAAAAAAGAAAAAAGCATCTCATGTGACTTAAAACCTACCCATACCCAAAGGGCGAACTTATGAGCGCCGTAGGCGCCCAAATATGCGAGTAATCCTAATTTGGTGGAAAATTTATTTTAATCAAAAATAATGTTACAAAAACGTGCATATTTATCAACACTGAAGTCGCATTCTAACATATATGTACAATTCATAGATTTGTGTACATGATAGAGACATCAACTTTTACATTATTATATATAAAAAGTTATATAAATATTTTTAAACTCAGTTTTATAAGTACAATCTTTAAAATACATTACAAAATATCCTTTTCATCTTATAACATTTTTGTGCTTAAGTATATAATGTAAAAAGATTTTCACTTATTATATGTATATATGTTTTTAAAAAATAATACAAAACTAACTTTTATGCTGCATATATAGATATATACATATATTGTTTTCATTTGTTACAAATACAAATTACATAAGACAATGGCGCTTTTTATCTCAGTAATAACATACGTACCGATAAGTATATTTAAGAAATATAGAAAATGAGGTGCTTTATGAAAGGTGATTGGTTGAAAGAAAATGAGAGGGAATAACAAGAGAAGCTGGTATTTTTTGTTTTTTGTTTGCCTATATGGTTCGATAGAATTGCATCCGATAGGATATAAATAAGCATACTAGCATTAAAATTAGTCTATCGAACCTAGGATATTATCAATGAGGTAGACCAAAATTGACCATCCCCTCTCGGGATTCGAACCTGTGCCCCCAACATTGAGAGTTGAACACGCCTTAACACGCACGCCTATCGAGCTCCCTGAGAAGCTGGTATTATGCTACAAAGTGTCACTTCACTCGCGGCTGTTGAGGATTCAAAATTAACTGAGAGAGTATAAATGTATCCTTAAAAATGCTCATTGTCTCTTCTTCATGGACCTACAGCCATAATTTACAAATCCTTTCAATGGAAGCCTCATATTCAAATATTAATATTACCGTATGGCCCGAATATAAGACGACCCCTCCCCCCCTTTCAGGCTCATGTTTTGGGGAAAAAAAATCATACAGCAATGTATTTATTTAAAAAATATTTTGCCCAAGAAAACAGCAATAAGAAAGAAAATGTAGCATAACAACAACCACTAAGTACACAGATCTTCTGCATCGCTGTCACTCTCACTATCGTCGTCACTTTCTTGTTGCTGCACTAGTCCCTCCCACAGTACGTCGTCGTCAGATCCATCTAAGGCATTGGAAATGCAGCACTTCTTGAACCCGTGAGCGATGCTCTCTGGCTAAAAATATGAAATTAAGTTTTTTGTCTAGTCCGCGAAAATAAGACGACTCCCCTTTTTAAAGTACTATTTTTAGAACAAAAACCCCGTCTTATATTCGGGCCAATACGGTAATTAAAATAAGCAATTTTGCTTCCACAAGAAAACGTGAATGTCTATTTTGTTTGCTCATCTATGTCGATAAAAGGACCACCACTCTTACTACGTACATGGAAAATAAAGAAAATAGTGGAACTAAATGATAAAACCATATTCATTAGTGAGCTGTCGATAATAACCTCTTGGCTATTTCTATATAGAATGTAGAAAAGGCTTCACATATTTAATGAAATATATTTTATAAAAATTAAAAATGATTAAATACTAACATTCAAAGTGCTTCTACAAATTAAGAGTATCAAGAGCCTGAATTTAATACTCTAGGCTTCAAATCCAAAAACATAACTTACGTAAATGGAACAGTAACTTTCATTTGGATATTGTTTACATATTGTATCTATCTCACTGAGTACTGCAACTAACAGAGATTGAAGTGCTTGGGTGGATCCCGTAGTTTTGTCCACGCCCCTTGTTCTATATTTTTATGTATTTTGTATCCCTCGTTTTAGTGGATAAATAAGTCCAAAGACGAGGTAAGCGTACAGATCCTTCAATACCATCCGCTTGCCTTTCAATATTTTAGTCCGATATACACAACAAGTTGTACTCTAAATTTGTATAATACATAATGATGGTATTTCACGAAAACTCACCTAAAATCTTTGTTTTCCCATTTATAACTCTTGGTCCTTTCTTTTAGCAAGTCTTATCGTCAGAAAATGAAGAAACTCTTCACATCATCAAAAACAATATCCCAATGAGGACGGTAGATACTCATTGATACGTTTTAACATTGATTGTATTAATAACAACACACAAGGAGCTAAACTTTTTTATAATAATAGACAGAAAAGTTCGTGAAACACTATTAACAATAACCAGCTATATTAAACAAGAAAAAAACAACTTTTAAATAACAGAGGATTTTGGATTGGTTAATTTGGGTCACATAGCACACATTCTAAAAAACCATTATTTCAAAGTCCATTTGCTTCACATACTCTTAGAAGCTTTTTTGGTCATAATTCAAATCAAATTATAATAAAAATATATTATTACAATAAATTGGACTAACTCCATAAACCAGCCGCTTAAAATAGGCGGCACGGCAGGGATGTCATTATGAACTTCATTAGTAACTATGCAGAAAGTATAAATTCATCCACTATGAAGGAATACATCATTCTTAAAGTAAAAGTTGGGCACGATTTTTACCATTTACTCGAAGTTTGAAAACCTTTAAAATATCCATAGAGGATTTTTAAAGGTCTGTATTAAAATTGCAGATATAGATGCAAAATACTTAAAAATACAAATAACATCATTTTTTTGGTAGAATACAAAAATAAACATTATAATATTGAGAATAATCAACCAAATAAGACCCAAATTAAATTAAGCGACCATAAAATCAAATATTCATAAACAAAATAAAAAATAACAGAGGGCTATGAAAACAGAGATATTGAAGGACTGTCTGCTGCAAGAGTGTGATATGATGGCTCCAAGAAGGTGCCTAATAGGACACCAAGTCGAAGGCATAGTTCCAAGATTCCGTATTTACTGTCTCAATTCAATATCGGGCCACATTTTTTTTTGATATATGCTTCGATTGAGGGATTGAAAAATAAAATAATTTTATAAGTGTTCAAAAATGTCATCCAAATTGGTTGATAATCCTGCCGTAAATCTTTTTAAAAAGTGTTTACATTTAACATGAAACTATCCCATTATTAAAATCTAGGCGGTAAAATATTTTCCATTCGTTACGAATAGAAAATCTATTTCAAGTTCACGTATAAAAATACGATTACTGTTGTATTTAAATGCTCATTGTGATGCTTTAAAAAAAGACTCCTCACACTAAAGAATGATTCACTTGAGTTTAATTCTTCCCTCGTGGGAGGAAGCAACTATAAAAACAAATTAGGATGCAAATGTTTTATTGATGTAATGAGTTAAAAAACAACTCCAAGAATGCATGAATGCACTTGCACTGTATTTGTCCTTATGAATGTCATGAGGTAATAATATAAGTACTTTGCACTCTATGTTGCCTCAAAAAACATAGATACTTTTTTGATGGGTTATTTATATATGAGGAAGTTCATTCGATTGCTCAATATTTTTTTTTCAGTTCTAAGAAAGTCCAAAGTACTTGTGTTAAAAACAAGGCATATATAGACACTTTAGTCTAAAATTATTACTTCGGAAAAAAAAGACATCAATATTAACAATGACTTAAGATAATCAAATAACTACTTAATTTTGAAAAATAACAACTTAATTTGAAAAATAACTATTAATTGGAAAAATAACTATAAGTTTTGAAAAATAACTCTTAATTTTGAAAAATAACTATTAGTTTTGAAAGAGTAACTATCTAATTTTGAAAAAAACCTATTAATTTTGAAAAATAACTGTTTAACTTCGAAAAATCACCATTTAATTTTAGACAATAAATATAAATTTTGAAAAATATCTATTTAATTGTAAAAAACTATTTAATTGTGAAAAATAACTATTTAATTGTGAAAAATAACTATTTAGTTTTGAAAAATAAGTATTTGATTTTGAAAAAAAAAGATTTTTGAAAAATAAGTATTTGATTTTGAAAAAAAAGATTTTTGAAAAATAACTATTCAATTGGGTTGTATGTATATCCACTGAATTAATCGCAATTTCTTTATGTTTAAGTTCCTTTACCTATCCGTTTTGGCGAAATGAATAGAAACCCTTTTGGGAATTAACCTTTTCTTAATGTATTGCATGATGAAATTGGAGATTCCATTAATAGTAAAAACATAGCTGTAGATATTCATATGTATTAGGGATGATCATAGCTTTTAATATATACTAAAATTATTACTCTTAAGAAATAATGATAAACAGTCATTTCATATTCATTCATAAAATCATTGCATTAACTTTTTTTCATTTCATTTTAGGGATTCTGCAGGCGATGAGCGATACTCGGGGCAAAGCTCTATCTTTTACCGGGAAGTAGCAGTAGTCTTCTATTGCTTTGACGTGTCAGACAAACGAACTTTTGCCCGTGTGGACCACTGGATTAACTGCATTGATTCCACTGTTCAAGCCAAGGGTAAATATTAATTAAAACGCGATTAAACGATGCCAGCCAATATTAGGAAGATAAAAAATAGTCTTCAAAGATTATTTGAGCTAAGTTTGATAACAACGTTGAAAGGAAATTAAATAATAACAAAATCATAACAAATCTCTTTGCATTTATCCAGATTTATATAGTTTTTTTGGTCGTTTACTATCGATGTATCATAAGAAAAACTCGTTATTGAACAAATAGATATATAGATGCATGCCTGTATGGGTAAAAAAATGTATTAATAGATATATGGAAGGATAAATAGATAAGCTAGTTATTTTTGTCTTAAATATTAGTATCGACCCTCAAAATAATATTATAAATCGGACTCTCCTATAATTATTCTTTCTATGACACACTTTATACAAAACCTATTATTTTTCTCTTCAACAGATTTAATTCAAGTCCTAGTTGCCTGCAAATGTGATACACCTCCGAGCCAGCTTCAAGTCTCCCGAGATGAGGCTCAGACCCTTGCCATCAACAAGAAGTTCTACTACTTCGAAACGGACTCCAAGGATAACCAGGGGATCAAGGAGTTGTTTGATGACGTGACAGAAAAGGTTCTGGGTCTTCGTGAACGGAATCATCAACATCGGTGCAGCGAGGCCTCTTCTCTGGCAGATACGCGAGAGTCCTCCCTAGAGCCACCTCCAAGGCGCGGACGATCCATTTCTCCCATCCCTGGGGGGGACAACAATCCCTTTGCGAGTCGAAGAGGGAAGACTGCCTCCCGGTCCTTTCGGGACTGGAGTCGGAAATCCGGCCGGAACCTTAGGAGTTCATTCAGAAAGAGCTTTGCCAAGGCGAAAGGGGAAGAAAATGGGGGTTCAGGGTGTAAAGTCTCCTGAGGAACTCATTTTTATTTATGCTTGTGTATATTTGAATGTCTTGGAGGAGTCCTAATCAACCAATGGGGACAAGGGAGAAGGAATATGACCAATAAGAATGTCGTATTAAGATTAAACTAACAACGTATAAAGATTAATGAAGAAGAAAGTTGTAAATGTCCATTAATGCTATCACCCCCAAAAAAATACTTACCGCTTACAATAAGAGGAAAAGAGGGTTCAAGGTGATGTTTTCCATGCCGAAAGGATCATCCCATATTCGATGATTAATAACTTTAAAATATTCGAACTATTCATAATATTAATCCTCTCATTTTCTTCATTAACACATCAACTTTCGAAGCCTCAGTATTTTATTTCCCAAAAGATGTTTATAGTTGTATAATTATTTGATAGCTTTTATATACCTTACATAGCATTACTTAGCATATTTATCCATCTTTCTTCTAAAGCTTTGTTAGTTCAACCCTGATAAATACAAAGATTTTATACAATGAAATTAAAATTCTTTCATTTTCATAGTTTTAATTTAAAAATGTCAACATAATCAAATCATTCAGTTTTTATTATCACATTAGCAAAGGCCAAATATGTATTCATATCAAGTATATGTTAATATTTATCATCATAGGAATTATATATGGCCACCTCTTGATAATTACGTTTCGCTTTACATTTATTTATTTTAATTTTTTTGCAAGTATAGACAATTTAATATATCATATATCAAAATGCATATCTAATCTTATTTAGACCTACCCCCCCCCCCTTCTCCATGTGTCTATCTTTATATATCATTTGCATTTATTGTATTCTT
This sequence comes from Caligus rogercresseyi, assembly GCA_013387185.1. Classification (NCBI taxonomy): domain Eukaryota; kingdom Metazoa; phylum Arthropoda; class Copepoda; order Siphonostomatoida; family Caligidae; genus Caligus; species Caligus rogercresseyi. Next base: position 14,122,075 of record CP045892.1, read on the forward strand.
CTTCATATTTCAATCTAGTACTTGCCTATTTTTTACCAAATCACCTTTTTTGAATGCATTATTATACAGTCAAGAGTGCCATTCCATTTTGTGTCAGTTTTTTATACATTTACTTAATATTTTATACTACTTCATTAGATGTACCTTCAGTTCATTGAAAATATATAGTTAATTTATATGATTGCTGTATCTATACTTTTGCTATGAGATCGATAATTAGTTTTATATTGTAGGAAAATGTTTACTTTTTATTATTTGTATGTTTCAATATATTATTTAAATATATTAAGTGAAGGACCATTATATTTATACTATTAATATATTACAAGCATTTCATGTCAAAAAGGCTAAAATTTTGCCTTTTAGGACATAATTATTGAAGAAAACAATGTGTTGGCAGGGAATGAACCCGATCATTATAGTACCAAAGCTTCTTTTTTTATTATCATGCTATAAATATTATATTATTCAAAAAAGGGTTTATAAAATTAAAGTCTTAGGTTTTCTACATATTGTTTTATAATTTGTACTTTTCTTTGACATAATCTCTTCTCCATGTCATAAACAGTGTCTCTGAGGTGCTTGTTATTATCCTGTATGTGTCATATAACAAAATAACGTTCTCTTAGCGGACGTTTCGTTCACTGCAGGTTGTTTTTTCGTTACCATTTATACTTTTCTTAATCTTCTCTAAATACTATAAAAATAATGATGAAATGAACAATAAAAGCCAACCTGACAATCAATATTCAAATGGAGAAGATGCACCTAATATTTGTATTTTCTTTGCACCAATTTTATTGGGCATGTATTTTTTTACATCATCTCTTTATAGACTTTGGTTAATTCTAATCATATATTAGAATATATAACGTGACACTCACAAATTTGATAAAATATTGAGGATAAGTTTGATAATTTTATGTCCCTTCATGTATTTTACAATATTTTTGAACTATTTATTATTTTAAAAGATTGGTTAGCAACAAATTATAAAATTATAATTTTTTAAATAAATACGTATAACACATACACACATGTTCTTGATATACTACTTTTTTATGTGCATTACTATTAAATTAAGGATACATTGATGTTTTTTTTATAATTCGGTTTCTACTCATTGATAACGTTACGTTAGAGTCATTCGTTCATAATGCATATATAATTTGATTACATCAGACACGCCGTAATGAAGTATTAATTTCCTAAAATTGAAAATAAATTGAATTTTTTAAATCTAAAAGATGTGAACCTATTCGAGGGAAATAGTTTATATATAATAACTTTAAAGTGTTTAAAAGTATATGAACATTATAATTACTAGATGTATAACTGGTTGTGTTGCGATTAAATTCAATTCTATGTTACAAGAACGTATACAAAAAAGGAATGAAAACATAAATATTATTCATAAAAATTAATAATTTTTCAAAATAAACAGTTCCTTGTTGGTCATTGATTATTATTTATTTCAAAACTATTTTTTTTCCAAAACTAGTAATTCATTGAATGTTAATAGTAAGTGGATATGTTTAAAACCTTTATCTCGTCTTGATTTATGAAAGAAATGATCATATCAGGAATTAAATAAGGTTATATCAAGTTTCCCTACTGAGATTATTTTTTTGTGCGTGGTAACAAGTTGAATTGTTGAAGACTATGACGCCATAATTACAAAGATGCGCCAGATATTTATGCTGACTTATATGCAACAATTAGATGCTAATAAAAGGAGATTTTATGTTGTTATGTCATAAAAACTACTACATATTTCTTCGCTCCAACTTCTTCTCTTGGGCAAATTACCTCTATTATTTTTTGTCTGATATAAAAAAGATATTTAATAAAACTTTAAAAGCTGTCAAAATATTAATCTTACATCAATACTGTATTGTTGTAACAAAAGTTAATATTATTCAAACATATATATTAGTTTAAAAATCCACAAAATAAGAAATATTTGAACATATAATTGATACATTTGAGGTCTATGAATAAAAAAAGTATCTATAGATCTTAAAACATGAAATACAATAACTGAAAATGACAGAAAAGGAAATGATTGAATAATAAAAATATATTGTTACTATTCTATATTTTTACATTTTTTACCCTCATGATTGAGGAAGTTTAGATTAAAAGGATATTTTAGTATTCCTATGAAAGCTAAATTCAGTTAAAAAAATAAAGAACTACATTTGCTGAGCATACATCGTTCAACACAAGCTATGATCTTTGAGGCTCGTTGATAAAATGTTTATTTTAAAGCAAATATCATAATTACCTCCGCCGAAGGAGTTATTGTTTTCACTGTTGTTGGTTTGTTAGTTTGTTGTTGGTTGGTTTGTTTGTCAGCAGATAACTCAAAAAGTACGGAACGGATTCGGATGAAACTTTGTGGAGTTGTTGGAAATGCCAAAAGAACAAGTGATTAATTTTGGCATCTCTGAGTGCTTCTTTAAGATGCAAATGAGCTAAATACAAATAAATATTTCAAGTTAGCCTACTCTGCCAATAGATGTCGCTGTGTTGAACCCTCCCCCGTCCCTCTACGCCGCCCCAGTCGTGAAAAACCCGCCTCGGAGGCTCATAAGGACCCCGTGACGGCAGAGGTTTGCACTCTCTGAGTGTATATATGCCTCTAGTTTCCTATGTTTTGCCCGTCTAATTTTGTTTTACTTGACCACAAATTTAGATATGTTTGTGTTTAATATTTATACGATAAAATTCCCCTTATTATATTCACCTTTTAGACGAAAAATCAATATTGCTTTGTAAACACTTTTATTAGAGTTTCATAAAACAAACTATTTTATTTTCCTTGTAAAAACAATATGTATTTGCTAGGTACTTAGTTATTTGCATTTATTAAATCAAGTTATTTCCGGAGAAAAACATATTTATGATAACAAAGAAGGATGCTGTAAAGAGTGATTTTGCAAAAAGTCTTATAGGAGGAAGATTGTTTCATTAACTAAAACACTATTAGTTTTAACTATAAATTTGTTTCTTTGTACTTTGTTAGGTTCATTAACTAAATCAATTTATTTCCGGAGAAAAAAACCATAATGCTATCGCAAAAGGATGCTGGAATGAGTTTAAACAAATATTTATTGACATTACCAAAGAAAATAAGATATTTTTAGTAATAATTATTAAATGTACCAGGAGGTCTCTGTTCAAAATAATTACAACATACAAGACAAATCTATTGGAACGAATCACTTCTATGGTATTACAATAAAAATTATTGTTTTGAAATATTTGGTTGTAATGACGCTAAAATTTAATTTAAAAGAAGGTATGGTTTTGAACTATTTCATTGTTGATTAAAAGAGTATTTGATTCATTGATTTTAAAATATACCAATAGAATAAAAAGCAAAGAGAATCAAAACTCACAAAAAATATTTGATTTAAATAATGAAGGTACTTTTTTATCATTGAAGTCTGAATCTTTTGTTTTTGTGTATATTGTCTTAATTTTTGTTTATTAAAAAATACATTTGTATTCCTTATATAAAAAGAAGATATTCTATTGGATACAAAATAATGCATATATGAATTTCTTATAGCAATACAATATGTGATTGACTTCAATATCATTCAATTATTGACATTTGAAGGCTGTTTTGAAGTTTGTAGATAAATTGAATCGACTCTGACTTGAATGTTATGTCTTTATTCTTCCAAACAAGGATTTATTACTATTATTATTAGTTAGTATGTCATATTGAAAATGGAGAATGTTTTATAGCTTAGTATAAATGTAAAATTTTGTTTCATTTTATAGGATACAAAGTGCATGATTAATTTTTTCACAGAGTAATGGCCTCTAATATGGAAATCCAGTTAGGGAAGTGGCATGTTTTATACAATGGTTGTTATATATAGTCATTATATGGCTATATATATAAACTCTAAACAAAGCTTTTTCTGATGATGATTTCTTACTCATGATAATGATAAGCGTTTATTGTAAATATCCTCCTTGAATGACGATTAGGGCGGTACGTAATACATGACTTCAGTGGAAGGTGGTTTTTTCATATTTACCCGTTCTGAATATATAATTTTTGAATGAGTAGCAATGAAAGTCTATAAGATATCCTTACTGACTAAATCTACAAATTGATATAATATTTTGTCAATGAGTGGATTTTTATTTCTCTTTTTTATAATTTCGTTTAACCATCAACATAGCTCAACATAAATATCACATATGTACATATTGGCTTTAAATATTTACAACATTTTTATTTATTTAATCAACAAATCTGGAGTGATTCTTTTATTTCCAAAATTGTACAAGTCCTTGAAATTTAAAAAAACCATTTAATACATAAATATAATTTTTTAGTTAGTTATAAATTTATTACTGTTTACAATAGACAAACATATACAGATATACATAAACTAAAGTAAAGAACACAACCACACATTGGGGTATCTGTGTTACGACAGTAAAAGTAATGTGGAGTTCCTTCTTAAATATTCAAGCAACTGAAATAATATAAATTATAGCTAAAATGAACTTATAAGCTGATGAATTATTATAACTTTTTGTTTTTCTTCTTTAGGTCATCAGCAACCCTGTTGAAAAACATATCCATTGTAGATTGTTTCCTTGGCTTGGATTTTTTCTTATGGTCTTTAGTTTTTAAATAATCTTCTACATCGTCTGTAAATTGATTTGAAGGATATTCCCCGGAGCCAACTGGCACTTGAGTAGCTCCTTGGAAAATTTCATGTTGTTTGCCCAATTCATCTGTGGCGCAGTCCTCAGTAGTATCTCCACTAAACTTGGTCACTTGCTGGGTCTTCGGTTGAATGACGTTGACAATCTCGACGTTTTTAGTTGAGGGTTTTTTGTAGTTTATTTTACCCACTGTTTCCTCGTGGTTCGGGTCTTTTACAGACATGTATTCCTCATGTTCTTCTTCCGCTTTCTGGATAGTCGGTGCTTTCCGAGGGTCTTGAAAGCGAACTTTACCAGCGGAAGCAATACTTATTGTAAAGTTTATTGATTTTAGGCTTTCAAATGCCTCTTTGTCAACTTTAATATATAGCACTTTTCCGAGCTGTGTGATGTCAGATTTGATGACATCAACTTTGCCTCGGATCTTATTAACATTGCATTGATGTGCAATGACCTTGGCGAGTATTTCATCAACCATGCCCCCTGTGACTCCTCTTATGAAGCCAGTAAGGGTCTTACAATTTTTTTTCCTCTCTAATTGTCTCCAGTTCTTCCCATGAGACTGACAGAGAGGTGTCTTTTCCGAAATAACTTTTCGGACGTGCTGGCTCGAGGTTTTGTCACTTACATAAATCACTGCTTGTTGATTTGTATAGCGACGGCCTTCGTAGCAGGGCACGAATTGCCCAGCTGTCCCGCTCAATCGACCAACATAGTCGGTGTCAAGTACTTTTATTGTTTTGTTCCAGTCGATCATGGAAATATGGTCACCATTTTTCCTGACGATGACAATCTCTGTGGCTTCTTTAGCAATTTCTGCATAAAGAAACTTTTTTTTCGGTTTTGTATTAGAAGCTTCTGATTGCAAAGCCTCCTGCTTTTGCTGTCTTTTAGAAGGAGGGGTTTCATTCGAATTGCCTTCCCTCTGTCTTTTCATATTATTGTGTTTATTAGTGATATGGGGTTGAACACTATTTTTATTTTTGTCTTCAGGTCCTTTTGATGTATTATTTTTAGGATGGGCTCGTAACCTCTTGTAATTCACCGTTGTCCATTTCAGGTCACCGGCATTTTCTTTATTTTCAGGCAAGAGCAAAGCTTGCTTGTTTGAGGTCCTTGAATTTCTTTCCTCAATCATCTTCACGTAAAAGAAGTCTTCAATTAATGAAATAAATCGAGGTTGGGCGAATATAAATAATGTAATGTTCCGCTTGATTTTATGATGAAATGTTCATCTCAAGGAGAATAATTACAAGATGGCGTATCCTTAACTGGAGGGCCAAAAAGAGCTTTCAATCGACGGAAGTCCAGGATTGGAGCAGCTGAAGACAAGCTTTGACCTTAGGAAGGACGTTGGTAACATTCACAACACTTTTTAGTGCCATAAAAGGCCAGAAATCACTTGTAACTTCTAGAAAATATTATTTTCTAGGAGGGCGTGAATGACGTGTTATCACCTTGAAAGTTAGGAAGGAACTCCAAATAAATATAATTGTTTAATTCACCAAGAATTGAATTGGAAATGTTTTTATAATATAAAGCCTTAACTTTGATAAAGATATACAGTTTTGTCAATTCAATTTATCACCAAGAATGAAAAGACTAATGAGTATTAAATCTGTCTATTATCTTCATGCAAGATTAAATACTTAAAATAATACAATTTCGATTACTATGAATATGACCGATTAAGCATATTAATGTTTATCAGAGTAAATGTAAAAACACAATTTAGAATATCCTTTTATAGCAACCTGTATTGGACTTAATGCGACCCCGTAAGTTTTGATTAATAAAATATATAACTTTATTGTGAACCGTTTAGTTAAACTTTACAATGCTGTTTTTAGTAGAGGATACACTCCTAAAATTTGGAGAGAGTCTGAGGTAATATTTCTTCTTAAGCAGGGTAAAACCAACTATAGTGAACCAAGGGCATTCAGGCCAATTACTCTCACAAACGTATCTCTGAAAATACTCGAACGAATGGTTCAATGGAAAATATTCGAAAAATGTGATTGGTATCTGCGTTTACCAAGGGAAGTCTACAGACACTGCAATAAGTAGGCTTGTGGACTGCCTTGAGAGTAGTTACTATTCAAAGAAGAGGCCCTTGTGTATTTCTTGACATTGAGGGTGCCTTTGATAGGGTAACATTCAATCGAATAATGGACGCCATGGCCAAATTTAGGACTGACCCTAGGATATTCTGTAGTATAAACATCTACTACGTAACAGAATTGTAACTGCAAGACTTGGTAGTGAAGAACTGTCCGTGATACCCACGAGAGGCTGCCCTCAGGGAAGTATCCTTTCCTCGCTGGCTTGGAATCTTGCCTTCCAGGTAGCAGTAGATCTTATTGGTAAACCTATACATAGAGTGGCCTACGCCGATGATCTTGCTCTTTGTGTGAGAGGCATAGACCGAGTAACTTTATTTAGTATAATGCACGAAGCTATTGACAAACTACTACAATGGGCTGAAAATAGGAATACCACTTTCTGCAGCAATAAGACCAAGTTAATGTTGTTTTCTAAGAAGAAATACAGGACGCATAAGTCTCTCTATTTGGGCAACTCCATAATTGAAAGAGTGAGAACCTTCAAATACCTGGGACTAGTTTTAGATGACTAAATGGATGGAATGACCACACTAAATATGTTACTTCTAAAGCCAAAAGAAGTCTCTCCGCCCTGAAAAGATTTGTGGGAGCGGACTGTGGCCGAAGTCCTGTAAAATTCAAATGGATCTACGAAACTTATGTGAGAGCACTTGTGAGCTATGGAGCGGTAGTCTTTGCACCTAGACTTCAAGTAAATCAGTCAATGAGGACGGCTCTTCGTAAATTACAGAGACTGGGTCTCATGTTGATCACAGGGGCAATGCGTTCGACCCCAACAAGTACATTGGAGGTGCTATGTGGTTTGTTACCACTCCATCTCTATTTAATGGAGCGCACCTGTATAGCTAGACTCCACACAAAATAAGACAACAAACAATCGTGGTCCGACCCTTCCGCTAAGGGACATGTTGGATGGTTGGATAACTAGGCACTGTAGTACTTTAGATGTCCCACCTTGTGTGAGAGGTTGCATCATTCAAAACGCGGTTATTTTCCGCTTTTTAAATTAATTTGTTGATCAGTTATTTTTTATGTTTATGTAAACACACTCTGAACACGTTTCCCTAGTTATTAAAAATAGTTATCTCCCCACCAGAGTTTAGCTCGTACTGTGTGTAAGTTCTATTATACATATTTCGATAGAATCAAGATTTAATTTCATCTTTTTAAATAGTGATTTATTTACATATCTGTAGGTATCTGTATTCCTACTCTCTACGACATGTTGATGGATGAAGTCTCGAAGCTACAAAGCTACAAAGTGTCATATCTGCCAGGCAATTTCTCCAAATAAGAGGATGTCTTCGCTTTTATCCACCTACATGTCCAACATGCGAACGTTCAATGTCCTTTGTGAAACATAAAGAAAACGTCATGAAATGGAGATGTGCAACTCATAAGAATAACACCATATTAGAAAAGAAGGACTCATTCTGGGAAGGATCTCATCTTTCGTATTCTCAAATAATAAAACTTGTGTGTGCCTGGGCTTTAAAAATACCACTTACTACTGTGCCTCATATGTTTGACATAACCACAAAAACAGCAATAATGTGGTATAAATCCTTCCGCGATGTTTGTTCCCAAATTTTGAACCGATATCCTTATAAGATTGGAGGCCCTGGAATGGTGGTTCAAATTGATGAATCTTTGATGGCAAAAAGGAAGTATCACCGTGGTCATCTGGTTCCTGAGAGGTGGGTATTCGGTGGATATTGCCCCAACACTAAAGAAGGGTTCCTCTTTATGGTTGAAAATCGAAGTGCCACTGTTTTACTCCCTTTAATTGTGGAAAATGTTGAGCCGGGTTCGATCATACATAGCGACGGATAGGCTGCGTATGGTGGAATCCCTCAGCTACCAGTTCTACCTCCCTTTCAGCATGAGGTAGTAAATCACTCACAAAACTTTGTCGATCCTGGCACTGGCGCACACACAAATAATGTGGAGTGCTATTGGAAAAATGCCAAGAGAAGATTTTAGTCTATGGCTGGTGTCCATGATACTACATTATCTGGGCACCTCGACGAGTTTAAGTGGAGGGAAAGTATGGAAGATCGCCGAGGGAAGCTTTTGATAACTTGTTCAAACAAATTGCTGAATTATATCAATTTTAATAAATTTTTCCTTTTTATTCTTGTGGTATTAATGCTATTTTGTTAGTATAAGATATTGTTTGCTGAAATAAAAAAATTACAGAAAGTTATAAATGCATACACCTCAATTATTTTAGAAGCGGAAAAATAACTACGTTTTGAATGACGCAACCTCTCTCACAAGGCGGGAAATCTAAAGTACTATAGTGCCGATAACTATATACGAGCAAAAAATATTCCAACATTTAGCAAGAGTTCGACGTTGTGGACAAATGAACGGGGATACAAAGTGGCACGGGAGTGGAGCTTGAAAGACTTTGATATGATTGGCTATACGGATGGCTCAAAATTATCATCAAACCGGCGCGGGATGGGTCATAACAAAGGGTGACTTAGTCATAGAGCAAAGCTCCCTCAGGCTTGATGACACCAACAGTGTATTCCTAGCTGAAATTGAGGCGATTTGGAATTTAGTTAGTGGCCTGCCATTAGATAAGACGAAGGATAAGAATATTCTTGTCCTTTCGGATAGTCTCTCGGCCATCAACAGTCTAGACACACAGCCCGGGGATCTTCTAACGGCGGAAGTGTTGAACTAAAAGCAGGTCCTGGATTGTAGCAATTATGACATTACCATTGGGTTGGTGAGAGGTCATAATGACACCACCGGAAATGAATAGGCAGATGTTCTAGCAAAAGCAGGTGCCCATACGGGCATTGCAGTTTCAGTGCCCACATCAATTGTCAAGCCAAGGGTGCTGTAAGGAGGCATCCATGTCCATGTGGACGGCCAATTGGCTGAAGATGAGTTCCTGCAGGCAGACAAAATATTGAATTTCCGAGCCCTATCTTGGGAAGAAAATGTACCATTATAGGGCTTATATGATCCGAATGGTCTCCATGGCCAGTGACCACATTAACTTAAACGGACATCTTCACCGAATGGGAAGGTCGAAAACTCCTCAACTGCGAGGAGGAAGATGAAATTACAATTCATCTAATCTTCGATTGTCCACGGACACGGATTGGAATGGACGAACTTGTATTGGAAACAAGAGAGAGAGAAGACGCTGGAGGAATTTCTTTTAAATAGTTACAATTATTTGTCCAAATTTAATTTGTTTAATAATAAAATTAATAGTTCCTAGACAGTTCACGATCGGCTGATACTGATTAAGTTCCGGTGTGGTGGGGCCGATCTAGGAGCTAAAAACAAACAAACAAACTTTTATTGTGTGACCCATAAAACAGATCCCATGTATATTTAATCTGATATCTCCTTTACTTTTTTGTCAATTGCCAATATTTTATAGTTTAAATGACTGTGACAATACACAAAAGCCTTATCTAAGATATGGAAAAAAATACACCAACCCCAATTTGACAGGTTTAAGTTCCTTCAAGAAAGCCCAGACGCTGTGTTGTAATGCGAAAAGGCCTCTCTCAAAAGAGTAATTTAGAACTGGGTGAATGAGACGGAACAGTATTAGATCATGGAGAACCTCATCAATGCAGCCTCTGAAAATCGTTAACATCAATCGGGACTTTCCGTAAACCTCTAAATAAAAATATCTTAGAAAAGGAGTGTGGTAGCTGTGTGCGTTAAGCGTGTTCAACTCTCAATGTTGGGCCACAGGGTTCTAATCCCGAGAGGGGAAGGTCAATTTTTTGGTCCGCTACCTCATTCATAAGATCCTAGGTTAGATAGACTAATTTTAATGCTTATTTATATCCAGTCGGATACAATTCTATCAAACCATATAGCACACAAAAAAATATATCTTGGAAGCTTAAATCCAAGCTATGGACTAATCACTCAGATCAATCTTTAGACTTATCACTCAACCTCCATAGTTCTCCTTCTGTCTATCTTGAGATAGGTTTGATGTGTATTATGTTTGAGTAAGCACTGATATCTATCACCAGCATTGCCCCGTAAT
>CP045892.1:14133034-14153215 GCA_013387185.1 Caligus rogercresseyi
ATGGTGAGGAAAACCTAATTTAACGTAAAAGAGCCTATCACACCAAGTCTATGTGTTACTCACATTAAAAAGATATAGAATACAATATTCAACTTAATTTTTTTAGGGGGTCTGCCACCTCATATTTCCCTTTAATGTTAACTATATTGGGCTATTTAATACTAAAGTATCTTATTATATTACCTCCGCCGAATGAGGGTATTGTTTTCAATGCGTTGGTTTGTTGTTGTTTGTCAGCAGGATCCACAAAAAGTACGGAACGGATTTAGATGAAACTTTGTGGAGTTGTTGGAAATGCCAAAAGTAACAAGTGATAAATTTTGGCATCTCTGAGTGCAGAATTAAGATGCAAAACGAGCTAAATACTAATAAATATTTCAAGTTAGCCTACTCTGCCAATAGATCTCGCTGTGCTGTAAAATCGGGGGCCGGGAGCGTCTTCCTCTCGGAATTTCCGTCGAGGGGAACCCTCCCCGTCCCTCTATGCGCCCCAGTTGTGAAAAAATCCGCCTCGGAAGGTTCATAAGGACCCCGTGACGGTGGAGGTTTGCACTCTCTGAGTGTATATATGCCTCTAGTTTTTAATACTTTTAACGTACAAATTATCTTGTGTGTCTTAAATTTATGTCAGATGAAGCCATAGGCGTAGGGGAGATGCTTGATTTGGGGGGGGGGGGGCAGCATTCAATTTGCCCAAATTTTAACAAGAACTGTTAAATCGGTGAAAAACTAATCGAATGAAGTAAGCGAAGTAGATTAATATTTTCTTTATAGTAATTGCATACTATTCATTACATTATATTATTTTGTTACACTTCAAAATCCGATTGCTTTCATAATTTCATTTTTTTTCTTCAACAGAATAGCCCGAATACCTCAACTACTTTGCCCGAATTTGAGAACTCACCCGAATTTGGGGGGGCAGTTGAACCCCCTGTCTCCTACACCTATGGGTGAAGCTAATGAAGCGTTATTATTAATTAGGCCTTGAAAGAAAACTAGGCATAATTAATATTTTTCTTACATGTTATATAAATAATTAAAATACGGAATAAGTAAACATCACAAGAATGCTTCCTGAGGCTTTGAAATAGCTCTAACTCGGACATGATACACACACACATCTTCATGAAAAAGTTTTTAAATAAAATATGCACAAACAGTGATGTCCTTGAGTAATGTAAATCGAGTTGCCGATTCTTCAATCCAAAAAAAATGATCTTTTGATATGAGAATATACAATTACCACTTGGTAACTACTGTTAGTGTTACCTGGATAGAGAGAAAGAAAAAAAGAAGAGAGGGAAGTGAGGCAAAATAGACCTTGCAAAATACTCTCTCCCTTCTCTCTTCTTTCTCTTACAGAAGAGACAGTAGTTACCAGGTGGTAATTGTATATTCTCATATCAAAAGATCAATTTTTTTGGGAGGGTACGTGCAAAAATGTATTTGCTTATTTCTCTTAATTATAGCGATTTTAGAACACCAAACATATCAAATGAAAGGTTGGTTAACCAGCTTTAATATTTTGGTATACTAAATCATGTCAATTTAATAAGTAGAGAGTTATATGTACATTAAAAAAAGCCTATCTCGCGTACAAAATGACGCATAACATGGATTATAAATGCGTCAGAGACAAAGTCAAATTTTGAAAAGATACCATGACGCAAATTAAGAAACACATTATTATTTAATTTTTTCATAATCGATTTCTTATAGGTCAATACAGGCTCTAAATCATATGATGTAAACTCAGATTGTACTGAATTCTGATTTGATAAAATACAACAAGGTCATTTTGGATTTATCATCCCAAGGTTTACTAAACTCAAAATTACTATTTTACTCTGAAGCTAACAAGTCATCTTCTACAGGCGAGTGAAGTTAATTGATACAAAAAAAGCTATGAATTAATGTCTTTTGATATGAGAATATACGATTACCATCTGGTAATGCTGTAGTGTTACCTGGATAGGAAGAAAAAAAAGAAGGGAGAGAAGTGAGGCAAAATTCTCCCTCCCTTCTCTTTCTATCCAGGTAACACTAACAGCATTACCAGATGGTAATCGTATATTCTCATATCAAAAGACAATTTTTGGGGAAGAGTAAGTATTTGCTTATATCTCTTAAAGTATAGCAATTTTTAGAACACCAAACATATCAAATGAAAGCTTGGTTAACCAGCGTTAATATTTTGGTATACTAAATCATGTCAGTTTAATAGTAGAGAGTTATATGTAAATTAAAAAAATCCTATCTTGCGTACAAAATGACGCATAACATGGATTATAAATGCGTCAGAGACAAAGTAAAATTTCGAGAGGATACCTTGACGCAAATCTAAGAAACACATTTTTTTATTATTTCATAATCGATTTCTCTGATCTGTAGATGTAGTAATAATACAACTAACATAAGAGTAGACCGCTGGAGAAAGAGGATGAGAGCGTATGATCACAACCCAGTTATAGGTCTAAGTGTATGCACTCTCTTTCTAATCCAGGTTTTATTAATAAGAGTAATACACATGCATACGAGAAGTTACATACTTATAAACTACATGCAATTAAGTATTACACTTACATGGAATAACTGAAGCATAATTAATTGAATTTGCATACATATAAATGATGTAATTAAGTATATTCCTTTATGTAAGGAGCAAACTATCTCCGCGCCATCTGGCGGGAAATAAAGTAATTAGTTTGCTGCTACAGCCCAGACCTTATTATACAGACCTTGGTCGCAGCACTCAATATTGGCAATACTGTGTCTAAGGATAAGCCAAGGAATACTAAAACTATATGGAAGGGTGACTCCTTACCTAAGTAGGTAGCTCCATTTTTCAGTTGTTATTTATTATTCAGTGAAAAGTGGTGCATTTCAGCATCAATATTTTTCTTGAAATTGATCTCAATTAAGAGTAAATTGCTCCTGCTACGTATTGATTTTCCGGCACGCGAAAAAGGTTGCCATTCTATATAGTTTTCTAGTATTCCTAGGATAAGCCAATAAGCATATTGTTCCGTTTGTAACTCATTTTTGATCGGAGTGAGTAATGATCCATTTATGTAGTATATAATTTAACAAAATAAACTTTTGTTCATTTTCTTAGGAGATACTTTATTTAATTCCTTGATTGGGACAATAATACAAAACACCTCAATCTTTTTACAATACAAGGAAGTCCATGCAAAGTTTTTCAATAATGAACTTCACAGTTGAACTTGAAGATTTTTGCTCCTTCATCTTCTATTTATTAACAGAGAAAAGGGATGCTGGGGTCATATGTATACTAATTACCCTCAACGGGAAATGACATTTCCTTCGTTTAAAGGCTCATGTTAATCAAAGAGGCAAATACTTATGTATCTAGTAATTACTTGAAAAATAAATTGTGCTAGCACTTTGAACTTGGATACTCAATCCCAACTACATATATAGAAGAGTGGACTCTATGAAGATAACATCCCACTACGGACTAATCAGTGAGAGTGAAACCAAAACCCAAAAACACAAAATATAAAATAAACACTTTGAGAAATAAATAAATACACATATGTAGGGAGAATAAGTTGTTCTTTATTGAGGTCCCAAGCGCAATGACTGTAATTTCAAACAATAATGACAAAAAGTACTATCTCTGAGAGAACACACCATCGTGATATCAACCAATCAGAGTGTGAGGAATAATTTGAATGAAGGCGGGAATGAATTTTGGAAAATTATGAATAAGGGAAAAGCGCAATTTTATAGAAATGATTATAATGCCAGTGCGATTTATATTGTTCAAACTCATAGTAAAATGATAGATATGTCGAAATACCAACGTTAAAATCTATTTTATGTGATGGCTAATAAATAAGTCCCTTCTAAAGAAAAATAATGATCGTCGAGAAGGCTCCCAAGCCCTATTGAAGAGGGACAAAGATAGAATAAGTTATTTGCTCAGCGGACGAGGAGTCATTATTTCATATAAAATAAACATCAACCTTCGTAAAAAACGGCTCAATCTGAGAATTAATTTTTATTCGAATGCCTAAAATTATGGATAATCTATTTGTAAGCTAGAAGTATTCTTCACATGTGTTCTCACTCAAAAAGTGCTTAAAATGCAAATTGAGGTGTATTTGTTAGTTAAGTAACTGCTAAAGGATGCCGATGAACTCGGAAACTCGCACTAGCTTCAAAAATATATATAATAATATAAGAAATTGCAATATCAAATCGTTAAGTGTTTGAGATGTGTAAAAATGTAAAAAAGAATAACAAATATATATTATATGAATTAAAAATTATCAAACTTTAAAAAAAAAAAAAGAAAAGCCCCTTTGAATTGTCCTAATTTTTACAATCAAAAAATAAATAAGAATGTTTTGGTAGTCAGAAGTAAGACATACTTATTATAATTAAAAGTACTCTATTTTGAAAAGACATCTAATAAGAATGGGCTAATAGGCAAACTTAATAAAAATGCAATTTATATATATAACATTTAAAATGCGACTGTCAAGTTTGCTAATACAGGGGTTTCATACAAATGCGCAATATACATACATAATTTCTATACTTTTGCACACAAGTTTTATATATTAACGTACAAGAATACAAGCAATGTAATAAAGAGGCAAATGATTTCAATTTACCGCACAAAACATAATTATTCACTCTATGAATAAATGGGTAGGAATGACCTTAAGAAGAAAAATCATTCAATATCTCAAATCGTAACGCTATGCATTTAATGATAACGTATGCTTTACATATTTTAATATATATGTGCACTTACATAAACATACTGTTATATTTCATTTATTTGATAAATAACATAATGATTAAGTATCTTTAACACATAATGATCACCTTGTTGTGCATTAGGTTTGCCTTTAAAGCATACATATAGATAAATATTTAAAGGTAGTCCTAGGCCTAAAAATCTCAGCTTTTTATATATTTTTTCAAACTATCAAGAGATATTATAATTTTTTTTAAATATTTATTTTGATCACCATCAATTTAGCTCCTCTCGAATAATAAAACTAATTAATTAATTGATTAATGGGAAGGTGGATTGAGCAAAGAGAATATATCATTTTGATCACCTTCACTTTTCCCCTCTCTATATAATAGTGAAGCTATTTGTATGTTAAATTCAACAACACCAACAGACTTTTAACTCCTAAATTTTTTCTAAGCATGATAAAACTTTTGTAGACAATTTTTTGGCCTTTGATTTCATTGTTTTTCAGTAAAATACATCACAATTCCAAAGCCTAGTTCACACGTCATATCTCCATTGGAGCTTATGTGGGCTGTGTATAACCTCCTACAGAAATATTGTCCCAAGATTCCAACTTTCTTAATTGAAAAATCATTAAGGTACATCAAAAGCTTGATGTGAACAAAAAGTCAAACCACAGTTAGTTGTCTTCTTGGGCCGGGACATTTATTTATAAAGTAACGTTCAATGGTAAATAAGGAATGGATGACCAAAAATATTTAAAGTCACTCATTTCATGTTAAGCCATGCATTAATTTGATGCAATAAAGATCCGAATGTTATTATTTATTCCAAAAAGGTTCTTATGATTTTAGGTTCTATAAGCTTGAAACTCATGATTTCGAGAGAAAAAATATTCAAGATGATTTTTTAAATATATTTACTGTGTAATATTTATATGTATAGAATAACGAAAATAAATAAGTGTGCATAATATATATTTTTAATATAATAAAATAAATATCGAACAACATACTTCAAAAAAAATTTATCAAAAAATAATAATACATACATTTTTAATGGTATCAAGTATTATAAATTTTGATAAAGTTAAAAATCAAATTATACTATTTGTTAACAATGTGTGCAATGTTTTATTATACAAATTGTCAATCATTAACTTTTCCACTTCCTCATCAAAGAAAACGTTTTATCCAATTTAATGTATTGATAACTCTTCTGCCTGCTACGACCTCAGGAACTAATTCCGATACACCTATATACAGCTATATTACCATTGGCTTGTTTCATCTGTCAAACACAATGCCTATATTATTTAATGAACTTTTCTTCCTTTCAAGAGTATTTTCATCGATGGTCAATTTTTTGTATACTTTTCAAACAATATTTACAGGTGAAGGCTGCCTGATTACTTTTTTTCTCCATGAAAAGGCTGCTCAAAAATAATTCACCAATAACATCATAGGTTACATATTTATACATCATAATAATATATTTATTTAAATAATGAAATAAAATATATTGTAGATGGCATTTGTTTGTTTGAGGGCTTGAGTATCCAAGAGTACGAATTGAAGTCGACTCTTGAATCCAAGGCGGAATCGAATACACGATCTGAGCCCATTACCTAGAACACACAGCCAATTTAGCCATATTGTTTATTCTTTCTACCTCGGGAAGCCCAACAGGTGGTAACCAATTTGTCACATTCTTAAGAATTGCTGGGATCTGCTTTAACTATGGAGGATGTGTAGATGACGTATATCATGAGTGAGCTACCAATTGGTTTGCATATGTATATCTGATGGAGTTCCTGGATATTTTTTTAGTTATGAAGGATTAATGTAAATAAATTACTATTAAGCTATCGAAAAATTTGATGTGAAACTATTTATTATACATTTTCATTTAACAGTATTATATTTGAATATGAAACATTACACAACTCCTCCGAGTTTTTTCAGTTAAACACATTGTATTCGGTAATCTGCAAAAAATTATCAGTGTAAAAATAAAATGCACTAAAAATAAGGTATCAGAAACAATGTAAAAAACTATTTAGGGCAGTTGCGAAGATACACAAATGAAATGGTTTCCAGTTTCATATATGTAACACATTTCCCTTTTTATGTATTAAAACAATCATATAATTATATTCTTGGTAAAAAAACTCTTGATAAAAATGTGTAACTCCAATGAGTGATTATTTATTGGACAAATAATATTATTGAACGTAAGCAATGCGGAAGACGTATATATTTTAAATTATTAATAAATCTTTGAAAAAATATATATGATTATCTATAAATTCACAACAGATTATAAAAAGGCTCTTTTTTAAAACCATAAAAGGATTTTAAGAAGAAATTGTGAATTTGTAAATCAATAAATGATTTGTCTTTTATATAAGGTTATTCTTCAGGGTAGTATATGTAAAATGTTCATTTATTTATTTTCGCAACTGCCCTGAATAGTTTACTCTGTTTTGTATATAATTGTCACAGTTGACCGAATCAAAATGTTTATAATAAAAGAAATAAAATAAAATCTTATTATCATAAGTGCAATATTCTCTCTCTCTCTCTTTCCCACGATGCTCATATAAGAAAAAACAATAAAAACTAATGACAATAATTATTTCCAGCCTCTTTGCTAATAACCATCTCTCGCCTCTTCATTATCAATTAATTAAGTATTAATCTTTATTAAGGAACAAAGTAGGTAGGCGAATGATCCTCCTCCTCCAACTTCCTACATTACAAGCAAGACACCAAGGTAAATATTTTTAGGCAGAGATGCCCCGTAATGAGAATCAATATGTGTTCCACTTACAAATATGATGATGATTATTATTATTATAACTACCATTATTACTGCTGGGGCTTGTATTTACTAAAAAGTCCCTCATAATTGCTCTACCACCCACACTGATAAATAAAAGTGTACAAGAAAATTACATAGAATTCTATAAAAATTACAAATTATGGAAAATAAGTCCCATTTTTCACTATATACTTTATTTAACATGTACAAATAATAAGCATACTAATAATTGACAAATATATCTAACGTATAAGTTGCGCAAAAGTTGTTGCATTTTGAAAGGAAATTATTGTTAATACATTAGTTATTGGAGGCTTTGTTGCTTGGATAATTAAAGATAAATAACTTTTAATTTTATATCAAAGCAATGGTTAATATATCTAAACTATAAGTCCATCAAAAGTTGACATTGGGGAAGGAAATGACAGTAAATAAATTAGTAGTTGGAGGCCTATTTGTTTGGCTAATTAAGGTTAGTTTACTTTTTATTTACATATTAATACTTCGTATTATCACTTCTTGAGAAATGCAAATTAAACGCAAAGTTCTATTTGTCAACCATTGTTCGTGTAACAGCAAGTTATATTAATACCATACTCTCTGGAACATAACATAAGTGTATTCGTATCTATTTAATGAAATTAAAGTATTTTTCTTTTTTATGAATATATATATATATATATATCAGGAAACGACCGGGTACCGGCCCAGCCCGGGTCCGGCCGTTGTCTAAAAATCATTGGGCCGGGACTATATTTTCGTTTGTTCGTCATTCTGTTATTGTCTACGTTTTTTTTAAACGAATTAAAAAAATATATTGTAATAAATTATTTAATAAAAAGATTTTTTTTAAGGAAAACTAAAAAACGTCATCACTTTCTTCGAATTTTTTTTTTAGAAAGTTATTTCCGTTGATGATTTTTCAAAATAATTTAGATTGAGTTCGTGGATAATAATTATATGTAAACTTATTCATGAATAATAATAATTATTAAATTTAATTAAATTAATCCAAATTACATTTTTTTTTCTTTGAAGAAAACAGCTGTCGATTAAAATTTGATAATTGACATATATACTACCAGAAACGCTAAATAAATTAAAATCTTGAGTCTTATTTGACAATCATGGATTTGTCAATTTGGATAGTAAGGTGACCGAGATAATTCAAATTTAGATAACTTATTAATCATATTAAATATTTCTATTATTATAATATATTATTAGTTTTAATAGCAAACGTTGAAGTCACGCTGTATTTCCACTTTATTTTGTTGATTTCAATCATATCAATTTATCGAACTGATAAAATCGAAGCAATGAAAATGACTCGTCTCCATTTACATCAAGTATTTATGAAGACGTTTAAAAGATAATAATATTTTTATACAAAAAGATATGGAAAAACTATAGCCATTGAAAAGTTTAGTTGTTTGAAAGAAATTTTATTCTTAGAAAAGTAGCTTTATAAATGAATAAAATAAGCAAAATACAGACACTGAATATATTTTCATTTCGTCTTTTGGTAGGATTTATTATTATTCTTTTAAAATCAAATTTGTCTTTTGTCCATTACCATCCAGTAGGTGGTGTACTATAATCGATAATTTCAAAAGTATAAAATGTCTTAATAAAATACTCTATACCCATCTCGGAAATTGATTCATCTTTAATTATTATCTAGTATATAAAATCATATTTCCGGATGGAGATGGAAAAAAGGATTAATGCAATTAAGGTGGTGCAATTAAGCTTCATGCAGTTCCTTCTAATGAAATGGAGCATGTCAAATTACAAAATAAATGGTTTGGATATATATAAGATTATATAATTTGCAGTTACTACTCAAGCCCAAAATACTTCAAACAATCTCAGATATATATATATATATATATATATGTAGGTATAATATTTGTAATATTGGGTAATCTCTATCTCTAGCTTAACATTACATTCACTTAGAAAAATACTGCTAGTAAACGAAAAAGTTAATGAGTTGAGACCAGTTGAGAATGCCAGATTATTTTTAAACCATTTTTTAAAGAAATGAATCAAATTTAAAAGAATGGGGGTCATTAAAAATAATTATATAATTATTTTAATTTAATGAGTGACGTTTAACGTATTCACCAGATTTAATATTGTCTTCGTTTTTTCTTTAATTGCCCATATTTTGTAGGTCATATACGAATCAACGAACCTGAGTACACCAAGATCACCAATGGAATCTTAAAGAAAGAATACACCTATTCATATTCTACTATAAGGCAAGTTCCTCTACGAGGGCCCCGTACACTGTCATGCATCAGTTTGAAATTGAAAGGCTCATCTAAAAAATAATAATTCAAAACTGGGGTGATCACTTTGACACGTATGCGACCGTGGAGAAGCTCAATGCAACCAATGAGAAATGTTCAAGTCACTCATTACGTCCCATACAGTCCCATAGTAAAAAATATAGATATTAACTATTTGAAATCTACTCAAAATCAGTCTTGAAACTGATCACACGGTCTCCCAAATTATCTTTCTGTCAAGCTGGGATCAGGTTTGAGATAAATATGCATGTTTAATTCCAGATATTGTTCACCAATTCTCTATATTTTTGAATATGACGAGATATATCGATGAGCCAACTTGCCTCCAGAACAGAACGTGTCGCACTCTTTGGACCAAAATGTTTAAAAAAATAATTATAAATTTATATGAAAGTCTTTCAAATAACCTCACTAAAATCGACAGATTTTGGGAAGAAATGGACATGACCTTTGAGGAACGTGTGGGGAGACAATCAACGCGGGATGAGAAGCTCTACGGTTTTCATCCCCTGTCGAAGATATTCAGAACCGCCTCCAAAGTCATTACCAAATTTCAAACTTTGATAGCATATGCACATTTTACGAAAATAAAGTTATGCAATTCAATTGTCACCGTTGCTTTTTATGAATTTAATTTTTTAGAGTGTTTTGATGTTATTTTTTAAAGATCACTGTTCTTTTAGTACTTTTTGTTTGTCTGTTATTTTCTATCTTTTTTATGTTGTTTCTTTGAAAGCTATATTTTTTTGGTATATATTCGCCTTTGTTTTTTATATGTTTTATATCATTTTTTTAGTTTTCTCTCTGTTGTGATTTAAATAGGGATAAATAAAATAAATATTAAAAAATAAAAATATAAATAAATATTGAAACTATTAAATAATAATAAAAATAAAAACCTCACAAAAATATCATTTGATCAAAAATCATTTTGAAGAAAATGGAAACGACTATTTTTGTAAATTTAGCAAAATTGAAAATCTATATTTATTATTCTTTAATTGCAAAAGGTTTAATACACGTAGATCATGAATGGTGAATGTATCATTTTGTTGGTTTAAAGTGGCATTTTATGTATCATGATATATATATTTATATATTTTATCGCACATATTTTATTTATCCCTATTTAAATCATAACAGAGAGAAAACTAAAAAAACGAACATAGTACATAAAATTCAAAGGCGAATATATACCAAATAAAATATAGCTTTCAAACAACCATATAGAAAACCGATAAAAACAGACATACAACAAGTATTAAAAGGACAGTGATCTTTAAAAAAATCAAACCAAAAACAATAAAAAAAATTACATCAAAAACATTATAAAAAATTAGATCAAAAACATTATAAAAAATTACATTAATTTAAAGCAACGGTGACAATGGAATTGCGTAACTTTATTTTCGTAAAATAGGCATATGCTATCAAGGTTGAAATTTGGCAGTTAGCTTCTCATCCCTTGTTGATTGTCTCCCCACACGTTCCTCAAAGGTCTTGTCCATTTCTTCCCAAAGCCTTTTGACTTCTTTGCAGGCTCTGAAGACATGAGATATTGTTTTGTGTTCTTCCTCCCTGCACATCACACACCTTGTTTCCTCACCTAAATAATACAGTCCAAAACAGATCCTGTATTTGAGGTAAGCCTGTTACAGCAGAGAAACAGCGTTCAGCTGTATTTATGTGTTCTATATAAACAAAGTAATTTGATCTACGTCATCGTAAGCTGATCATAGAGATATAATCTATCTCTATGATCAGCTTACGATGACGTAGTACAAATTCTTTGTTTATTTTGAACACACAGAAACAACCGAACGCTGTTTCTCTGCAGTTGGGGAATCAGCTCTCTATATCTTTATATCTCTATTGTTTGGATGTAAGGATCAGATCAAATATGGACGCTATGATGCATTTTTTATTCTCTTTGAACACAAGCATTGGAACTTTAGTTATGTATGAGGTCAAACGGTGGGTGCATCTTTCTTAACTCATCCTTAAATATAATTGGGAAAATTTAAGACTTCTGCTAATGGAGGAATGTTCTTCTGGGGTTTGAAGGTCCACCTAAGAGGCTTCTGAAGGAGACATATTCCTGGGTGGACAATGTCTTAACCACAAGGACGTCATTTATTCGTTTGAGGCGTAAATCCTTCATCAGATTCCTTGAGATGGAGATTTTCACCTCTGGGTTCCCTTCGATTGGTTCTCTGCATCTTAATATTCTCCAGTATGTTCCGATCACTTCCTTTGATGGGCTAAGTTCCTTCCATGGAGATATTTGTGGAGTGTTGAGTAGATTCCCCCCACATGACTTTTAATACATTTTTTTTTCAAGGGGAATTCCCCAATGGGGCCCGCTTATACCAAGAAAATATTAAACCTTCCAATGGAGTTGAATGTCGATCATTCCAAGTCCACCTCTTGTTTTGGGAACGAAAAGTCTGTGATGTCCTATGTATTTTGTAGTCCCAACGAACTAAAAAGCCTTTCTTCTTCCACGCCTGCGCCACCGCTTGACCAAGGGAGTGCATCGAAGGATATGGTTTATTTTGGGGAGTATAGTGGCGTTCCAGCACGCAATTTTATATAAAATATCCATTTTTTTAGATTGATAATTGTACAGTTGATTGGTTTTCTATTATGTTGAGGTTATTTTGTGTGTGACACAAAATAACCTCAACATAATACATTGTTTTATGTAAATTCATTATCGTTTAAGAACCAGTAAATAAGAATCAAAATAAAGAAAATAAGTTCATGTTTTGTTGAGGCTCAGACATGTCAAAGGTCTCCAAATAACAGATACGGAAGCAAAACCCACAAGAGCCGAACGTCTGTCTTAAGTTGCCTTTTACAACTCTATGAGGTTTCTAGACTTATTTTTTATAATTTATGAGCATATGAATTTGTTGTTAATACGTTTGTGGCATAATGTTTCGTCACTTTAAACTAAAAATATACTAATCAGCAACAAAAAAATTAATAGCACACCATTTTTCTTAAAATAATTTGTTCAATTCTCATGTTGAGAACACAGGTTCGCCTCAAGAGAGGGTAAAGTCAATAATGTTAAACCCCATTACAAAGATCCTATGTCCAATTAACTATTTTTATTGCTATAATGCTATTTCATTTCCTCATGGATGCTGCAATTTTATGAATCCAAATTGGCACAAAAAATCTTTTGAAACTCTACTTTGTTTCCTAACTCATTTTCAGACTTATGAAAGGGAAATTTTCGATCAAAAGGCCCATAAAGATAACAGATAAATCGACTCCTTGGCATTATCTGAACATTTTTCTTAAACTAAAGATACTCTACGTTCTATATATTTATTGGTTTCCTGGTTCGGATTAACTCATAGTGAAATTTGTTGATAAAGCGCCCTTGCAGGCTCATGGCATAATGCCTCGTCAAATAAAAAAAAACAAGAAATAGGCAGACACCTCAGTGGAAATTCCTTTGCCCACCTATTTTATCTCACTTTCAAGCATATATATTTTTTGCCTATTTTCTAATCTTAATTGCTTTTCTTCACATAGGAATCTCCTCTCTTTTTCTCTCTCCAAGGTACTAATTAAAACATTTCTCCTCCCTATAAAAATAATGTTAATAATTATATATCTATTTTATTTAGGAAAAGAGACCTCATCTATGGAAGCGTACAACCGGATATTATGTATGTTCTTTTTATCAGTAGTAACCATGGACATCCATTCTAAATACCTAAGGATATAATACTCATTAATACTCGTTAACACGGATCTTTATATTTATTGGGCCAGGCTAATTATATTGTCAGAGGAGAGAGTCCTTGAGGGGTAAAGTGGCTTCAGAATATAAATGTGTTATTTAATCCCAAGGAAGCAAGTGCTACAAAAACACATAGCATTTTTGTTGAAAAACTATTTTTGTATATATGAAGATATTATCAATACTTGATAGATTGTACATTTAGTAGCTTGCTTGACCTCGGAAACTTGAATAAAAATAGACCTCGGTTTCCACAATCACTATGGATAACAAAAAAGTTGTACTCGCAAGCTCATCAACAAACCGACCGTTTCCTTCATTTTCCTACGACAGATTTTAGGAGGAGGGGTAAGGGTCATCCGCGTGTCAAAAGAGAAGTGAATGGGGAAAATATACCAAAAAATGTCGCAGATATAAAAAATAAATAAATATTTTAAAATGGACAAAAGCGTCCTGGTATTTGATTTTAAAAAACCTGCCTTAGCAGACCTAGCAGGCATTCCAAAAGAGGGTTTTGACCAGTAGATTTACAAGGAGTGATGACCGATTTATCGGCATATATATATATATATATATATCATATATGATGAGATACAAAAAAAATTGTACAAACTTTTTGGAATTTCAATTGTTAAGTTATTTAAAGGGCAGTTATTTATTTATGTCTTTATAAGTTTCAGTGTATTTATGGCTTGGAGATATTATCAGCTTAAAGGATGTTGTTTTGTCATATATAGTCCTCATCTATACGTCATTTAATCTGTTTATCTATCACTCTCATAAAAAAATTAAGAGGAAAGTATGCTGCCATTATATTTTTTTGTTGTATGTAATTACATTTGTACCTATAATTTGTATGTTTTTATTATTTATTTAAACGCCTCTTATATGATACCGATGAAACTGACTCTCTAATCCATTCCCCCTAAATGGGAATCCAGGTGCTTTAATCATAGAGATAAAACCTTGAAACTAAACAACCCCTCTTTTTTTAGAAAAAAAAGTTCTTCTTCAGCAAATGCATTGGCCAAAATGATAGGTGGATTCTTCATTTATCTACTGAATTATTTTCTTCCTTCAATGTTTTGAAAAAATAATATATATATACACATACCAATGTGATCCGTTAGCTAGGATCCATCTCAATCTGGGTTTAAGTCATTAACTTTTTCATGACCATTTTGTGCAATTCATATTTTTAATGCAAATAAAATATATTGACTGTTTACAGGGTTCTCTAATTGCTCTAAATATCAGAAAGGGTAATTATGTAGCTGCACTTTAATTTATTTGCTCCAATATAAAAACCCTTTTCTAAGCTCATTTAAAAATGTTGTATTTAAAAGATATATAAAAGAAGCAAAAAGCTATCATATACATCCAAAATATTTGGCCGCCGTATCGGCTGAGATCCTTAGAGTTCGGTCCTAAATGGAGGCATTTTTCCACTCCATCGAGCTCAAGTAGAGCCAGGGCTCGTCTCAAACCAAAAAATAAGGCCCCAAATACGCCTCCTCATTGTTCTGGAAGGGGTTCAAGAGATCACTTTTATCGTTGCCTCTTTTTGGCTTATGAAAACTGGCGAGGGCCAAGGCAGCTGATAAGGTTAATGAGACTAGGATACTTTTGAAAATCCTTATGACAGTTGTGTGATGAGAACTGTTTATTAAAATGTAAACATCTACATATATTTAAAAAAATAACAACGCACACATAAAAAAATATATTAACATGTATTTTTTTAAAGACTTTGGCATACTAAAAATACAATCTGGTATTTTTGACATATGTAAAAACTTTATAGGTTTTTAATTTGTATACTAAAAAATTGCACCTTTTACATCAAAAAATATTTCATTTAGAAGCGAATGTGAAGAAAGTAAACATATTCTCTTATTAGCAGTGGCGCGCCAAAGTTTTCAATAAACAATCTCTTAAAACATTTTTAAATCTACCACTTCTAAAATTGAATTGAAATTTCCCTTGCATCCATACAAGAAACTCCCACAATTCATGTTCTTCCAATATCTTTGATTTTGGTGAGGCCAGAGCAGGTGTACAAATTAGATCTGTTTGAATATCATTGATTAGATCTGCAAAATAAATTGGAACTACCCTTTTCTGCAGGTACATATAAATCGCAAGATTGTAAGCTATTTAGACCACTTTTGAGACTCCATAGGATTTCCTTGAGTAAAAAATATATGATAACAACGATTCAAATGGAATTTTTTCTTTTAGATAACAAACCTATCTCGTTATTTACAGAGATATAAAGAAGACATAGAGGGCTTATTGGATTCTTAAAAGGAATACGTTTTGGTGTCCAAAGTAATTTGATCTACGTCATCGTTAGTTGATCATATAGATATAAATATTGTTTATCAAATCTTTCTATCTCTATGATCAGCTTACGATGACGTTGTATAAGTTACTTTGTTTATATTGGGCAATGGCGACAGCTGAATGATGTTTCTCTGCTATTGAAGGAAATAAGCTCCTTATATCTCTATGACGTCATCAAGTTTGTTGAATGTTCCTCTCAGCGAGTATCCAGTTATTAATCTTATTGAATTCTTGTGAGAAATACTTCATATAGCCCAAATTAAACAAATCTTTCTATCTCTATGATCAGCTTATGATGACGTAGTACAAATACCTTTGTTTATATTGGGCAAATGCGACAACTGAACGATGTTTCTCTGCTATTGAAGGAAATAAGTTCTCTATATCTTTATATCTCTATGGTTATTTATTGTATTTAAAAACAAAACACAAAAAACAAGAGTGTATTTTTGCATAAAAACAATTCATCTAGCTGCCTCACCACATATATAGTCTTACAGCCGCCATTTAAAAGTGCAAAGTAATCTAATAGCCATCACCTTAACAAAGGTCATGACCTTCAGTGTAAATGATGCACAATCATAAAAACAAAACATGGTTGCAAACACCATTTTTTAAAATATTCTGCATTTGACTCCTTCTATCATATATATTTTTGCACATAACTCTCTAAGGAAAAAAAAACACTTAACATGCTAGCCAGCGGGTGCCACATGTCCTTCAAATCCTTTTTCCTGCGAAAAGAATTAATGAGGAGACCCCTTATGAATTAATAACGTTACTCTTTTATCTTTTCCCCCTCTCACTCTAAGAGATAAAGATGCTCGATGAAGGGATCGTGAGTCTTGGTTTTTTTTTTTGCCAACTTTACTCATGCATACTTATTGCTGGATGCACAATAACGACTTATTAGTTGAATTCTTTATGAGGATTATTTTATGTTTTAATTAGTGGACACAGGAGTAATGTGTTAAGAGGAGGAGAAGTGAGGCGTCGTAAATTATCTGAAATCGGAGTAGATAACCTGACTTTGTAGGCTAATGAGATGGTTTGAATGAATTGGAACGAGTCTTTATTTAGTGTAAATACCTCATTGGCTCTACGACTAATTGGAGAGGGAATATATATATTAAGATGAAGGTTTTTTTATTGTATTCCGTCTTTATTCAATGAATGTAATTATTTTGAGCACTGTTGTGTAATATCTAAGAATGGAAATCCGGAGCTTAGCCTGGTGTTTACAGATTCTATGACTGTTTTGGCCGTGAAAAAGAGAGAGGGGAAAAGAGAAAGATAGAAGGAAAGAGAGAGAAGAGAAAGAGGGGGAAGATCTCTCTCACTTTTTCTTTCTCCCTCTCTTTCCTCCTCTCTCTCTCTCTCTCTTTCCTACTATCCCTCTCTTTACCCCTCTCTCTTTTCACGGCCAAAAACAGTCATAGAATCTGTAAGCACCAAGGCTAACCTCCGGATTTCCATTCCTAGTAATATCCCTACAACTTAAAATATATTGTATTTGTCCAGTGTATGATATCAAAAAATATGTAAATTGTCTAGTTAATAATGAATCATAATGGATTGGTATCCTTTTAAATTAAAAAAATGTAATATAAATAATTCGGTAAAAAGTTGATTTTATTCCTTATTTTAATAAGAAGAGACAGTGACAAAAATAATTATTAAAAAATCCATAGATAATATATATAAATCGGAAATTATTTATAGTACCAAATCATATATTTTCATATGCCCTATAGCTTATGAAATTTATGTTATATGTTGTAAATATAAGATAAAAGTGTGCACTAATTTTGATTTTTTCAAATTATGTACACAAAAATAAAGAGAGCATGCTAGATCAGGGGCACTATTTAAGAATTGGCTCCTTTTCCAGGGACTCCTTATTCACTTTCAAAGTCCATAGTGATAAAGGAAGCTATATTCAAGTCAAAGAGAGAGAAAAGAGGGAAGGAGAAGGATGAAGAGAGAGGGAAATAAAAATTATTCATATTGCCCAGGCAGTGTGATTAAGGGTCCTAATATCGGTCAATTGAATGAATAATAATATAATTGATGTTCTACCAGCCTAATGTACTTTATTTTCTATTCGAAAACATAAAAATTAATAAAATCAAAAACCCACAATGCAGTTTGAGTCCTCTTTAAGTTAATTATATGCTTTTTTGCTGAAAAAGTCAGTTGTTCATTAATATCGATGCACGGTAATTGATACCATTATATTTATGTATCTCTGTTGATCTTTCACTGTTTGTTTATGCTTATGTTCGTCTTTACGCTGACTCCTGAGCGTTGAGACTCCTGACTCCTCCCTCCCTTGACGTTCCACCACTCCCGTGGGACAATTTTGGTTCCATCTATAGGAAGGAGCTCCCGCTCCTCAACGTCTGGACACCCTTCATCACTCTCTGGACCCCCTTTCGGTAGAGATATCGGCCCTTGGACTTCACTTCATAGGGACACCTTCCTTTACTCGGGATCTTTTGGCCGTTGGATCTTTCCTTTATCTCAACTCGTTGGGAACACGTCTGCCGTCTTCTGTGGGACCTAGGGACATCATCGTTGGGGCATCATCCGACTTCCTAGACGGACTGATATGTTTTTTGGAGGATCCGCTAACATTCGGATCCGGTGTTCTTTTGAGCATTTTGGACTCTTTTTGCCACTATTTTCATTCTCCGAAATGATCTTTTATACAAATGAATTGAAATATATTACAACTATTAAAGCTCAACAATCCGATCTCTGTTTCATTATTTATTTAACTGAATTTTAATACAAATAATTATCAAATAATATCACTTATTAAGACACGTATTACTATTGTGGCATTTACTATTGCAAAGCAGTCCGGTTTTTTTGCAAATACATCTATTTGTACTACAAAGGGTCGACTGTGTAGACAACAATACTACTATTATATAGGATAATAAAACGTCATTTCACTCAAGGATAATTGTTTTAATAGCTAGAAAAACCAAAAACAGCCCTGCCCTCGACGACCAACGTTTCATGTAGAACGTAGAACATGATTCAATACATTCAATTCAAATAAATATAGCAGTCAACAATTTTAATATTTTCTTTTATTGAGTTATAACATACATAAACATAATAAATTTAATCATAAATATAAAACTCTGCGATACATTTAAATAAATTGTCAAAGGCGTCGTTCACATTCTTGCCCCATCTCTCTCGCCATAAAAATTCATTCAAGTGCCCAGAGAGCATAGTATCATGGACACCGGCCATTGACTTGAGCCTCTGCTTCGCGTTTTTCCAAAAACACTCAACATTGTTAGTGTGAGCGCCTGTCAAAGGGTCCACAAAGTTCCTGGAGTGGTTGACCACCTCATGCTCATAGCGAGGATGAACGGGCATTTGACGGATTCCATTATATGCAGCCTAACCATCGCTGTATATAATGGAACCCGCCTCAATGTTATCCATGATTAAAGGCAGGAGAGTAGCGGCTCTCCTATCATTAACCATTAGGAGGAATCCTTCCTTTGTGTCTGGGCAATATCCGCCAAACACCCACCTCTCAGGCACGAGGTGGCCTCTATTATATTTACGTTTGGCCATGAGGGATTCATCTATTTGGACCACCACGCCCGGGCCTCCAATCTTGCGCAAGCTGGAACTCAATTTTCGTGAACATATCTCCCGGAAAATTGAATACCAGCGCACAGCTGATACAGAGCTTATGTCCAACACCTGGGGAACGGTTTTGACTGGCATTTTTGGGCCCACGCCCAAGCCAAGCGGATCGTGTCGGGAAAGGACAGATTGGAACTTGTCCATAAGGAACCACTCCTCTCGTTAAGAGTTTTGTCCTGGTGGGTGCCACACTTCCACCGCTTTGCTCCTCCCCGGTACTTGGACAGAGACATTGGTCGATGGCATGTCCCACAGGTGGGCGGATAAAATCTTAGGCAGCCTCTTATTTGGAGGAACTGCCTAGAAGATTCGATGTCACTCGTTACTTCAATTATTTCCTTCATGGACATGATTGTTTTGAATGATGAGCTCCTTTTTCTCTTCTTCTCCTTCCCTCTTTTCTCTCTCTTTTACTTGAGTATAGCCTCCTTTATCACTATGGACTTTAAAGTGAATAAAGGAGTCCCTGGAATAGGAGCCAATTCTTAAATAGTGCCGATCAGTGCTAAGGG
>CP045892.1:14153315-14237403 GCA_013387185.1 Caligus rogercresseyi
AATCATCGTGACACAGCCTCGGATCCAGCATGGAGCAAGGAGTGGAAGCTTAGGAGGACATGACTCCCCAGAGGGTGCTTAGCCTATTCTCTTTGCATCAAAGAGGATGATATCCGTCGCCGTCCTTTATTCCGGGGGGTGGTGGGGGGGGTCCGGACCTGCCCTACATCCACTCATAACGTGAAACAGAGCACCATTTCAACAGTAGCCGCTGGGCATGGCCATGAAGATACCACAACAAGCGACCCTGCATGACCTGGGGATAGACTCCCATCCCCACACACCTAGAAGGCGGACCAAACACCACCACGCCCGCGCCTGCATTTGGCCTCACTATTCACGTCACTCTAAATCCATTCTTGGTAACTAACAAAGACTTTCCAACCTCTCAGTGGAAGCCATCTTCCCCATGGAGGCCCGAGTCCTCTACGAGCGCTATTGCATCCGCTCCACCAAGGACGCCTCCTCCAGATGATTTCAAAGTGGACAGGGACATCGCAAAGGCCGAGTCACAAAGTCAATCTAACCCCTTCCCCAATAAGTATTCCATTCACAATCTGCCCTCGCACACGGAGAGTCATTGTTTTTTTATTGTCCTCCTACATCAAAAAAGAAGTTTATTCGGAGTAAGCCTATTATATCAGGCAGTCTCCTTTTCAATCATTGGTTTTTTTAGTACAGAACAATGACTTCTTATGTCTTCGTTTGCATTTTTTTTAATTAATTTATTAAAGAAATATACAAAAGCTATTTAAATGTCATTATTATTATATTATGATTGTTGTCATTGACTTTGAGTAGTGTAACGTAGAAGTCTCTGAACAATATTTTTTTTATTTTAAATTGAGGCAAAAATTTCTTCTTTTTTAATTAGATGTATTAGAATGGGAAGATTATCTGAATCGTAAAGGGGTCTCATTCCAGATGAAAGGTTAGAAAATGTAAGTCTTGATTTAGAAGTTGTATTATTACGAAACCCATCTTTAAAGAAATAGCAATCGTACAATAACTTTTACGGCTCTCTTCAAATCATTGGGACTGCAAATTTAAAAGTTGATTGCCGCTTATGAACTGATTTGATATGCATTAAAATGAAAAGGAATTAAGTACACTTACAACACTTGTTTTTGTCTTCTTGATTTATAAAACTTATATAGGGTTTTTACACTGCTGATCAGGAAATGTCATCAGTTTCTTTTCACAGGTCAGGTTTTGATGTTATATATGAATGCGTATTTCTGGTTAATGCTAAGTATTAAAGGCCACTTCAGACGGTTATGTTATATTGCTCCATTAATATTAGTCAGAGCTGAGACTTAGATATACGACTAACGCCAGTGCTTTCTTTACTGCCCATCAATTTCGCAAATTAACAAAATGTCTTCGGCAGGAAAGATGTGTAGATATAAGCCCGATGTGTTCTGCTACATATGTGGAGAATACACCATTTCTTCTAATAGGAAACCAGTCACAAGTTTTATAAGCCGTGCTTACCATGCTTATTTGGTACATTAACCTGAGCGACCAGGATAAAGCTTGGGGCCCCCACATATGGCGTGCAAGGCATGCACCGAAACTCTACGTCGATGGACAAATGGCAAGAAAAGTCTGAACTTTGGGAATTTCCATGGTTTGGAAGGAGCCAACAAACCATGTCACAGACTGCTACTTTTGCGCTATTGATTTGAGTGGGATGAACAGAAAGGAGCGGGACAGCCTCAAATATCCTGATGTTCAATCAGCACGCCGTCCTGTAGCCCACAGTGAAGAAATTCCAGTGCCTATCTTCGAAGAACTTCCTAACATTAGTGACGAAGATGCCTCAAGTGTTGAAGAACCTGAAGAAGGAGAAATGGTTTTTTGAAGATGATACTCCACATCCATTTTCCCAAAAGGAATTAAATGATCTAGTTCGTGATCTCAACTTATCAAAGGAGTCTGCCGAACTGTTGGCATCAAGATTGAAGGATAAAACCTTCTATCTGACAGTGCTCGCGTCAGTTTTTTTCGTACTAGGCATCAAGAATACCTCCGTTTTTTCTCCGAAGAAAAGGACTTGGTATACTGTGCCGATATTGGACAGCTTCTGCTCGAGCTTGGAGTGTCGCATTATGACCCCAAAGAGTGGAGATTGTATATTGATAGCAGCAAGCGATCACTTAAATGTGTTCTGCTCAACAACGGCAATCAGTTTGCCTCTATACCCCTGGCTCATTCGACAACACTGAAAGAAAACTATGAATCGGTGAAGTATGTGTTGGAAATTTTTGCTATGATCAGCATAAATGGCTTATTTGTGTTGACTTGAAGATGGTGAACTTTTTGTTGGGACAGCAGTCTGGCTTCACCAAGTACCCATGTTTTCTGTGCATATGGGATAGTAGGGACCGTGCTCAGCATACACAAAGAAGGACTGGCCTTTGCGGGAGGAATTGGTGCCTTGCAAAGAAAAGAACATCACCAACAACCCTCTGGTGAGCAGAGATCGAATAATCTTCCCCCCACTGCATATCAAGCTTGGTCTAATGAAGCAGTTGATCAAGGCTGTGGACAAAGACGGTGACTGCTTCACTTACTTGTGCCAAACTTTTCCCGGATCGACCATGGCGAAGTTAGAAGGTGGAATCTTTGACGGTCCTCAAATCCGTCAGCTCATCAGGGATCCAGAGTTCGAAAACTCAATGAACGATTTAGACTGGAAGCATGGAGGGCATTTGTTCTGGTCGTGAAGAATTTCTTGGGAACAATAAGGCCAGAAATTACAAAGAAGTAGTCAACAACTGCTGATTGCTTTCAGAAACCTGGGCTGCAATATGAGCATCAAGGTTCATTACCTATTTTCACATATGGACCGATTTCCTGAGAACCTGGGTTCTATGAGTGACGAGCAGGGAGAGAGATTTCATCAAGATATGAAGGAGATGGAGACCAGGTATCAGGGTCGTTGGGACGCAGCCATGATGGCTGATTACTGTGGGACTCTGAAGAGAGACCTCCCTGCAACTCAGCATTCCAGGAGTTCGAATAAACGGAAGTTTAAGCCCTGAAGTTTTAAAATAGGTGGTAAATATTTTAAATGTTCCTCTAAAGTATTATAACATTTTTTATTGCTGACGCATAATAACCCACAAATCTTTGATTTCATTAAAAAATATTATCTATTTTTATATTATAGGAACACTTAAATTATTTAACTCAACTAAATTATTATCATACTTATTTTATCCGGTGCCAAAAAATGGCAACATGCAATTTACACGTATTTATAATTTTAATGGACATAATTCAGTTTAAAATATACAATCAGATAATTAATATATGTTGTTGAAATATCATTTTTTCTTATTTTAAAAAATATGGACGACGATACACATGAAAAGTCAGCTGATAATGAACAAAATGTTATGAATTTTTGTCACAAAATGGCTCTTTAAAATCAATTTAGCATTAAAACCTGACCTGATGAAGATAAACGGATATCATTTCCTGATTAAGCAGTGCAAAACTTCTAAATAAGTTGTTGAAATCTAAGCCACTATCAAGAATTAAAAAAGAAATAGTTTACTGAGTAATTTATTGTTTTTTTTTATTCAGGCTCAAAAATTTACATCACATAATATATGTACATATAAAACGTAGAAGAGGATTACGTACTTTGACATCATTGAGCATTTTAGTTTAAAAAAATTCCCCGCCTGATAAGCCTTTCAGCACATATTAAAATTAATAACACCGATTAGAACATCTAAAAGGAAAGCAAATGAGGGCTATCATGACAAACAAAGTATACAAATGTAAAAGTTCTATCAAAAATCATTTTTAATGCTTCATACGATTTAATATTATTTTAACATTGATATTTATGTAGTAGAAACTTTGGGCATAATTTGATCAAATCTTCACCATACTGCCATCCAGATCCGAAGGCATTTGGGATTCAGCAGTGCAAAACCACTAAATAAGTTGTTGAAATCTAGGCAACAATCTATAAGTTCAAAGAATGTTTACAATGTAATTAATTCCTTTTTATTTTCATGCACCTTACATATCAAAACAAGTTCAATGAGCGACAATCAGGTTTTAAATTTGCTGTCCCAATGATTTGAAGATAATTGTAACAGTTCTTGTACGATTGCTATTTCTTTAAAGACTAGCTCATTTCAGCTCCGTGGCTAAGGCTAGGTCCTGCGGGCGGCTGGGTGGACAACACGTAGTGTAAAGAACTTTCCAAAATCCTGTCACAATTACAGCGTAGGAATGCATCTTCTAGTTCTCCAGCTTCTGTTCTTAAAGTGGCTTGATGTCTGTCTCTAGCAGATGGCCCGTCGGGTGCCCAGGCGTTGTTCCCGGAGGGCATAATGTAAATGAAATGCTTATTAGGAAGGGTTAGATTGACAATTGTGACTCGGCCTTTGCGATGTCCCTGTCCACTTTGAAATCATCTGGAGGAGGTCGTCCTTGGTGGAGCGGATGCCATAGCGCTCCGTAGAGGACTCGGGCCCTAGGGGGAATGGCTTCCACCTGAGAGTGTTGGAAAGTCTTTGCTTAGTTCCCAAGAATGGATTTAGAGTGACGTGAAGAGTGAGGCCAATGCAGGCGAGGGCGTGGTGGTGATTGGTCCGCCTTCTAGAGTGTGTGGGGGATGGGAGTCTCTCCCCAGGTCCATGCAGGGTCGCTTGTTGGTATCTTCATGGCATGCCCAGCGGCTACTGTTGAAATGGTGCTCTGTTTCAGTATGAGTGGATGTAGGGCAGGTGGACCCCCCCCCCCCCCCCGGAATAAAGGACGGCGACGGATATCATCCTCTTTGATGCAAAGGAATAGGCTAAGCACCCTCTGGGGAGTCATGTCCGCCTAAGCTTCCACTCCTTGCTCCATGCTTGATCCGAGCTGTGTCACGATGAATTCTTCTCACAATGTTGTGTACGACGGCACAGCCGGCAGGCCACTCATTAGGAATCCCTGGATCCTCGGAAGATTTCCGGGAAAAAAACACTCAAATTCCAATGAAAGAAGGAAAATTACTCTTTATTGTTTACATACGTTGTGACGTCATTTTCTCTCTCTTTCTATCTCACTGGGTGACTTATGAGTTTCTCTAAAAAAAGGGCAAAATGGAGAGGATTTAAAAATATTCATTTGCTAATTTTGATTCAAATAAGGCATTTTATGAACACCGCATTAAGCTTGATATTTTTTCTAAGCTTCATATAAGAAATTTATATTAATGAATTTTAATCATGTAAGACCTTTGAGTGAGGAACAGTGAGTCTCTAAGAAAAACCCTTCATTTTTCGTACAAAATGACATATATTTTAAAGTTAAATGTGCCAGAGACGAAGTAAAAATTGAAATGAGTACTTTGATCTAAGCTCTATCAAATCATTGCTATTTATTTTTCTATACTTCAGTCCTTGTATGTCAATAATGGCTCTGAATCGAAAAAGTGCTAAAAATTTTGAAATCCATTTTAGCTCTGAATTTATCACTAACTTTGAAAAATGAATACCATATTCGGAATCATTGGATAAAACTCTATAAGAATTAGTGAAAATTAGTCTGACCTAAAAAATTGTTGATTTTTTGTTGGCCTGTGTAATTATTGATTTTTCAATGATTAGGAAAAAAGAAATAAACAAAAGGTTTGAACTCAAATAATTAGCTCCTTTAGAGAAATGTAAATAATAAAGAGATAAATATCTGACGTATCGTTAAATTTTAATTTTACATGTAAATTATGAGCTCAATACCATGCCAACAAGTTTATAATAATTTTTCATTTGTTTAACGCCTTTTTTTACTTTTAAACCAAAACAAAAAGGAAGTCATAATTTTAGTCAAATTAGATATTCAATCCGTATTTTATAGCATGTATTTATAAAGTGTGTACAAATATGCTTCAAGCCAAAGATGTTTTTTATATATTCATGCCTAAAGCTCATCTATAGATAGACCAAAAGCTTCACTGAAGCCTTTATCACTGAAATGTCTAATATATTTATACACACACACTTATCTATTCTCAATGCCAAATTATAGGGGAGAATTCAAGTTTTCTACATGCTTCAATTTTATATATAACATTTTAAATATCGATACAAATAGGGCAGTCCATGCTATCTTTTCAAATCGTGCAATTGTTGAAAATTATATTTTATTTTTCTAAGTGGAAATCGGGCTTTTTGTGCATTAATTTGTCACGTTACTTTTTGTTTATGGTTCCATGGCTTTTTGCTGGTGATGGATGTCTCATTAGTTGAGACAATTGCCATTTTTTGCATTAAAATAGAAAAGCCATAAGGGATTAAAGGACTTATGGGTATTTAAGATCTTGAATTTAATTGTATTATTTTTTCATAAACATCACACATGACATTGAGAAAAATTCGAAAGTTAAGATATTAACTTAAACTATTTATATTTAAACTATGATTTATTTTTGTCAGTTAGATTTTTTAAATTTTTTCTACTACAGTTAAAGTATTTTTAAAATAATAAACTTTATACATCGTTTAAAAAATAAAAACTTACATGTACTGGGTTTTTGAAAAAAATATGGACAAAAAATAAAGTTATAGATACGCTGTAAGCCTATAACTAAGTGTTCATCAAATTATCTCTGTTAAGTCTTGCTCATAACATTGTTCTGATTTCGGAACATGGCCCTGAGGACCGCCTTCACATATGGATCGCAAGTGGTGATCTGTGCGAAGCGTCCATAAACGATAAGGTGAAGCGTTTTAACAAATAAATCTGTGGAACCATTCCTTTGTAAGTATTAAGTGTTTTATAGTCTTTACCTTACATGTGTTTTTATAATTTTTATATATTTGTATAATATAAGTTTTATCATAATTTTATGTTAGATTTTTCTACAACAGCTAATCCTAGATGATTATTTTTTTATAAAGTAACTACAATGAAAACTAGAGGACTCAGAGAGTGCAAACTTCAGCCGATCCCCACCAAATGAATCACTTGGTCCTTTTTGTCATTTCCAACCCTCTACGCACTGTCCCTTTAACTCTACATACTGCTCCTTTATTATTACACTCTAAAGGTACAAGGAAGAAAAATAAACTGATGTCATCAAAGAGGAGAGCACAGCACAGCGACATCTATTGGCAGAGTAGGCTAACTTTAAGTATTTATTAGTATTTTAGCTCAGTTTTGCATCTTAAAGAAGCACTCAGAGATGCCGAAATTTAATTACTTGTTACTTTTGGCATTTCCAACAACTCCACAAAGTTTCATCCGAATCTGTTCCGCACTTTTTGAGTTATCCTGCTGACAAACAACAAACAACCAACCAACAAACAAACCAACGCCAGTGAAAACAATACCTCTTTCGGTGGAAGTAATTATTATAGCTACATAGGTAAAAAAAAATGAAACATGCACTATTCACTAACATTTTATTTGCCATTAATCAACGTTTAACAAAAGTAGCCATTAAAAACATATAATATATTATTTAGTTTTATCTCAAACAACATTTGTGGGCCCATTTGCGATTTGATACACCTTATATGCATATTCAAATGATGAAGTTCATTTTACATTTACAGTTATCGGTTATACGAAGTCAAGTACAGTTTTGGCAATGAATAATATTCAGTTAACGGGTTGCAATGGATGCATATCAGATATTTTATTTTAATTTATGACTTATAACTATTCCATTTATTATCTATGTATCAAAGTATATTAATTTGAAAAATAATATAGAGTTGTTCAATCCTACATAATATGCATTTGATTAAAACCTACGATATTGATTTTGTATAGAGTATATAACCATTACAAAGGTCAATTGAAATGGCAAATCATAGAAAATCAAATGAAGTAGCATGGACTATGTATACCATATTTTTTTTTGTGCTTTTTTTTTCTTGCCCCTCCCCAAACTCGTCATTCCAGAGCAGATGCTTCAACTTCCCAAAAAAGAACCAATCACAAAAATTAATATGTAATAAAAGTTCTCTTTTTTGATCTGTTTCATGCCCCTTTAGGGCTCCCAGATTTCAGTGGCAGTATGAGATGGACGTTGTTCACATCAGTGGTAATCCTTTAGAAAATATTTTGTTGCATGAGGTTTTTAAGTGTTTCCCGGTCGTCATTGGATACTTCATTACGGTCGTCCGGTCGGCTAGGGTCCTGGAGGATAGTGTCGGGATGGAGACTCGCTTCGTTTTGCATGTAAAACCCATCAAGATTATTGAATTCCTCGTTGTCATTTTCATACCGGTGGTTGAGAACTGGCCTGCCGTCGCTACGCTGAGTCTCAGTAGAATCAGTTTTTCTCCTGAACTAATAGATTATACCCCAGATAGGCATTTCCGTGGTCCCGAAACATCTTCAAAAAGACATGACAACTCTTCACTTGCTGCCTCTTGGAACGAGGGAACTGAGGACATTAAGGAGTAAAGGATCTTCCTGTATCTGGTGATGGTTGTATGTGGTAGGGAAACCTCTACAGCAACCTCACGAGTGCTCATTCTATGGTTCTGTTCGTTGAGGCGATTCACTTGAGCGACCTTTTCCTTTGTACTTATGGCCTGGGGACGTTCAGGGCGTGTCCTATTCTTCAGGGAAAAGTTCCCACTATTGAAGTCTTTTTTTCAGCGGAGGGAGGGTACAGATGAGGTCAAGTGGATATCGTTGACTGTCTTACCGATATTGTACCGGATCAAGGAGAAGGAACGAAAATCAGGTGTCTCCATTTGAAGCAGCGAGTTTGGTGACAGATATAAATGAGCTGTTGAACACTACTTTTACCACTTTTGTGAATTTATTCAACCTCTCCGAGTAGAAACATATGTTATAAAAAGATAAAGTTATTTTTTACTTATCTTGCTTACATTTTTAGATAACGAACCAGGCTCATTCTTTAATGTACGTCCCATTATTACAAATGTAAGTCGAGTTTTTGTTCCAAGACGGAACCGAATAAACGATCCACACAAAGCATATCAACATCAATCATGTTTTTTATGACCATATTTATAAAGAATATAAAAATTTCTTCTAGATTAAAGCTCAGTTTGTATCGTCAATTGTTCATGATAAAGTTCAGTGGGATATATTGTTATTAAATTGGGGGTATCCAATTCATGCCTGCATTAAAAAATATATTTGGTATTTCTATACAACATACCATTTACATAAAAAACTAAGTGGTATTCTTCAGTTTCCATTTTATAAATTTTATATATAATCTTATTTATCTATATTTTCTGAACTGTGAATAATAATACAAAAAAACTTATAGTACACGTTTTCAAGGATAAAACCGGTACTGGGGCATCTGTTTTGATCTTAAGTGAATTACTGAGGTTAGCATAGTGTATCAGACTCTCTGAAGCGTTCTTGTTTGAGCATCAGGAAGGTCACAATGTCTATTTTTTAGCCATTCGGTTCAGTATTGTGGTAGAGAGCACAGAAAGACATTGAATTTTAAACATCACATGAAATTGTCCGCTAGAAAAGTAGATGGGAAATTTAAGTAAGCAATAATGCTCATACTAGTATTTGTGGGAAAAAGTAGTATGGAGAGCCAAATGCCTCAGTCTAAGCATTTAACAGGTCATAAATAACAATGTTTTTTATAATCGTTATTCTTGGGTACATATATGAACTCTCCCTCATTTGCACACTGGGGATTTGCAAATCCCGTTCCTGGATACACTCCTCCTCCTTCTGCTAGATATATTTATGCAAATTACAGCTCATAAAATTCTTGAAGAGTAATGAAATAATACATACAAACAAACACTCAGGGCAACTCTGTGTTCTGCATTTGATTCATGTTGAGAGTAGTGGGGTGACAGAAAAAAAGATACTTAGGATAAATGGACAAGCATAATAATGATAATCCCTTTACAATGATAAAGTACTGAACGCGATGCGTGTAGCATACGAATTCCTATAAGTATTGCCTTAATGGCTCGCGAAGTCAGCATATAATTATGTGCACTTTTATTTTCATGAGCATATTATTTAAAGTCCATGGAATTAGTTGGGATTATATTTAAAAAAGTCAATTTTTCGGACTTCTCATTTTATTAATATTTATTCCACAGTTTAAAAAAATATTGAAGTCCAAAAAATAATTTAAATATAATTTTATTGATGTTTAAAACATTTAAATTATCATAACACTTATGGATATACATTAAAATACAACTCTAATGATTTGACTTGAAGAACGAAATACATTTATATGTAGAACATAAACTTTTCTGTTTAAAATCCGTGATCTTCCAAAGGAACTTTTTAAACAATTGTTCCATACAGAATGGACCACGAGGGGAAATAACGAATTTCGTGTGCCGTTCAATTTAATTTTCCATGTATGACAGAGAGGATTTGAGGTTCAAATCAACTTATTTACCCGCCGCTGCAAGGATGATTACCCTTACCTCCTACAAAACTGATTGCAGAGTGAGATACTAAGCTATTAACTATAAGAGCTCTGGCATTTATTTTTAGATGTTAATTTATAATTATAAAACAGCAATTTGAATATTATATATATATTTGTTGTTGTTTAAAAACGTTTTTATAAATAACTAATGCTTCAAATGCACTTGTAAGTGAAATAAATATTTGGCGTTTAGGAGGGAAATATAATGTTACATCAAAAGAAGGAACACAAAAAAGTCACAAAGAATTATACTAATATGCTGAATCTAATTAACATTAATTTAGACGCCAACAACAAACAAGCAAATATATTATATACAAAAAATAATAAGTAAAACAGTGAAAGAACAAACAAATAATTAAAAGTTATCGAACTAGTAACTTCAGAACGTAAATCTTTGATTTTATGGGGATAATTGTGATGCTGTGGCTAAAGAGGCTACGAAAAGGAGAGTATCGGATAATGATACCAATACATAGTTAAATAATTTTATCATTTTATCTATATAGATTTGATAAATCAATCCTTTTCATACAATATATATAAATATATATTATATGTGTGGATATATATATATATGCATGTATATAATTATCATAATAACACTTCCAGTAAAGTAAGGAGCGTGTGATTACAATGGAATGATACGTTTATATAATATTTACTTTTTTCTGTATGTTTGTACATACATAAATTTTCATTTGTAAGCGTCCCAAGTTCTCATGTATCAACGGAAAATAGTGGAACCTGGCTTCATTTCCTCTAGGTAATTGAATACCCTCATTGTTTTACGTTTTGTATTCTTCCCCAGAAATCGATTATAAATATTCTTTGATCGTTATAATTATATAGGTATATCAAGAGTAACACGCAGTGTAGCGAAAATTATCATAATAAAAGATTTCATGTCCATGGACGAAAACAGGGAAAGTGTCTTAACCTACCCCTGAAGCCATTCTTTTGAATAGTAAATTATACCCTAATATAATAATAATAATACAAGTATTTTTTTCTTAAAGAAAAGGGAAGTTTCGTGACTCCTTTGATTATAATCAATTTGAATAAGAGCCCCTGCCAAAAAGCGAGTTATGAATAGAGAGAGAAGGAGATTTGAAGGAGTCCATTATGAAGAGTCTTTTCATACTTTTGGCTAGGCTCAAGAGTACTAAGTGCTCTCATATTTCATACTCATTATGTATGAATATAAAATAAAAAGTTCCTATAATGATGCAGCGTTGAGTGAGAAAGGCATTCATCATAGTCAAATCAAGATGAATATTTATTTTTATTTTCTGTAAATTTATGATTTGTTTGATCATTTTTTTTTTGCAAACGTATATCTTTAAGAGTAGCGTTGTTATATATTAGGAGGTATGAGATTAAGATGACACAAGAATTGATTGATTGAGGAGCCTACTATGAAACAGGTTCTTTGTATGGCAAAAAAATGTCCTATAAATGGGCCGAAGGAGGTAAATATCAATATAGTATTTTTTGATTGTTGATTTATTATATATCTTCTTCAAGCTTAAGATATACTACATGAGTTATAAATAAATGTTGAAACACTTGTGATAATATCAATAATATATTACTATATAAAAATAAGAATATTGAAAATATGGCCTTCAAAATCTTTACTTAAAATTAAAATAACCATTTTCTCAACCTTTATAACAATGAAACTTCATAATATGTAGAAGTATAAAAACTGATAATTTTTATTCTACTTATTATCTATATATATATACATATTATATAATTTATTAAAACATTTTAGAACGAAGTATATTCCATTTGTTTTTCCTCACTGAATGGAATATTATAATTTAAAACCATAGAGAAGGTTTGGTAATGCATCACATGCTTTAAATTAAATTATTTTATATTCACCCACCTTTGTTGTGAAGAGCAGTGAAGCAGTAATTCCACCTCTCAGGCCATAAGGACAAAGACCACGGACAAATAAGTAGGGGAACAAATAAAGGATTGTCAACACCGTTCTTTCATAATTACATAAGCAAATACTCCACCCAAAGGACCCTGAATCACCCCCAACAACGCTAGAGATGGACGCTGCACTCAAATCGCACCCCTTTTTTTAACACGAACACAATGTTGACTTCGTACGACCGTAAATATTTGATGTTTTCATTATTCGCTCTTGTTGAATTATTCATGGTATTTTCTGAATATAAAGAATCATGATCCAAGCATGATATGAGAATCAATAACAAACAGGGAAGGGAATCATTCCACCTCATTTATGGCCATGTAATATTCTAGGAGCGGCATTCAACTGATCAAGGGGGTGATTCCCTTCAATTTATTCACTTAGATGGAATATCGGGGATGTATACACACATATAGGCTCAAATCACTACCTTCTTCGGGTTTTTTAAAGTTTGGGTAGGAAAAAATAGGATTGCGAGATACATATAAAGCCCATCAAAATATATACATATATATATATTAGGGGATCAAGTAATCTTCCTCACCCCTTTGGAGATCAAGGTCTTTTTAAAAGGAGCAGTTTGTCCTAACAGAAATCACGAAGGATCTTTATAAACTGTTCATTATTTTAGTCTAGTCAGTAATGCGCAAGATTCTTTTTAAAAAGTACATTAGGAACATAATATATTTTTTCCG
Source organism: Caligus rogercresseyi (assembly GCA_013387185.1). Lineage (NCBI taxonomy): Eukaryota > Metazoa > Arthropoda > Copepoda > Siphonostomatoida > Caligidae > Caligus > Caligus rogercresseyi. Next base: position 14,166,391 of record CP045892.1, read on the forward strand.
TTTGGTTTTAATTTACAATTTTTATTCAAATAATAACTTATATGGATAACATCAAGTTCCATACTACTATATCATAAGTATTGTGAATATGATCATAAACAAGGATTTTTTTTGGTTGGTTCTGAATTTATAAATATTAAATTGAACCTAAAGTATTTTATTTTTCCTGATATTTCATTTTTTTTAAATTGAAACATTATAAGTTATGAGCGATTTTTATCTTATCAACTTTTATGAAAAATTGGAATATTTTGATAGAATATAACGTAATCTAAGATTGGAACTATTTTAATTTCCATACTTTAGCTTATTAAACATAAAAATAAACTACTATACATATATGTATATAGTTGAATAATGAATATGCGAATATTTATCTTCAAAAATGGCTCTTTTGTTTTAAAGTATTCAGGGAAACCTTATCACACGGTATGCCGCATTACGATATTGCCTTATCACTGCACGCATGGCATCAATGCTTTTTTGGCAAAACGGCCGTTTTTGGACGACCTTCACAGTATTCATTTTTGAGAGAGAGAGAAAGAGAGAGTCCACCATAACTAAATTCATTTAACCAGTTTTTCGTAGTGTTATAGAATGGTGCTTCATCGAAATACAAAGATTTAATTTCACCATGATGCGTTATTGTCGTAAGAACCCACGTCAAAAGTGGTGGTTTATTTTTGCAAGAAATAATATCGTTCCCCCCCCCCCCCCTCAAAAGTAAGGTCTTTATATATTTCATAAATTATATATTAAATATAAATATATTATACATAATAAATATTTAAGAGTAAAATAGTGTTATTAATAAACATAAATGAACGTTATAGTTAAATATTAAATGTCCCTTAGAGATATATCTACTCCATTAAAAAGGAACAACGATAAACACAAATACAATTTGCGACAACATTTTTTCGCCTATATGGTGGATAGAATTGCATCCGACAGTATATAAATATGCATTATACAAAAATGGCAACACTGTTTACATAAATACCAGCAAACAACATTGTTGATGGGACGTACGTCAAAACATTTACATTACGATTGTGTTACAAAAACATCAATCTTAACTATGTAAATGTCAGATTGCACCTGGTAGCATTTAGTTTTGTCTAGACCAAAAATAACATTATATAACAGCTTACAAAGAAATATAAAATACATTATAATGATCGGTTTATTTTTATTTTAGCGATACAGAACAAAAAAAGTCTTCAACATTCATGGGTTTTCGTACACAATCTAGCAAATGCCCATCAATTTACAACAAAATATATTTATTTCAATATTTTGATGCAAAAAACTAACTGATTTATTTTAGGTAGGAACAATATTTTGGTCCATCATTAGATATTTTTAATCTTTCGCCATTGTTTCAACGTTATTCTCAAAGGAATAATAATTACATAATTTTTGCGTAATTATTTTTTTATACAAAGAGGAATTTATGTAGAATATATCGAGTAAATTAGTATGAATTTATGTCTAAAGATCTCCTTAAGGATAATGATGATTGTAATTATGTTTTTTATGGAATAATTATCCAATGTATTTATATTGTTATGCTCATAGAGTGATAAATTAATGCAAAATAAAAGTTTTTGCATTAAAAATAGAAGTTTTAAGGACTATTATGGTAGAGAGTAATTATACCAGAAGAAAAGTAAAAGATAAATTAATGATTTTTATATTTTGGGAATATTGTCACAATGTGATATCGTAAAAATATATAATACACTTTATTACATCAGCTATCATAAATGCTCAACATCACATAAATAAAGGGCATAACAATGAGGTAATAAGTGGACCAAAGATCTTAAAATCACATACAAAAACAACAATGTGCTACATTTATTTACCAAAAATAAAATTAAGTGAGTAAAAAAACCAATTAAAAGCTTTAACATTTATTGATTCGCTATAATATTTCATTTTAAAAAATCCCTGATCCAAAGTTTTCAACCTGAATTGAAGCTAAAATAACATAACAAGAGTATTTTTAATATTTTTCCCGTTTAAAAACATATGATTCGGGAATTTGCAAAGGTTTATACATTTGAAAAATAAATTACACTAAATTTAAATACAGAAATCAGAATAAAGCTATTCGGGCAGTTTTAGTTTTCGATTTTTAATAAATATAAAGTGTAAATTCAATGAACATCCCCCAATAAGTAATAAAACATTCCATATTAATTCATCGGACAGTTTCTAATTTAATATAAATAAGCCATTATGAGATGTACAACTGACAAAAATGTTTATTTCTCATGTTTTATAGCAATTCTTTAATTATGTGATATTTGATTTTCTTTCATCGATATATTTTCAAACTGTATGCTAATTTATTAAATCTAGTATTCCTCAAAACCATCGGCTTATATGTGCAAAGGACTATATCAGAGTGATATAAGAAGTAGAATAAGAAAATAAAATCCTTAAGTGAAATATTTGAAGTTCTGGTAAGGAAAAAAATGTGATTCCATTACTGTGTACATACTTTTCTACTTTCTAGGTTTGGTTAGTCCAAGGCTATGTTGATGCACAAAGTTTTATGAATAGGAGTTTCATACACGAATTCTATCGTTTATCAACTTATGAAAAATTGATTTTAAGTTTAATTTTAGACAAAGACGTTAATTTATATAGTTTATTTTTAGGTTTGCTTAATACAAAACTGTTTGAGGCTGAAATCGTGATTGAAAAATAAATTACGGCAAAATAATTATATTTTCTATCAATATTTATTTTAATTGGTTTTAAAAGATAACGTAATGATATCGTATCAATATTACATTCAATTTTCCCCCCAACTACACTTTCCAATTAACTTATGTTCAATTAAATATTTTTATTGTGTGTTTGACTAAATGTTAAACACATGAATTTTAAAGATTCTATCTTAAAATTTGTAGAATAAACATTCCCTTTTTAAAATGTTTATAAATTTACTTTTCTTTCACATTTTAAACAAACAAAAATCGGTTTTCTTTAATAATAATAGTCTTGTAATGTTGTCAAAAATGCAATAGATAAATATTTTTTTAAATCATGTTCTAATTTTTTGTCACAATAAGTATAGGCAACCTTCTTAAAATTATACCTTCAATTTTCAAAGTTTTGCCTTCAATTATGTATGAGAGACTAAACTTTCGTTAAAAAATAATGCATTAATAATTATACTTATTTGATCAAGTTTCTTTTAAATGTCTTTAAATATTATAAACCGTATGCTGTATAAAAAATATTCAATCAGTTCATTTAAAAGTAAAGAAATATGTATTTTTTCAAAGTGTAGAATTCAATAGATGGGATTAAACTTTCGTTAAGAAATAATGCAATTATCCTTATAATATTTAATCAAGTTTTTTTTAAATATCATTAAGCCGTTTGCATTCTGAATACTGTTCAAATCATATACATACTTAAAGTAAAGAAACGTACTTATATTAAATACATTCCTAACAATCCAGATCTGTCACCCCCCTTTATTAAGATTAATCATATTTAGGCTGGTCCTTTATAACTATATTTGTTATTTTCATATGCATTACTAATATATTTCATATTATCTCGCAAGCAAATCTTAGCATAAAAGGTAATAATCAGAAAATTATAATAATGCACATGCTAAAAATTGCAGTCTTTACAAGCATCATTAGATCTTCAATCTCAAAACAATTACATTTTATGCCCCCATGTAGACCTCCCAAAAAAACCACTTTTTTAGTTCTTTTACATATACCCAGCGATTCTGGTTCATTTTTTGATGCTGAAAACGAGTATCTAAATAAAAAACTCTAGCTTTTTTAGAAATCGGACGTCACTGGTGTCAAAGGTTTCGTTATGAAGCAAAACTTTTTGGTTATTACTTATTTTGAAAAAAACTAGTTTAACAAAATTTAGCTATGATCAATTGATGACTTTGTTATTATTTGCAAATTTTGTCAAATATATTTAGTGCCAATAAATGATCATAAGTGCTGACGCAACAACCATTTTTTAAATAACAGCTCCTTCTTTATAGTTTCAAGAAGGAAAAAGAAAAAGAGGGTACTCATGCTGATGTTTTAATTTATCTTTTTAATACGTTTTTAAAAACGACTAATGATAGTAGATTTTACTCATCGAATCCTAATCTACTCCCTCTGAATCCCTCACATCAGTATTGATACCAATTCTTTTAATTTTTGTTTTTCTCGAATACAGTTTTTCAATGGAAATGTCATTATGGTAATCTCGTGAATTCGCCCATTAGACATTTTGTTCAACATGTATTATATTATTATTATATAATATATTATATAATATAATATATATATATATATATAATATATTATATATATATAATATATTATATATATGCTCATATTTGACAATCAAAAAATTATGGATTGAACTATGAATTCTGTAAATGAATCTAACGGGCGTCATAACCAGACGATACCATCAGTTCAATCACACAGCTGGTAGCTTTGACACGATTGAAACACTTTCGGGTTGCGTGAGGAAACGCACGACGTGAAAGTTCAACAGCCTGAAGAATGTTCTGACGCTGTTTCTCGCTCTTGGTCAGCACTTTAGTAAAGTCAGACCCGAACTTGACGGCCCTCTCTGCCGCGTCATTGACAACTTAAAGAGAGGTGACCGAGAGCCTCCAAGAAGGTTGGATGGATGTTTGTAAGCTGAAGGTAGAAACGCTCAATGAGATATAGGTGGTGGCATTTGGTATAAAAATTCTTGTTATTCTTTGGTAAATTAATCATAGCTTATTACAATTATCAAAGGAATGTTTACCCGGCTAAGAGTTTTGTCGGCTTCGATGATGTCCAAAGCACTTTCGGCACTGACATCGAAACGAGTTTGCAATTCCATGAGAAAGAGCTCCTTCTACTCCTCGGCGTTTTTTTTCGCTTCCGTCGCAGTGAATCCACCACCCCACGAAATAAGATCATGGAGGCGATGGAGCTTCTTAATTAATTTTTTCTCGCCATGAGTGGTAAATAAGACGGTGCCCAGAGACGAAGTAGGGAATCGGCGGTGCTACGGGAAGCTAGCTGCGCGTCCGGTCTACCCAAAGGCCAAAGATGAAAGTAAAAGTGCCGTATCACCTCTTCGGTTAACGGAATGGACCTGGTTTGAAAATTTCTAGAGTATAACCAATACCCAGTGCCTCGCTTAAGCACTTCTTCAGTGTCCGAGTTTCCATTTTATGTTAAAGGTACTGACTGAAGAGTGAAATTGAATCTGATACGGTGTTTAAATCACGTGTTTATAAATAAAAACAGGTTTTGATGAAATAAGATTAAATGGTTATTGTATTGTATTTAAAAGATAACTTAAAAACATCACTTGAGCACCCTCTTTTTCTTTTCCTTCCTGAAACTATAAAGAACCCTAGTAGGAGCTGTTATTTAAAAAATAGTTGGTGCGTCAGCACTTATGTTCATTTATTGGTACTAAATATTATTTGACAAAATTTGCAAAAAAAAAATAACAAAGTCATCAATTGATCATAGCTAAATTTTGTAAAACTAGTTTTTTTCAAAATAAGTAATAACCAAAAAGTTTGCTTCATAACGACACCTTTGACACCAATGACGTCCGATTTCTAACAATGCTAGAGAGTTTTTTATTTAGATACTCGTTTTCAGCATCAAAAAATGAACCAAATCGCTGGGTATATGTAAAGAAACTAAAAAGTGGGTTTTTTTTGGGAGGTCTAGTACATATATGCTAGACAACCAGGCATATCATATCGACATTTACTCTGATCTAACAACACTCCTACGTCCTAGGCAAATATCATTTGCAGAGAGATATTACTAGAGGAAAAGTGTTTATCTTGTCATGCAATGATGAAAATATTAGATAAATGCATATTATGAATTGTTTCTTAGATATAGATGATATGGTTAATTTATACAAAAAGGTTTGTTAAGCTGAATGCATTGTTAAAAAAATGTTTTGTTTATTAAAGGCTTTATCATATTTTCATAAATGGTTATTGCATACTCCTTTGATCTCGATGTTAGGACAGATATGCATTGTGTTAAGTTTTATTATAGCTAGACTATGATTTGAGTTATCACAATTATTTAGTTATACTTGACCCATGAAATTATTCGAGTACGATTATGGACTGTGAATGAGGAAAAAATGTGTGTTTATTTTATTATACAAAGTTTTTCAATTGAAACTTTGATATGAACGGCTATGGTTGGTAAAAGGATTTCCCCGATCAGCATATGGTATAAAAAACATTTCTGTCACAAAATATATATATATATAGAACTAGAAAAAAGTTTAAATAAGCACTTTTTGAATTAGACTTGAATAAATCCGTAAATGTCTAATTTAACTACATATACATATTTCATACCTCTAATAACATCATTTGGAGTGACATTATGAATTTCACGGACGCGTATCGAATGCGATCCATAATAGGATAACACGACCCAGGCCTACTGATTTATGGAAATCCGATTATGTCTTTTAATAAATATTACATGGACGCACTAGCAGGCTTGTCAACTTCAAACAATAAATAATAATAACCAAGGATTAAAGAACTGTCTTTTGTGAACAACATGGCCTTAGAATCCAAGAGAGTGCCAAGAAAACCTTGAATGCACTTTCAAGAACAAAAACTCTTCTTGGAACCTTTAAATAAGAATATTTTTTTAGAAAGTATAATATGAGACACAAATATAAGGAGTAAACAAGGTGTGAAAAGGGCTTTAAGGTGATCCATAGGGTTTATAATATCTTATATCTTTAAGATTTTTCTTTAATCTTTCAACATAAACCCATGCCTAAAACAATCAACAAATCTTTCTTTAAGCGTAAATACACATCTTTTAGAGTGTTAATGTTTAAAGGCATATGGATGTCAGAGGAAATCTCTCCATATCTTCTCAATCCTCACCCCTTCTAAGAATGTTTGTTAAACATCCTGCTTGTAGACTTATCCCTTAAATGCCACGAAGTCGATCGTCTTTTACTTAATGAAGGTTAAGTACTGATTCTCAAATAATTTAGTTTTAACACTTTTTAACATGTTATTTATTTTTGTAACCATATGATTTTTTTTGCACAAAGAGTCCGGAATTTTTTCAAATTACTTTTATTTGTTCATCTTTCTAATAATATAAACATATTGAATCAGCTGCAAAAACGGATTGAAGTTTTTACGGAAATACTTGTATTACTAAACGAAGAATCATTTTGATATCACAAAACAATGTATACGAATATATCCCTCGATTACGGACGGCATACGATGGGTATTTCAAATAATATGCATCACTACGTCCTATATTCATATTATAAATCCATCTTTTGGGGAAACAACATTTAAACTGAGGGTATAAAAAGCTCCTTTGCCCTTTTTATCGTTCAGAGAACAGAGAAGAAACAAAAAGTATTTATTGGAAATTAAATGTTAAGTTAAATAATTAATTTTGGGGTTACTCAATTGAATAACTTACAATATAAAAACTACATCCTTTTATTCAAGTCAATACACAAACACAATATTCATATTCCTTAAAATCAATGTCACTATTAAGCCAATTGCTTGAATGTTTTTGAAAGTTGAAAGCGATAATGTTGATACATAAAAATAAACTGCATCTCAACTCAAAATATTTCTTTAATTTTTAGCTATATAATAATATATAAAACAGTTTGTAATTATTTTTCAATCTAATTTGTTTAAATTTATATTTAAAAAAAAGGCCAAAGTAATTTTTGTAAAATACATAAATTATATATTTTAATCTACAGTTCATACTTTGACAGAAGAACAAGACGAACATAATTTATAAACATTTATCATTTTCTAACTTAAATGGGCTAAAAATAAATTAAAATATATAGTTTAAAAACTATCAAATTATAAAGGATATGAATTTACTTCACTGTTAGAATAAAAAAAAGTTTACAATTAATTAAAATATTCTATAATTTTGTAGACAGTCTTGCGTAGAAATTTACATTTGCTTTTTAAACACCATGTCTTCTCCACAAGATGAAGGTATAATCGTTAATTTGGAGGACATATATTCATTTTTGCCGTGTTTGCACTTGACAATATCCAATTTATTTTGAAAAAAATATTGAGAAACAACATCCTTAATTTTTTATGCCTTTGTAAACAAAAAAATATTGAGGTCAACATGAGTGCCATCAAAAATGATCGTTTCCCTAATGATTTGTCACAGGCATCCGAGTATTCCCCCCCTTCCAAAATATTTCTCCCCCATTGAAAATATATTGAAGCCCCTCAGCAATTAGCAATGAAGAACCTTGGAATTTCTAAATTGCAAAGCCATGCCTGGGAATGTCAATGATGCTAAATGACCTGACCCTCCTGTCAATCAAGCAATTAGTTTCCTTGAGGAATATGTACTTGTACCTAGCTTAATAATAATTATTATGATTATAGAAATACTAAGGTCGAGTGTGCTATCATAAAAGATTCACAAAGCATTTAAATTATATATATATATATATACCGGGTGGCGAAACAAATTTTTCAGTAAACTGTTTAGGAAAAACAATATCGATGATATATTCTGAACTAATGAAACGGTTCAAAAAATTCAAAAAACACAATAAAGAGTGTACACAAGGCGTGATTTTCATTCAATGTGACCTCCGTTGTTGGCGATGACGGCCTCGACACGACGTCGGACGCTGGTGCAGCTCTTCTTGATATACTCCTCGGTCAAGTTGTCCCAGGCCTCGACAATGGCTTGCTGCAGCGACGTCAAATTTGCGTGAGATGTCTTGCAGGCATGACTCTCCAAGACGCTCCAAACAGAAAAGTCGAGTGGGTTTAAATCCGGACTCGAACTTGGCCACATGTCGGCGGCCAAAAATCGACCATGTTGGCACGACAGAAATCCTGGACTTTCTTGGAGGTGTGGCACGGTGCGCCATCCTGGGTCCATGTGTAGTTGCCAGAGGGGTATGTAGACTTGAGCCAAGGAAACACAGTGTATCTCAGGACCTTGTAGTAGGCGGCAGTGTCGACTTTCTCTCCGAGCTTGAAAAAGTAGGGCGGCATCTTCTGCCCGTCGCTCGCCACGACACCCAGGCACATTGTTTGCTGTGGATGTTTTGTTCGATAGTGACCCTCAACCTGATCTATTGATGTGGCAAGGTATCGGTCGTTTCGACGGTTGACTAGGGCGTCCAAAGTGAAGATCTTCTTATCGGAGAAAATTTTCACTTTGCCGCCAGATGACTTGTAGTACTGGAGGACTTTTTTGCATCGTTCGAATCGTCTTGCCTTCATTTTGACGGTGAGGAGATGTTTTGGGGTCCGGGCAAAAGATTTCATGCCAAGATCGCCATGGACGGCGATCTGGATGGTCTTGTGGTGGACATTAAGCTCCCTGGCCATGCTCCTCATTGAGGTTGTTGGATCATTCTCAATTCGGGTCTTGATGTCGTCAAGGAGGTCCGAATCTCGTTTTTTGTTGTGGCCACCACTTCCTGCTGCACGTGAAGTGCCCTGACTTGTTTCGATGGCCTTCTTCACGTTGTAGGCGGTGCGCTCGGTCACTCCAATGGTCTCGGCAGCCTTCTTCGGGTGAACTCCAGCGCGGAGGAGAACGGACAACGTTTCTCTTTTCGACTCCTGCTTCGACATCGCTGCAATTATCAAGATTTTTTTCCACAAAAGTTGTTAGTGTTTGTCTAAGCTTTAAGCTGAGACCCTTCAAACCGGTTTAAACCGAATAGCAGCGGCGCAATTGAACTTACATTTTACTGAAAAATTTGGTTCGCCACCCTGTATATATTATATATATATATAATATATATATATATATATATATATATATATATATATATATATATATATATATATAATTAATTTTTCTTAGATTTGCGTCAGGTATCCTCTCATAATTTTACTTTGTCTCTGACGCATACATAATCCATGATATGCGTCATTTTGTACGCGAAATAGGCTTTTTTTAATGTGCATATAACTCTCTACTTATTAAATTGACATGATTTAGTATACCAAAATATTAAGCTGGCTAACAAAGCTTTCATTTGATATGTTGGTGTTCTAAAAATCGCTATACTTTAAGAGATATAAGCAAATACGTACTCTCCCCCAAAAATTGATCTTTTGATATGAGAATATACGATTACCATTTGGTAACGGCAGTTAGTTTAACTGGATAGGAAAGAAAAAAAGAAGAGAGAGAGTGAGGCAAAATAATCTCCCTTCTTTTTTTCTTGCTATCCAGGTAACACTAACAGCCTACCAAATGGTAATCGTATATTCTCATATCAAAGGATTCATTTTTGGGGAGAATGGATTATGTATGCGTCAGAGACAAAGTAAAATTATGAGAGGATACCTTGACGCAAATCTAAGAACAAATTATTATTTATTTTTTCATAATCGATTTATTATAGGTCAATACAGGCTCTGAATCATAAATGTAAAACTCAGATTGTACTGAATTCTGAACTGATAGAATGCAACCAAGGTCATTTTGGATTTATCATCTAAATTTTTACTAAACTTAAAAGTACTATTTACTCTGAAGCGAACAAGTCATCTTCTACAGGCGAGTGAAGTTAATTGATACCAAAAAGCTATGAAATAAGCTTACAATACTCACTCCCTTTCTTGCTTTGTTTTAACTGAAAACTTTGTTTTATAAAAAACATCAAACATACGTTCTGGTAGTAACTTAGATTTCCTTTAAGTTAATAATTATTATTGAAGTCTGTAACGTCCACCATTTTGAAGAAATTTGCGGAAAACTATATTTTTACTAAATTTTTAAAACTTTGACCTCGTTGTGCGACCTCGTAATGTTGACCGATTTTGTTCAAACTTTGTATGTCGTCTTCTTTTATCACCAAGAAACAGAAAATCCACAGTTTGCTAACATTTCAAACATTGAAAAATAAGAACAACCCTAATATATATATATATATATATATATAATATATATCAGACTTGTGACGTTCGCCAAAATTGGTGTTCGTCGTTTGTGTGTTCACCGCAAAAGTTGTCGTTCATCGTTAATTTTAAATTGAATCGTTCGTCGTTCATCGTTCGTATGTCATTCGCCATTCTGAAAAAAAAAGTAATGACGTTTTTTTTTAGAAATAAATTTCTGAAAAAAAGTGATGACGTTTTTTTTAGAAAGGAAATTTGTCCCATAAAAATTAAAATCTTTGTCTTTTTTTTGTGGCAAAAATGAACAACGAAAGATAAGGGAATTTTCCTTATTGTTCGTCGTTCGTCCAAAACTTTGTCGTTCATCGTTCGCGAACGACAACAGATGAACGATAAATCAATAAGTATGATATTATATATATATATAATCTTAACAGAAGTGATAACAACAATAAAGTCCAAATTAGTCTTAATTTAAAAAGATAAGTAAAGTTTATGTGTAGAAACAGTTTCCACATAAGTTATAAAGTTCCATAAGTATGTAGTTCCAAGGCTAAATTTCATTTGTCCGTCATCATTTTGATCTCACTTGGCAGTATTTCACCTGAAAAAATATACATTATAGTTGAATAATTAGATGTGTTTTTCCAATCATATTTATATACTCTTTGTATTTTTGCAATATTTGGAAACCAATTATTTTCTTATTGATATTTTAATACTATCCTTATCTCTGATCATGTAGAGCCTATTATGTTCGTATATGAACAAATATGGTCGTTTTAGTAAGCTCTGTGTAGGAATAATAAGTTTGAATTGATTGCCTGTGTTTTTCGTATTATCATTTTGGGTCAATTAAAAGTTTATTTGTCTTATTTCTTGAAACCTACATTTCTTTAATCTTAATAACAAATGATATGGCTCTCAGTGGGTTGTCATATAAGTCGCTAAATATTCGTTCACTATCAAGGAAACGGAAATCATTCGAGTCTTTGATGCTAATTATCAAGCTGTGCTAAGGAAGATTATATCAGATAATTTAATCTTTTACTCACCCAAATCATTTGATTCTATTTCTCCTTTATTAAATTTCATCCATAATATATCAAAATCGAATGCTAATGGGCGAAATTTAACTTGTGAAGCATTTTCAAACATGAAAATGTGAGAAATCTTTTTTACTGAAAAATCATTATAAAAGATGACCGTTTTTGAAGAAAATTTTGTTCAATAACGTTTGTTGGATTTAGAATATATCATTATAGCTGAATAAAATCAGAATATTGAAAAAAATATTATCTATAAGCTATATAACAAGTAGATCATATTGTAACGTTTGATTTGATTATTTTGATTTTGGAATTAATATACTTTATAATATGTGACGTAATGTATGTAAATAATGAAGACAATATTTTTTAATGAGTATCGACAACTTTTATGAAAAATAATGATATTAAAATATGAATATAAATTGCAAATAGAAATGCCCTTATCTCAATTAATCTTCAAATTAGAGCATTCAATTAATCAAAAGCATAGTTCAGTTTTACTTAAAAATCGTTTTTTACGACAATACTCAAGAATGGATCGCGGAATATGATAAATACTTATAGGACTTTTAACCTTGACATGATGAAAATCATATCTGAAAATGGTCCCCCACAGCTTCGAGGTCTGTAGGCTTTGCACGTCTGAACAATATAAAGGTCCATTCCTCCTCAACGGAAGCCCTTGAAAGAGTCCACAAAATCCGTTTCTACTTTGCTTTTGCGCATTTATTACAAAGTACAGAGGGTAATAATCTGGTCTCAACGGAGGCGCCATTATCCATCATCAAAAATGGTTAAGATAGAATGTGAAATAGCTTTGCTTCTTTGGCTTTTTTTAACAAGGGGCCAAGTCTTGCTGCCATATATAGTTCCTTTAGGAATAGCTATCTCCCAGAAAGGACTCCACCACCGTCCCTCATAACCTAAAGGTTATCACATCTGTCTTAACGGCGTTACTCAAATCCCTCAGGAACTCTGATATCCTCTTAGTCCCCATCCTTCCAGCTTCTTCATTTAATCATGAGACTCCTGGTGCATAGAACTACTCTACAGATATGTTTTGACAACGATGTTCTTTGTCAAGGAGTGCCGACACTCTGTTTTCTTCACGTCCATCGTCGAAGCCATTTCAAAGAAAACTTGTTTGAAAGAAATATTCTAAATTATATCCTCTGTTCCATCATTCCCTTATCAGTCTAGTGGGAACATCAACAAACAAAAAATATAGTAAAATGACCTCAGTAACAATGCCATGACATAAATATATGACTTTCATTATAGTAAAATCTTGTTCTTAAAAGTCAAAACCCCTTTAATATAGTTTAATTAATACGTTACCTTTATTTCAAGGGTGTACACATAGCTTAGAAATTACTATATTAATATTGCGTAGCCATCATCATATACATAACCATAAAGAAATCACCTAAATGTAATAAACTTTCATCCTTTTTAATCAATTCTGTTCACGCAAGAAACATATTCTCTAAAAAGGGTTCAAACAAAGGGAAGATAAAAGGAAGTTCCTACTTAATAAACATTGGTTTCCTTATTTTTCCACTTTAACATTTATTGTTAAAGCAGATTCGATTGATAACCCTGACCGATATCTTAGAAATGAAAAAAAAAGTTAATATCACTGTTTTCAATATGAAAAAATGGAAGGCCGTCATGCAAGTAAATTTAGTCTTATCATTTGAACTGACAATAAGTTATTTTGCTTCCATTAAAAACCTAATCGAAAAAATGACGGAGTTTGAACAAATGAAGATCCTCGAAATATTTGCAAATGATAGGAATGATGTTAAAGTAGTGATCTTCGTTGCCATTATGCATGGAATGGTTCCAATTGTTCATTCATTCCTTGACAATGATGTCCATTTCTCGTCCGTTGATGGTATTTCATACCTCAAATTACTCCATGACATAATTTGGCCTAGGCAGCGCCACTCTATAACTCGTTATTCACTTTGGTGGATGCATGAAGAACGCTACAACATTGCAAAAATGCAGCTTTAGTATTTTTAAATGAAAAGTTTCGAGGCCGAGTCATCAGCAGAAAGACGGAAAATCTCTGGGCCAGCTCACTGTCCAGATCTCAAACCTTTGGACTTCCACTTCTAGGCTAAGGTCAAACTTATACGGAAAACCCAGATTCATGGGGTCAATAAATGTTTAATAATAATAATAAACCATTATTTTCCTTTAAAGCGATGTATCTTAAAAGGAATTTTACGAATTTGAAATACTTCTAATACGCAATTGAAATATTACGTGTCTGGTGGAACACACTGTAGTCTATGTATATTATGTCCAAAGTTTTCTCATTAAGAGAAAGATATGCAAATAAAAAACCTATTACAAAAATCATTTACAAAATCGAAATTATAAGCAATACAAAATCATACTTAATCAAAAGAAATGCATTAACATAGAAATATTCAAGGTGCTATTATTATTCTCTATTATATAGATTGTTCCATTGGGCCTTTCTGGTTAGAGAAAATGGAAACATTTTGTTCTTGATAATGGATTTAATTAGTAATGGTAAAAAAAGATAACGCATATTCATTCTATTCATGTAGCTAATTACGAACTCATCAAGAGCTACGACTCCATGACCAAGCGTAAAGTGAAATGGCTAATTGATTTCTCTTGAGGAACAAAATGAAGTCATTCTGTGAATGAAGAAGGGTGGAATTAAATGCATGATTCTTATATAAAAACTGATTTATGACTTGCATGTACAAACAGAGGGTTAATTAGAATCAAGGGATCCTCTGGCTGAATAGTATATATGCAATAATTAAAATTGTGGATAACTATTGGAATAACTTTTTGACGCTACTCATTTCATATATATATATATATATATATATATATATATATATATATATATATATATATATATATATAGATATATATATATATATATATATACATATATATATATATATATATATATATATGTGTAGCAGAGTATATCCTTCTCTCTGCTCCTATTCGTTCCTCGGCTCCTACCTGCTCCTCTGCTCATATTTGTTCCTCCATTTTCCGTCCTTTTCATATAAAAACACAATATCAGCTAAAGCGACAGACATTCCTTCTATTTTCTCAAAGGGACTATCTATAAATAATTGAAATAAAAATTTGTATAAAAAGAATTACCTTCTACGAAATACACATCAGTTTAGATCAGATAATCGGAGGTGTTTGTCAATATAATCCCTTTGGGTACAATGTAATGAATAGCACCAGCTATTTTTGTAATGTTTGTCGAAATCATTATTTTATTTGAAATATTATATCGAATAAAAATTCTTTTTACAACAATGAAATATTGGCAAGAAATCATGCAGTACATTGTTGAATTCTCTTTTTGTATTATTTTATATATATTTTACATAGCATAACACATTTCTTTATCTTGAAAAATTCAATGGAATGTATTGCCAAATATGTATATTATCTATCAGATGTGTTAATTGTCATAGACAATATTTAAAACATATTATATATGTTCTGTTAAACATTCTAAGAGTTATGGTTATTCATGTAAATGTTTGAGTTAAAATATTGCGGTTTTTTGTTTAAGTATATTTTCGACTTCTTATCCATGATGAAATGTAGGATTAACGACGAACCATGCAATATAAAACAATTAATTGGGTGTAAATAAGTATATATTCATGCCATATATTTATATCCAATGAAATGATAATTTCAAAATATGTGACCTGCATTTACAAAGTATTTTATATCCTTACTGTTAAAATGAAAAAATATATGACTCTGATTCGTTGTCTATAAAATGCATTATATACTTTGTCGGTTAGAGTTCCATCAGTAATGCTCCAATTCGAGTTTAAGACGCAGGCAGTATTTGAATATATACAATTGATTCCAACATATTTTACATTTATAACATATTCAAATGAATCAATGAAGAAATAAAGAAATGTACATGTTTTTGGCAGAGACATTTTATACAAGAAAGGTTTAAAAAAATCCATATCATTAAGCTTATAGGATTTTTTTATATTAAAAACAATTAAAGTTTGCTGTAAGCCCCAAAAAGTAATATATTTGCTTAGGTTAATGTAAAACATACATCATTAAATGGGTAATTCGCGCTATAGAATTCAATTTGTTGTAAAAAATCAGCAAAGATATCTGTGTTTTTTAAGGAAACAATAACTTGTTAATTTTTAGGGCATTATTCTTGAATAGTCAATTTGAACTATAATGTTCATTTATACTTTGTTTTACAGAATTGTTAAGAAGAGTTTTTTTTATTTGTTATTTTTGTCCATTTTATATAATTACAATGTTTTGATAAAATATAATTAAATAAAAGCTTATATGACCGTAGTAATATCAATATATAAAATTAATATTCTTAATTTATTTAAAAATTTTTTGTTAAAAAACTATCATAAGAGAAAATTAAAATAATAAAAGTTATTTGAAGAATATATGA
The DNA here is from genome assembly GCA_013387185.1 of Caligus rogercresseyi. Taxonomy (NCBI): domain Eukaryota; kingdom Metazoa; phylum Arthropoda; class Copepoda; order Siphonostomatoida; family Caligidae; genus Caligus; species Caligus rogercresseyi. Next base: position 14,182,877 of record CP045892.1, read on the forward strand.
TTTAACATATATCCTGAAGCAACTAATAGTATGAAAATACGCTTTTACAAAGAGGAATGCGAAATCACACCCATAGGAACTCATATCCTTTGTTTCGTTCAAGGATAAGCAGCATATGTGATTATATTTCTTTACAACTACAGTCCATAATTCATTTCAAACATATACCACTTCGTCTCTCAATACATCTGCAGGCGAAGGTGATATTGCCTTATTTTTTTCTTGCATTCAAAACGGAGCATGCAGTTAAGGGACTTATTTCATTTGCTGGCATATAAATCATGTAATTATTGCTTTAGGATTTGTTGCACTTTGTGCTCGTAGGATAAAATAATACCCCTTGTTGGAAAGACATAACTCAAGCTTTTTTAAATATGTACATGTATATTTTAAGTCTATTAGCCATCTACGACTACGATGAGGCGCAACCATGAACATTGAGATTAACTAGAGGGCTCATAGTGCCACACAAGGACTTACAATTTATGAGTAAAGACAAGCGAAGGAGATAAAAAAATAACTGATATTTATCACTTTGACGTTTCATCAGGGGCAGTAAATTATTACATTATTTATAGTTTTGTGTTGTCATTTTCAACATAGAAAACATAGCATCAATGAAAATGTACAAATTCTCCAAACTTCAAAGATGGTTAATAATTCGTTATCAAATCTTTTCAATATAAGTAAAGCTACTTTATCTATGATATAAAACAATGCAACTTCAACTCTTTTTCCAGTACTATTTGTAAAACCTCCAAGATCACTTCTTAATCATAGTAGAACTTACAGAATACGATATTATTTAGATAGCTTGAATAATCACTTTTTTCTTTGCACTGACTTTTCTTTAAAATGGTTTCATTTAAGCTTTATGAGAAATAATAAAATTCCCAAATCCAAATAGTTTTGTATTTCATTATGAAATTTAAATTTAATCTAAGTCGCTATGTGTTATTTTATTGACTTAAATTAATTGCTTTTTAATCCATGTTACATAGTTTCAATATTTAAATTTCAGTTCTTATTTGACGTTTAAAAAACGTTTTTATTTATTGCACCCTTGACAGCTGGTGTTTTTGTTTGAATTGAGGGCTTTTATTCTAAACTATATTATGTGTACATTTAAACAAACTTACAAAAGGATACAAATATAAATATTTTTTTTAAATAATAATTTCCTGCAACATTATCAATCGAATGTTCATGTATCATATGTGAGATAAACACTTAGTTTGATGATAAAGACCGTTTATGTACAGTTACCCAACCATCTGCATAGAAGTAAGAAGATATGACAGTTTCTTTCTTAAAAATAGTTAAAGTTTTTCCTTTTTGAAAAGAAAGAAGAAAAAGAAAAGAAAGAATTCCAGATTGTAATCTTAATTAAGAGTCTAACGTCTTTATATTGGAGCGTATAATGCTTAATTAAATAAAAATGGATTCCATCACCATACTTATTTGATTTATATACTGGTTTAATAAAATATCTTGAGACTAGGCGGATATAAGATGAAAATACATCATAATTCAAGCATAGAACGAATATTTTAATGAGAATAATGTTACGTTATCAAAACGAAATTGATTATTTTGGTTTTGACAAATCTATTAAGCTTTTCTAATTTAATTAATTTTAGTTTACATTTTCCATAATAATGAGAAAAGTCGATCCACCTTTTGATACATTAATGATATGGCCGTACAAATGATTAATTTAAAATATAACTTCAGTTCGATTGACGTCCAAATCAGTGCCATTAATTTAAATATTTTAATAGTGATTATTTTATATATATTATTGTTTTTATTTTGAACGGCTACTTTTTGTTATTTGAAATAGAAAAAACATAATTTCAATAAAATAAGAGAAGCACAAATTTAATTGAAACATGTTTAATAATGAAAAATGGTAATCTTTTCTGAATCATATGGGAAGCAAAAATAATTATAAATATTGAAATATTAATGAATAATAGATTTTAACGTCTGGTTCTTTGGTAGGACATCTCCCAAGTCATATTTGGAGATCGTAATAATCTAAAAGAGAACTTCATACAGAGGTATATAAAGAAAACCAAATTCCAAAATAAATTTGTACAATGAAAACTATTTGACATAAACAGTTTCAAAGCTCAGGAGAATATAGCCGAGTGATTTAACTTCATTTTTAAATTTTATATATAAGAAATTTAAGTTCTAGCCTAAATAAAATAGCAATTTTTTGTTAATAAATAAACTATTTTTGATCAATACTTGTGTTACTTAACATGAAATAAAGATGTTATAAAGTTATATACCTATATATTTGATATACCATTAAAAACAATGAACGGTCTTATAATTGTGATATATACAAATTTATACAGTTGGAGTACTTATATAGTTAATGTAGTATTACAAAAACAATTCACGTCCTTTAAATTGTACCGTTCAACTTAATTCTTAATATAAATTATTTCATAGTGACTAATCATAATATATGAATGCCCAACGCAATTAAAGTTGATGATATGAAAAATACAACGTGGCATTTACACATTTATAAACAAACCCTTTTTATAACCATTTAAAAGGTGAAAGATAAAAGGTGTGTATTTAAAAAATATACAAAAAGATCCTTTGAATTTTTATATTCATTGTATATACATAAATAAGCCTCAAGAAAAGTTCCTAAAACTATTTCTTATAGTATTCTTGGATTCTTATCAAAGAAGACCGAATTCCTTGGCGTGCTGAACGCATGACATGAAGAGAAAAGTGTGACCTACATCAAACAATAAGAAAAACAGCTAGTACAAGGATGGGGCGACAAAATAAAATATATTTTATTCTTGAAGTGTGGACTCATCTCAAATAAACCCAAGTATCCTCTATAGTAGGATGATATAAAAGTGCTCCTCACAAAGTCCTGAATAAACATTAAAATTCACCAAAAACATTTTCGGCTGGAAACTTCTTGTTTTTTCTTTTCTACGTTTTATATTAAGAGTGATTATCCATTTATCGTCAGCCATGATGAAATAAAAAACATTCCATCTGTCAAGGAGCTTGAATAGTTACTCTATTAAATCAATAGTAATAGGTTGTTTAGGAATATACTATGAGAAAATTATTACTAAATGGGATGAACTATGAGAAGAGAAACGATATATTTTTTAAGATGAAGCTTCTTAGTTTATGTTGACACCCAAGGGCCTACGAGTGAATTGAGGCTTTATGTCACAATTCCAACTGTTTTTTATAATGCCACTCCTTTTCCTTCAACTAATCATGAACAAGAAAAATGTCTTAGAAAGGTATCCAACTTGTATCTAATAGAATGGATAATAATATCATACAAATATTTACCTTTTCCATTTGCTATCTGATGGGCAGTTGTAAATGTTTTCAATGATATCCTAATGATGTCATAAATTCAAGGGCTCTTTATAATTGTTGATATGTTATATTAAGACAAAGTTTCTATAAGATAAGCCCGATGTTAGGAACTTATTAGGAACGCTTTAGAGGAATGGCTTGCATTTATACTTTACTGCATATCCTACAACACTACGAAACGATGACATGGTTAGATAAAAAGTAGTGTATATTATGAGAACAAAATTACCTATTATAATTTGATATTTATTATGTTTCTATTTGATATCAACTCAAGCGAGGCCGGAATCATTTTATTCATTGTCCTGTCATTTTTTATTTCAGACAAGCAATTGAGTATAAACAAAAATATATTAATATTGTAGTTTAAATTATTGCTTGCTCTAAATAGAGATGGCTTGACAGCCAGTAAAAGCATGCAATGTATCGTTGTATACTTTACTTCAGTCTTTGAACGGTCGAAAAAAATTTATACATTTCGAAGAAATCTGAAGCTGCTCAGTGTATTTCCTACCATCTGCTATATTAAAAATATATAAATTCTAAAACAGCGTTTTTGCTTTACTATTTTTCCATGAATATTTATTCCCACCAAGTCTTGGTTCTTATGTCTTTTCATATTTGTATTTTTTTTTGCAGTGAAATGATTTCTCCTTTCTTGTAGCTCTAGTCCTTTAGTAAACCATTCATTATAGTTATGTTATGAAAATACAAATCCGACTGTAGTTATCATGCATGTATCAACAAAAAAATCCAGGAAAAGTTTGACTAAAGTTTTTTGCTGTGATAAATAAAAAAGATTACTTCCATGTAGTTGAAAAAAGGGTACTGTTCTTTTATCATTCACTAGAAAACAAGTTTGATAAAAAAACCTAATAACTCAAACATTATAGAACTTAAATCAAAAACATAATATAAAAAACATTACAATTATTAATTTTGACACAATACAACTAACATTATTTATGGGTTAAATTGACTTCAACAAGCCTTATAAATTCAAGAGCTGCAAAATAACCCCATTATGAGGCAAGTTTCCAAAAGGTGAAATGTTTTTTAAATATCACTTATAAATACATATATTAAGAACCATGCATAGTCCTCCCTCTCTGCTAAATTAGATTTAAAAGCCGCAATCTTGCAACTAATTTGCATGGGGTAATAAGCGAAGGCGTTCCCATATTTCACTCCAGTACTCAAAACTAATTATGATTATTATTAAAAGGGGGACGTGTAGTCAAGAGATTCAACATAATTGAAAATCCATTCGGAGCCATACTTTAACATTGCAACAGAACTTCGAAATTCAATTACAATTGAGGAGTGATGTGTTTAAATTTAAGACGCAATCTGATATAACAATTACTTTAATAGCAAACAAATAATTATTTTGACGTGAAAGAATGCATTTAAATCTTGGGATAATGCTCAAGTCGCCATATTTAAAGTATTATATTGTCAATGTTATGTACTTTATTCAAACATAAACAAGTTACAGTCTTTCATCCCATATGAACATGACACATATATACATTAGGGTTGTTCTTATTTTTCAAATGTTTGAAATGTTAGCGACTTTGAGGATTTTCTGTTTCTTGGTGATAAAAGAAGACGACATACAAAGTTTGAACAAAATCGGTCAACATTACGAGGTCGCGCAACGAGGTCAAAGTTTTAAAAATTTAGTAAAAATATAGTTTTCTGCAAATTTCTTCAAAATGGTGGACGTTACAGACTTCAATAATTATTATTAATTTAAAGGAAATCTAATTTACTACCAGACGTATGTTTGATGTTTTTTAATAAAACAAAGTTTTCAGTAAAAACAAAGCAAGAAAGGGAGTGTGTATTGTTAGCTTATTTCATAGCTTTTTTGTATCAATTAACTTCACTCGCCTGTAGAAGATGACTTGTTCGCTTCAGAGTAAAATAGTACTTTTAAGTTTAGTAAAACTTTAGATGATAAATCCAAAAATGACCTTGGTTGCATTCTATCAATTCAGAATTCAGTACAATCTGAGTTTACATCATATGATTCAGAGCCTGTATTGACCTATAAGAAATCGATTATGAAAAAAATAAATAATAATTTGTTTCTTAGATTTGCGTCAAGGTATCCTCTCAAAATTTTACTTTGTCTCTGACGCATACATAATCCATTATATGCGTCATTTTGTACGCGAGATAGGCTTTTTTTAATGTACATATAACTCTCTACTTATTAAATTGACATGATTTAGTATACCAAAATATTAAAGCTGGTTAACCAAGCTTTCATTTGATATATTTTGTGTTCTAAAAATCGCTATACTTTAAGAGATATAAGCAAATACGTACTCTCCCCCAAAAATTGATCTTTTGATATGAGAATATACGATTACCATTTGGTAACGGCAGTTAGTGTAACCTGGATAGGAAGAAAAAAAGAAGGGAGAGGAGTGAGGACAAAATACTTCCTCCCTTCTCTTTCTATCCAGGTAACACTAACAGAGTTACCAGATGGTAATCGTATATTCTCATATCAAAAGATCATTTTTGGGGGAGAGTACGTATTTGCTTATATCTCTTAAAGTATAGCGATTTTTAGAACACCAAATATATCAAATGAAAGCTTGGTTAACCAGCTTTAATATTTTGGTATACTAAATCATGTCAATTTAATAAGTAGAGAGTTATATGTACATTAAAAAAAGCCTATCTCGCGTACAAAATGACGCATATAATGGATTATAAATGCGTCAGAGACAAAGTAAAATTTTGAGAGGATACCTTGACGCAAATCTAAGAAACACATGATTTTATTTTTTTCATAATCGATTTCTTATAGGTCAATACAGGCTCTGAATCATATGATGTAAACTCAGATTGTACTGAATTCTGAATTGATAGAATGCAACCAAGGTCATTTTTGGATTTATCATCTAAAGTTTTACTAAACTTAAAAGTACTATTTTACTCTGAAGCGAACAAGTCATCTTCTACAGGCGAGTGAAGTTAATTGATACAAAAAAGCTATGAAATAAGCTAACAATACTCACTCCTTTTCTTGCTTTGTTTTTACTGAAAACTTTGTTTTATTAAAAAACATCAAACATACGTCTGGTAGTAAATTAGATTTCCTTTAAATTAATAATTATTATTGAAGTCTGTAACGTCCACCATTTTGAAGAAATTTGCGGAAAACTATATTTTTACTAAATTTTTAAAACTTTGACCTCGTTGCGCGACCTCGTAATGTTGACCGATTTTGTTCAAACTTTGTATGTCGTCTTCTTTTATCACCAAGAAACAGAAAATCCTCAAAGTCGCTAACATTTCAAACATTTGAAAAATAAGAGCAACCCTAAAATACATACATGTAATTAAATAATGCACCTGCAAGACGGAAATCAAGACAATACACACACACATAAATAAAGCATCAGTATTTTCACGGCTCACAAAAACATGTTCACTACAACGGAAAAAGAAAAAAATAACAAATTGAAAATAATGATTTTGTCGTTGCTTCCGTCATGTCAAAAAGTACGTCTCTCCCACTTCCTCTTATCTGAAAGGATCCACTGTGACATGAATGGATACACGAGTCTGACAAAAAAAGAAGGGGCAATTCATTTCACTCAGGTTTTGAAAGAAGAAATGAGGGAAATCATTGCTTGTTTTTGTCGTTTTAAGAATAGTTTAAAGATTCTTAGAAAAGTAATGTCCGAAATATAAAAAAAAATCAACTCCATTAAGAACCAAATAAGACAACAGAAAAATTTTTGTAAGAATATGAAAAAATAAGAGAGTGCGATAGCCGTGTGCGTTAAAGCGTCTTCAACTATCAATGTTGGGGTGCAGGTTCGAATCCCGAGAGGGAATGGCTATTTTTGGTCTACCTCATTGATATGATCCTAGATTCGATGGACTAATTGTAATGCTATAATGTTTATTTATATCCAGTCGAATGTAATTCTATCGAACCAATTAGGCAAAAAAAATATACTTCAGATATCATTATGAAAAATATTGTTTGATTTATTTGTTTATCAAACCATCAATTTATTAGTAATATTCAAACGTTATTAATATTATATGAAAAATCAAAGAATATGTTGTTTTAATATGTTTTCATTTATTTAATCATTGTATAAAGTACAAGACTTATGACAAATAGACAAAATAATAAAAAGTTCTGAAGAAAGTTTCTTACATCTTGGATAACTTACATTAAGGCGTGTTCAACTCTCATGTTGGGGGCGCAGGTTCGAATCCTGAGAGGGGATGGTCATTTTGGTCTACCTCATTGATAAGATCCTAGGTTCGATATACTAATTTTAATGCTATAATGCTTATTTATATCCAGTCGGATGCAATTCTATATAACCAGTTAGGCAAATAATACATTGGTTAGGTTTATGAATAAAGAAGTGAGAAATATATTTATAATTTACAAATATATAGGTAATCTTGAGAAAGATTGTTAATTCAACTACAAGAGCTATGATTTGTTCCCTAGGAAACTCATTTGAATCTGATATCTTTATTAATACAAAACAATAACAGAATAATGAGGTCCAAATCGAGAATAAAACGCTGAGTAGCTTTATATAAATTTACTCTTTATAATAAATAAAAAGCCTGCACAGGGATTAACAGATATATATGGAATTATTTCTACTACATACAGATGAATGAGGAGGACATCGAGTTTACAGCTTTTATTGACAGGTCTATACATAACTCAAGACAACATTTATTCAATATAACCGCCGACAACTTCCATCACTCTCTCGATTCTGGACCTGATGGAGGATCAAGCATTGGTGTTATGGAAAAGATCAAGGTTCCTGGCTTCACGATTGATATAAGCCTTCAACACTTCCACGGAGTTGTGAGACTTCAACTCCCCCTAGACCAAAGTACACTCCTTTATGGATCTGGATGCAATCATTCCGGATATATCTGTTGTACCAATTGATAAAATGATCAAATCGATTCATTTAAGTAATATAAGGCTCGTCAATGATCATATAGGAAGCAATTGGGCCAACTAAAAGATATTCTTAAGCCACGGTATTTAGAAACAATATTATTATTAAAATAAAGATATTCACATATTTGTTAATGAATTATTATAAATAATTCAACTTATTATAGAAGACATCAATTCGGAGTACTTGTTTGCAGTTACTTACCGACTATGATTCAGCTTGGGTGTTCTGCTCGACTTATGTGACAGCGCATTTCCCCTCCCTTATATTTTTTTCTTTATTTTTGACGTGAGGAAGTCTGCCACCGAGTTGGTCCTTCCTTTTTGTATAATATGTAAAAGGGTTTTTTACGATATGCTTACATTTATTTATGAAATGCTCATGACGTTATTGTTGTGTGTGTGTGTATGTGCGTCTACCTTAAGGGACCGTAATTACTGAAAATGGACCACCCCCATTGATCAAAATCCGAGGAAGACCTAAAGAGGAGTCGTCATAAGTACGCAAGCACACGTAGAAACTACATAAATATATTTTATATTTATTGTTGTAGACAACGATATAGGTATGCTTTTTTTAAATATTGTAAAAGGAAATGTTATATGTGTCTGACCCAAAATTGATGTAAAGAATATATATATATGATTACAGAAAACCCAAGTGCAATCAGCTGTAGAAATGTCTGATATCTATTAAGATACGTACTAGAACTTAATATGGTGTTACCCCTATGTCTCGATAAACATTTTCTTCTAGTATTAATAAAAGTAAGGGGAAAAATATCAAACTAATATCAATTATAAATAATTGTATATTGAAAATGTTATAAAATGATGTATATTTGGAATTTATTAATGTAAGCTATTGTTCATTATCTAAAAGAAGACAAAATGGTCAAACGTTGTGAGCTTTTTTATATAAATGTTATTTAAAGATTATTATTATTATAAATATTGTCGAGACGAACAATAAATAAGAGTTTAACCATGCCATTGGAACATTTTCCAAATAAAAAGATAGATTAAATACAATATTTTCAACGATAAAGTACTTGATTAAAAGATTTTTTCTACCAAGGTAAAACTTTATTCACACGATATCATATCTACATACAACAAAACGTCCTGTTATAAACAATATAATCAATCAGAGAAATATTTTTTTAGGTAAAACTCGAGTAGATCTCATTTTATAGATAAAATATTGAGTTTTAGTGGTAATAAAATTAATCTCTTCTTGCTACGGTCCATTATAAAAGTAAACAAAATCCTTACTCCGCAATTGTATTTAAAAAAATCATCAAATAACAATTTTAGATATTCTAAAGTTTATACAACATATATGCACTCTAATAAAAAATGTTTTGATGTCTCCAGCGAATCCCCGTAAAAAAGCACAATCTTTCCTCCGCTGTAGTCCCATATACATATATGCCAACAAATGTCAATGTGTTGGTAATTACTCTGTATTTAAACCGATAGAGAAAGTGATTTAACATTTTATATTTCAAACTTTGAATTAATAATTAAAGAAATTGATCATATTAGAAATATACCTCAATAACATAATACAAATATGTATATTTTCACATTCTTGACTGGTATATATTTTAACTGTTTCCAAAACAGCCGTAATTAACAAATATTCAGTTTATCTTACGAAAATATTAACTCAGATATATCATATCCCTTTTTCTATATTAAAGACAGATATGTAAATAATAATTTTGCCATGAAAGTCAAGTACAAAAATCGAAATTAAAAGAATAATACGAAGATTTAAAAAAAATATATGAATTCCACAATAATTAACGCAGTAGTCCATTTTTCCAAAAGATAAACTATAATTCACTTCTCAACAGATACTTGAACACAAAATATTATGTTTTAATACTTTATCAGATGTGACCTAGATATTTCAACTACATACATATATATTGAGTAGGCTTAAATTGATATATTAATGAGCTGTTACAATGGAGAGAAGACATATTCAATTGAAGAGACTCGGCAAAGAAAAGTCATATTAACATGATAACATTTTATGCATGTTGTATCTTTAACAAAGAAAAGGAATTATCTTTTATGTCTGAGAGAAGCTGTCAGAGAAGAAGCTAGGAAAATATAATATATTTTATGTTTTACGGACAAGTATTTAACAATAAAGAAAAATATAGAAATATATGACTGGGGAGACCACTAAATTATTATTCTTCAAAATAGTAAATGAGAATACAACTTGTTGAAGGCATTGCGATTTTCTGTTTGCACATATTTTAAATAACTGCCACAATTTGGATAGGGGAATAATAGTTATTTCAAAGTGATGTGGTTAAAAAATATGATGGTGGAAGACTAACATTTAGAGTTCAAAATGAGTTCATTTAGTAAGAAACACATTTTATTCCCCAAAAATAAAACAACCGAGACAAATTTTTCGTGACTAACACCCGATAATTATTCTATTAATAAGGCTAAGTCAGAAACATTTTGATGTGACATAGTAAAGGATGCTGTCTTTCGGAGACGCTTTTAGGCATAATACCTATGTATAATATTTATATAATTACCTCCGCCGAAGGAGGTATTGTTTTCACTGGCGTTGGTTGTTGGTTGGTTGGTTTGTTTGTCAGCAGGATAACTCAAAAGTGCGAAACGGATTCGGATGAAACTTTGCGGAGTTGTTGGAAATGCCAAAAGGAACAAGTGATTAAATTTTGGCATCTCTGAGTGCTTCTTTAAGATGCAAAATGAGCTAAATACTACTAAATATTTCAAGTTAGCCTACTCTGCCAATAGATGTCGCTCTGCTGTGCTCTCCTCTTTTTGAACTGGAACGCCCTCTATAATTCAAGTGTGTAGAGTTAAAGGAGCAGTATGTAGAGTTAAAAGGACAGGGTTGGAAATGTCAAAAAAAACAAATGATTCATTTGGTGGGGATCGGTGGAGGTTTGCACTCTCTGAGTGTATACATGCCTCTAGTTTATCTTTATAATGAAAATATATTAATTTATAAAAATATTTTTGTAAAAATATTTTTCTTTTAAGTAATTACTCTGACCTTATATACTCAATCAAAATATGGTATTGCTTTTTTAGCCGTAATAACTAATTAAAATGTAGAATTATCATTGAAAGTGATCTTCCACTTTAAGGAATATATATTTTATAGTTTTTCCCTAATATATTTTTAAAAGAATGATACTTATGAGAAAAAAGATCTAATAACATTTATAAGGACCAAATTTTATTATAGTTTATCATTCCTTTGAGGATGCTAAACATGATTTATTATGAGGCTGTGTGTCCGTTTTGTTTAGGGTATTTAAGTAAAAATATATTCATCCCATCCATATATAAGTTTTCAGGGGGGAAATAATATGAAAGTGCAAGATAGGAAAGCATAAAGTTGGATTCTAATTCAAAATACAGTAGATATATATTATTAGATTAATAAAAATACATTATGTTGTATGTGTTATAAATAATAAAATTTAATTTTCTGACTATAACAAAAATGTATCGGTCATGCTCTAATCGTCATGATAAATGTCTTGACGTTGTTAAAAGTGTAAGAGGGATGTTAATTCTTATGTTTGAGCAATTAATAAATACACAGGCTGCTAATAAATATATTTCTGGCTTAACCACACAAAGTGCTCATAGGTGCAATCTAACATTCCCATTGTTAAGTTTGACATTTTGGTAGCATAATTGTGGTGTAAATGTTTAACATAAAACCATCACTTGTATCATTTACAGTGGATTGATTTTTTTTTTTAGCAAAATGGAAATATCTCGTAAACATTTTCATATGATCATTTTTCACAACATTCGACGTGGATTATCACGACAAGAACTTTAATTTTATATGGCGGTGAAAGCACCATCCTATACTTTTCGAAAAACTGGTTGAATGAATTCAATTGTGGGCGTCGCTCGCTCAAAGACGAATCCCATGAACCGACCAAAACGGCCAATCTGCCAGAAAACATGGTGCTGTGCGTGCATTAATAATATAAAGTTCGGCATTTGACATACAAGATACAGCGACATATCTGATCATAAAAAGATTTGTTCTCGTAGGATCCCATATATTTTGCCAATAGAACACAAAAGAAATTTCGTGTCTATTGATGTAAAGAAATGCTGAAAAATATGTTAACGATGCTTCAAAAGACACTTATTATATCGTCACCGGTAAGAAACCATGAAACTGAAACAAATACACAGAGTGGATTTTCTAAGAAAATATAAATTCTAAGTTTTGTTAAGTATTATAACACATACAACCTTTATTTATTCAGAGTTCAAAGCCTGGCCTAGGTGTAATCATGCTATTTTCCAGTACTTCCAATCAGAAGACATGTCAATGATCCAAGTTCTCACGCAAGTGAGATATTACATATTTCCTAATAATAATAATATATCTTCATTACCATCAGTTTCTACGCAATGTTGTTTTCTACATGCCATGTGAGAGTAAATAATACTATATAAGTGAACATTGTAACATATATGTATGTACTTATATATTAGAGTGAATCAACGAAAACAAAGTTTGAGCCATACAATTTCTGACCCTCCACAACGTAGTTGTATTTTCAAACATTAAATATGACTATTTGATTATGGTTTATAGTTAGGTATGATGAAAATGGTGAAAATAAATGGAAATTATAAATTTTAAACATACAAAAACATAACATACAGGTCCTCCCTGAAAGTTTACAAAACAAAAAACAAAGTGCAGCTGATAACCAAAATTAAATTTTGAGCTATTGAACTTTTTTTTTGCTTATATGGTACGATATAATTGTACCCAACAGGATATATATATATTTATAAGCATTATAGCATTAAATTAGTGTATCAAACCTAGGATCTTATCAATGACCATCCCCTCTCGGAATTCGAACCTGCGAATTCGAACATTGAGAGTTGAACACATCTATCGCACTTTCTCTTAAATAAATGCTTATTTATATCAGCCAGGACATCCATCGAATAAAATATGTAACAAAGAAAACAGTGAGCACGTTATATCAGAGCGTAGCGTGTTCAAGCCGAATGTTATGTGTGCAGGTTCTCTTCTAGAAAAGGTCAAAAATGTTTCAATCAATCCTCACTTATCCAACTCAATCGAACGTAATATGTTATTTAATTGGTTTTGATATAGATTATTTCGATTTTTATTGTGCCATATATATGTACCACTAAATACTAGTTGAAAATTTAAACAAGGATATATTTCCAATATCCCTTCGTTTGATGATACCCTCTTTTTGTAATCATGCGTTAGCGTGAATTCTTTGCGTAAACACAAGTCCATAATACTCTCTGCATGCGTTTATCTTTCTCCGTAGGGACAGGAGCATTTCATGACAAATAAGGAAAATGTTTAATTTAATAAAGACAATTTATGGAGACTTTTTCTTTTGCTTTATAGGTGTCAAATATATTAAAAGAAAACAAGGAAGAAAAAGAGAAGGAAGTATTAGAGGATTAAGAAGGTGCCTTTAATCATATTAAGAGTTATGGGCTATAAAGCAACCCAAAATGACTATGGGAAAAAGGAGGAAGTGTGGGGGATTAATATATGTTTTTAAGGCTTCTACAAGATTTGTAGAAGAGAAACAAGAGGGGATGACTTATTTACTGCTTATAAATGCAGTTAATTACATGATGTATCAACAGAGGGAGCCAGTGTACTTTTTTTTCTTTGGATCATACTCCACCGATAAACATGACTTTTCTCATTTGACAACACTGATTCACATATTTTTTTTTTTTTTTTTTTTTTTTTTTTTTTTTTTTTTTTTACAAATCTTTATTTCAATGAAGTTATTGTGTATTAAATACATAAATAGACATTTTAGTCTAAACTTAAACCACTTATTTTTTCTATTCAATTAATATTAGTGGTGAAATAGAAGTAGATAATCAGCAAGGCTTAATACTTGAAAGCTTAATTGTGTCACAAGATTATAATAGATTAAAGTATCTTCATAACTTTATAAAATATATGTTAGGGCCAGAATCAATAAATGTTGTAATATAAATAGAAACATTGTCTTTTACATTAGTTGTTTTACGATATATTGAAACATATTGCAAAATTCGTTAGCTGATAGTGATGATTTTGTTGATTGTTTATCCACTAAAAAGTACTTGCATATATGTTGATACTTTTTCATACTATAATTGTTTTTACAATATATATATCATATAATTAAGAGCACCTACATTTGTAAGAATGGCAAGAATACATGGGGTCAAAAACAAAAAGTATTCAATTAACCTACAAAATAACCTGTAATATGTCTTCCAATACCTTATTTTTTATTAGTAGGAGTAAAGCAAATAAATAAAAACGCCCAGACAAAGTACATTAATTACTTAATAGACTGAATGACTCTCAAATATGAACAATGCTTTGATTAGCAAACGATTTTTAATGTTTTCAGTCGTGTTCTTAGTTGTGTAATTTCGCTATTACTTTTATTATGTTCCCTTTTTACAATTTATTTATTTAAAAACAAAACAAATTCGACAATTGTTAGTTATTATTTATTATTATGGCTTGGATTGTATATACGAGAACTGATAATACATTTACACGACCACTTAATAATATCTATTTTTATAGCTGAATTAAAGGTTTCTTCACGAGTAGGACTTAATATACATAATGTTTAATTAACCACAAGACTTTTATGATAAGTAGCTTTGAGAGTTTTCTGGCCTGCACTTTGGATATCATACCATGCAATTTTGTCCTTGCATATATTTGGCAGTGCAAAAAATAGTATCATTGATCAACAATAGTTTAAATTCGGCTTTATATTCACCCCTCATTTCATTGGTGGATTTTAGAAAAATATCACTTTATTATATTTTGTCAAATGTATTTTTTTAGGCTTACTCTTTTCAGAACAATACTTAAGAATACCTACTTAGTGAAAATTATTTGTTCTTAAGAGCTTTGTAAGATATTTTTCAATAGTCAAGGGACAATTTTGTTTGAAAAAATAAGTACATATTTGTGTAATAGTTTGATTTTCTGATTTAGACAGTTTTGAATACGGCCTTGTGTCAAATATTCATTGACCATCACTCACCACTTGGCATATAGAAAGAAAACAAATCATTTGATTATCCTGTTATATCATTTTTATATATTTTGATGCCATTATATGTCTATTAGTACAGCTTATTTTCTTTAAACAATTACATAGACTTAGTGCGCCTTATACAAAATATAGAAGTATGTTTTTAACTCTTTTTTAATCCCTCAACCATTAATTTAATACTAAAAAAGTCCGCTATTGACAACAACGCCATAAAAAATCGTAGCATGTATAAACCACAGACAACTAATATTTGAAAATAAGCCACCAATCTAATAGATAATACTTTGATGTCCAAAAGCATCAATGAAAGTAGAAAACAAAGCATTCAACTAAGAAATACATGGCAGTCATCTTCTCTGTATGAAATTAATATATCTAATTTATTACTCAAATGATAACATTCATCAATTTGATGTAGTATTTTTTTCTATTCCCTTCATTGTTTATATCTCTTTTAACAAAAGGGGCAGCCATTTTAATAATTATTTTACGGCCATCCAACAACAGTTGAAGTATCGAGCAAATATTCCGTCTCTGTTGAGTATCTAGCCATGATATGGGTCGATGAATGCTCGCAGAAGAAAAATGGGGACAAACAAATTTTTTAAGAATAAAATTGCCTTCAAATGAGGCAATTATATTGACCATGATGACGGACCTAGTCAATCATACTTACCATTTTCCCCATGAAAAAACATATATGTATATAGTGGAGGGAAAATATAATTGTATTTTTTAAGGCAATGAAACAAAGAAAAGGTAAGTCTTATATCCCACGTATCTTTATTTTTTATGAGCTATAAAGGGAAGACATTATGGTGAGGGAAATCAACGCCCTTAAAATTGTCGTTTGATCATAACAGGTATGCATAAATATCAAAGCATAAAATTATAAAAAAGGGGTTGCTGAATCAAATAAAAATACACTTTTGTGTCAGGGATGGATTGATTTTTTTTTTCAAATATATATATTTGGAGCAATACATATCCATATTCTCTTAAAGCTTTTTTAAATGTTTTTTTTTTTATAGAATACTGTGACATATACATAATTTACAGTTATTACATTATGTAGTCTACAATATGTAGATAAGTCTGTAATAATTTACAGACTTTAGGGGTTAAAAAAAAATACATACATCACCAGCTAATAAGGAAGTATAGTGGTATTTACAGTGGAATGGAAATGCTTTATTCCAGTAAACGTTCAAGTTATTTGTCAAACAAGAAGTCTAGTGTGTATACAGGAAAAAACTTAGTTTTTGAATTATAATGTTCATTTATGTTTTGTTTTTAACATAACTGTCTTACAATTGGGTTTTTTATCTCCCACTTTCTAGTGTATTCTTTTTTTTTTTACACTGTATGGATTTTAGCTAATAAATAAACATTTTAACTATTTAAAACTTAGTTTAATGTTTAAACTTTCCATCAACGGGTCTAGATTTGTGTTTTTAAACAAAATTTTTGCGGTAAATGATATATATATATATATATATATATATATATATGTATATATATATATATGTGTCTGTGGTGTTTTAGATATTTTGGCTTTAATACATTTCAAAGAGCTTATTGTATTATTTTCTTAATGCAAAAGATTCGATGTTAGGTTTTATTCATCGCTAAGTTGTTTGGAATTTCACTTTGGTCTTGACACTCAATATCATTCCCCTTTAGTATTTTGCGGACGTTGGTATTTATTTTTTATAGAGAAAAAACATTCAATAAAATTATAAACGAACTATCCTTCCTCACCGTATGCTCATGTTTTAATCAATTGAAGCCATTTGTTTTTTTTGCCTGAAACAAGTTGTGGAGGCAATGACATTATTGCGTAATCTCTATATTATTTTGGAATGTTGTAAGGAAAAAATTTTATTTGTATAAAATCTTGATGATGAACATATTGTCCAGGATGATTTTACAGATTTCTTATGTCAATAATTAAAATTTTCTCGCAAGGCATTTTTTCTGTATTTTCCTCTGGCCATATACTAATTGTATTTTCAATTATGAACTGTGGTTTGCTAAAAATAGAAACTAAACAAACGAATCATTTTCCTGGAGTGATTCCTCCTCATAAAATTATATTATTGATTTGTTTTCTGGCAATCTTTTTTTCATATTGGCTACCCATCCTAAGTATTTTTATATTTCTTTTCTCCTGTTTTTTTCATTTGTTGGTGGTTTTGTTAGATTAAAAATAACAATTATTTTTAAAAATAATGCATATCGAGTTGGACGGTATAAATCAATTTAAATATTCCTACTATGGTTAGCAACTCATTTACTGTTATATGCTGTATGTATTCTGTTCTTGAATAGCAGAGCACTGTCAGGAAAGCATAAAATATATTTTACGACAGAGAAAAAATAAAAATGTTATATTAATCAATTAAACACCTGTGAAACCATCATATCATTTTTATATACATAAGATCCTATATAGTTGGAAATCAAAACATTTTGAAAATCATAAGACATCTTTTAAAATTTAATTGTGTTAAATATACAGCTAAATACTTTAGATACCAAGACTTTAAACATTAAATGTAGGTAACTTTTAAAGGTTGTTGTCCCCATGGGGATAAACAAATATAATTGCTTATACTGTATGAAAATGCGTTTCATTTTTTGATAAACATAACACAAACAGTAATATTTAAACAAAATAGAAAAAAAGTTTATTCAAGAGTCAATGCAACTGCTTTTAACTCTCCGTTTTACTTTTTCGTTTACAATGATTGAAATTTTATTGTTTGTCGTGATACAACAAATAAAAATTTGACCCCGACGTGATTTGAACACGCAGCCCTTCTGATCTGGAGTCAGACGCGCTACCGTTGCGCCACGGAGTCAGTTAATATTAAGTTATAAAATAATATATAATTGTAAAAATACTTTTATCTTCTTCTAGTATCTCATATATACTCATTATATGTCATTTAGCAGATGCTTTGTCAGTTGCAGGTGGTGTGACATTGAGATGAATGCATTCTATACAAATATAGTTTGAGCAGATGCTATCCTGGGACATATCAGGGATTATATGGGTAAGTTATTTTTCTCTGCCATAGTTATTACTAAGACGAACTTCGTACCCCTGTCATATTAAGACCATCCTTGAATATCTAAGGCGCATCTTTCAATGCGAGGGATCGGGTTAATCCTCTTTATTTCAGGCGGGTTAAAGACATAATAAACTATTATAGTGCATGAACATGTATAAAGATTGATATGGGTCCAATCAAGGGAAATCCAATTTATTACTTCGAAAGATCAATTCACAATAATTAGTTTTGAAATAATACAAATATTATTTGTTAAGAAAATAAATATATTCCACGTTTTAAAATGAGTCGTTTTATTATTTTTATACAAATAATTGATTTTACCATGCAAAATACAACTATGCAATTTAATCAATGTTCTCCAATATAATAATTAGAACAATTAGAAAATTTATATTTTCAACTTTCATAACTATAGCAAAAGATCGAACCATGAACTGACCGGTTCATCACTCTGGGCCGTCTCATCACTAGGAGGGAGTTTGTATATGTATTTTGGCGGCTTTATTAATCAGTGAGAATATAGTTATTTAAGTGTTAACACACGTCCGTAGTTTTATTATGCCTAAGAGTACGACACAATGACAACAACCAATCCATCTTTTCACTTTTTTCATAAAAGCTTAAGTTGGTAAATTGTGGGTGTATTATTTAACATAAATAATAGTAGCTTTAAAAGTTACAATTATGTTGTCAAAAGACTCTCCTCGATTATTATGTCTGCGTAGCAAGGATTAAGGTTGCACAGCCTAAGGAATACTCCTTTAATGAGACCATTATTTTAAATAATCAGGGAAGAATAAACTAAAGAAGAGTCTTAAAGTATAATTTCAAGAATGCCCTTCCTGGAGACAAATATCATAGAATAATAACCAAATGGATGAATTGCCTGACTGTTTTGAGGTCATAACCATGGCTGTAGGAATATGGTAAATCAATTTTTGGTACATAGCCGACCTTTAACACTTATTACGCATATATACATAGCTTTTTGTATATTTATCGCATATTATTTTTTAAGGAGGTTGCGACTTATTTTTCAAGGAAAAAGTCTCCATAAAAAACTTTCTTTTATCTCTGTCCCTTTTATCCTATATTTTCTTATTTTTTCTGCCTATTTCTGGGTGTATCCGAACATTATACCCCCTTCCTTCCTATAGCCCTGATCAAACATAATATTAATAATATTAAAGTAAAAACATAAATTTAATCCACAATTCCAATTTATATTAACATGTTTCCAATGCCAAATAACACAATCAATACGAAAGATATACTTTTAACAGATTACACAGGCCAACAAATTTTGGTCAATCTCCCTTGATTGAACGAAATGTACATAGATAACTAAAATGAGACCTCCTGAATCCAAATCTGGCCTTACTTTTTCTGTGGCACATCCAGATTTTTTGATTTTTGAGTTTTTTTGAAACGGTCACTTTATGATGAGTACAATTTTTAAATACGATTCTTCGTTAGTATATTAAGTTTAAAAGAAAATTAATAAAATAATATTTGTTTGTGATGAATTAACAAATAAAAAATGGCCATTCAAATTATTTTCCTTCCATTCAAAGTCCTGGATGATCTCAAAACTGGTGAAAAAGTAGTCAAAATGGTTCATTTCAAAGTGATGCCTATAACTTCTTGGATTTTTATGAAATTCTGCAAAAGAGACCATATTCCTATAGTCGAAACCCTTGCAAATCATGTTAAATTAATGTATTATTAGTTTAATCATTTTAACGACATAAATTAGCAAATGAATAAAAATTAATAAGCGCTTTTAATTTAAAAAAATTGCTAGGTTTGGTGACCATTTACAATGGTTGCGGGATTTGAAATAAGAAAACTAAGACATATTAAACATAGATAAACTTAAGTATATTATTGTACTATCTGATTACATTGAAATTTTAAACTGGTTCAAATTTTCTTTTTGCACTTTTTCGTTTGTATAATTTGTCAGAATCCCTTTCCAACAATAATCCGCCATCATATGTTGCGGGATTTTATATACCAATATAGATTGTATTTTAGTCCCTTAATACTTCTTCTGGATTTACTGGTTGTCATGAGTGTTTTCAATAGCCTAACGAATGATTCATAACGATATATTAGTTACTCAGTCTTAAAAAAATATTTTTCTCCAAAATCATGTCCCAAGATCAAAGAGCAAAAATGATCCAAACAGTTTTTGCTACATATGTGGATACTATACATTGTTCGTGATCATCGAGACATAACCAATTTATTGAATATGCTTATAAAGCATATTATGGACTTACCCTTGGGAATCAAGACAACAATGGGCCCCCTCACACTGTTTGCCATAATTGTGGGGAAAAGTACGTAACTGGACCAAAGGTAAATACTATGGCTTACCTTTTGGACGATTCAAAGGGATTCTGACAAAGTATACAAACGAAAAAGTGCAAAAAGAAAATTTGAACCAGTTTAAAATTTCAATGTAATCAGATAGTACAATAATATATTTAAGTTTATCTATGTTTAATATGTCTTAGTTTTCTTATTTCAAATCCCGCAACCATTGTAAATGGTCACCAAACCTAGCAATTTTTTTAAATTAAAAGCGCTTACTAATTTTTATTCATTTGCTAATATATGTCGTTAAAATGATTAAACTAATAATACATTAATTAACATGATTTGCAAGGGTTTCGACTATAGGAATATGGTCTCTTTTGCAGAATTTCATAAAAATCCAAGAAGTTATAGGCATCACTTTGAAATTAACCATTTTGACTACTTTTTCACCAGTTTTGAGATCATACAAGGACTTTGAATGGAAGGAAAATAATTTGAATGGCCATTTTTTATTTGTTAATTCATCACAACAAATATTATTTTATTAATTTTCTTTTAAACTTAATATACTAACGAAGAATCGTATTTAAAAATTGTAATCATCATAAAGTGACCGTTTCAAAAAAAACTCAAAAATCAAAAAATCTGGATGTGCCACAGAAAAAGTAAGGTCAGATTTGGATTCAGGAGGTCTCATTTTAGTTATCTATGTACATTTCGTTCAATCAAGGGAGATTGACCAAAATTTGTTGGCCTGTGTTATGCATCTAATCCTCCATATTGTATTTATATTAAATTACAAAAGGAATTTTACAAGGCTGGTCTCTGGAGCTATGATACATTATGATCAAATAGGGCTTAATCAGTTTAAAATCCATGAATAAAATTATTCAAATGAAATTTGTTGTAGATCTATTGACGTCAGTGAGATCATTGGAAATATGCAGATCATTTTATGGTCTAGCGGCTAGAGTCTAGCCAAGGGATAGGCAAACTTTGGACTTGTGGGCCACTTTGGGTTAAATTTTTTTGAAAAAGGGGCCACTTTCTTTTTTTGGTCCGCTCATTTTTTACAAAAGGGCTTAAATGGCAATGAAAAAATTCAAGAGATAAATAAAGAGTAAGGTGCGGCCTAATTGTCAGCGCGCCATCTATTGATGAAACACGGTATTGTATAGACAAGACGTAATGAATGATTTATGAAGCAATATTATTGTATTTAATAGACAAGCTCGGCGGCCGGATTAAATTGTAAAAAGGGCAGTATACAGCCCGTGGGCCTTAGTTTGCCCATGTCCGGTCTAGCCATAATAGGCTACTAAAGAAAAATATTTACGAGAAGGAAAAACAAGAGAGACAGAATAACCATTGCTTAAAAAGGGTATTTAGGTATTGCTGATAAGTTCATGTTCGTTTAGATTATGGAAATGCCTTCATCCTCCGTAGCGGAGGAGTCCTACAATGTTGCCAGGTTTGTGTCTTGCCAATAGCTCTGAGATGAGACAATACACAATCTGCACTCACATTATAATACTCGTGGATGACCATAGGATTCTTGGTGTCGCTTACGAACTGCCTAGTAGTAACTGACAACTGTTTAAGTACTAAATCTTTTGGTGTAGCGTCAACCAGTCTTACTGAGGCGATCATGAGTCGGTTTTGAAACATGAAGTGTATTTTTTTCAATCATAAAAGTTAGATAAAGTGTTTTATCATTTTAATTATTTACTTGGTTTGAAGCGTGTTATAAAAAAACAACAAAGGGATTCATAACAAATATATCTTTATTATAGGATAAGTTTTAATTATTAAATCATGAATGGAGACTCATTTTTATGATAACAAAATTTAAGTAAGTTTGTTTTAAATTTCTTGTGTTTTTTGTAAGATCTTAACTTTTTTGAATATTTTCTCTTGAAGTGTTCCAAACATATCACAGAGCATAGAAGTTTGCTTTTGTGCGGTTATATGTTTTTCCTTCTACAATAAAAGCGTAAATTGATAAATACACTAAAAACAAAGTCGACATAAAAAAAATCAATTGACAGTTTCGCAAATACATATATTTAAATAAACAATATAGTTTCTACTTTTCACAAACATTTTTATCAATAACATTATTAATATATTAGTATTTGAGTATATTGATCTATAATAGCATTAACACAAAAAGTATTAAGCAATAAATATGCATGTAGATTGTTCACACTTAAAAAAATACAAAGATGAAATGGAAGTAGTCTTATGGCAGGCTTTGCCATATTTTCAAATGATTGATTATGAATGCATTGAAGTCAAAAATAAAGGGCTGTGCCTGGCCACGATGGGATGCAGTTTGATTCAATGTTATAAAGATCAAAACAACTTCTAGAAAATCAAGGAACCAGTTTTAGCTTATGTAGACTTAGCTTATAGTTGGTATTATTCATATATTGATTTGGGTTTCAACGAATTGCGACTTTGAATTCCGCTAAGTAAAATACAAAGTTGGGCAAAATGTTTGGCTGAAAAAGTATTTTATTTGGTTGCAAAAATATCATCATCATACAAAGTATATGGAACATTTTTGTTTTTATTCGTAGTTGATCTTAAGAATTCGGAATTTATGTGATCACACATCCTATTTTTCCATATCGCTTATAACAGTAAGAGCTTGAAAATAAACATTTCAAATTCAACATCTGTTTTTTTTTCGTTTGATGGAAAAAGAGGTATGAAGACGTTGTATCAAACAAAACTATATATTATATTTACTCAGTAGCTCTTCTTAGTTCTCTCCTCGCTTAATCCTAGGTGACAGGCAATCATCACTTAGACGCTAAATGCCTGTGAAAAATACTACTCCATTAACTCTATAAACATCCCCTGAAAGACTGAAGGAAGTTCCCACACTTCCTCTTGTGTATAGGTGTACTATGTTTATTATTGAAAACAAATGAGGGTTGGCTTAGAGTTAAAATGTTTGATCTGACTGCATTCTATTGATTTTAGGGGGTATTTGTTTAGATAAGAAGACAAGCTTAAGCCTTGGAGTTAATCCCTTTGATGGGGATGTATTTGTATTATGTGGAAAAAGTGCTTGCCTTTATCTACGATGGTCCTAAATAAAAGTATTTTGATAGAACGCATAAATTATTTATTTTACTGATTAGTCGAATTCCCTTTTTTTATTATTTATTATGGAAAGAGATGGTTGAATGGTTCATATGTTTTTGTCCTTTAATACTTATTTAGACCATATTGTAAATTAAGTGCAATTCTGTTAAGATATGTTTGGACCCTGCAGTTTTAGACAAAAAATATCGAAAAAAGTTTGTTGAAACTGTTGAGTAATTAATTAGTTATTGTTATAAAGTATACGGTAATTACAAATGCTCAACTATGCTATCTCTAAAATATTATATTAGTACAATAGTACAAGTCAGCTACTTTCTCCCCAAAAATAATCAGTTAAATTGTTCTCTATTTTATTGGTAGATGTATTTTATCCTTTTTGATAAATTACTATTACAAAAAATGTGCAGGAGGTAAAACATAATATAACTTTATCCCTAACAGTAGTTGTTGATATTCGTTTGTAAAAAAGGAATCATCAATGGACAGATCCATCCTCAAAATCGGACGTGAGATAAAAGATATTTAGAATATCATAAACGCTTCTTTATGAAGTAAGTCCATGAGGATTATTATCATTAGGATAAAGTTGGGGTTCCATTGTTATTTTGGCTAGGGCTTGTTTCGCTCTATCTCATCCATGGATCCATCTATGGAAGAGGGAGAGAGAGAGAGAGAGAGTTATGAACTCCCTTGGTACACACACAATAAGACCCAGCCAGCCAATCATAATAATAGTTATAATAACAAGGATCGCATTGTGTTTTCCAAAAAAGATCTTAATCGTTCCATTCATCTAATATGGAGATAAAGTACTTACTTACTGAGTGAAAAATACCTTCATTACAATTCTTTAATGAATTGATTATATAACAAACTCAGGCAAATAAAAAAACACTTGTATTTTGATCATTGACCTAAATATATATAATGATAGCTGGATGCTCTGCAAAAGAAAGAAAATAAATGGGGTCTATATTCAAAGTGCAAGGACGATTTTGTTTTCTTTGTTAGCAAAATATTTGGTTTTGGTACAATTCATTTGCGTGGAAAATATGAAATAGTGTTGAAGGATAAACGGTTATTAGATTTAAAAAAAATGCCCAATCTTATGTAATCGCATCTGTATGAAAGGTTGAGTCATAAAGAATGAGTCTGACGACATACTAAATCGAAATTTTCATCAAATCATAAAAATACTTCTAAATCAGTAAACATAATGAATGTAATGAGGTTGTGGCAGTGGTCCCAGAGCTTTCGTAGATGGTCGAACAGCTCGTATTCGCGTACCCTCTTCATCTTCCGCTGCATAAGTCATTCCGGAGTAGGTACTTCAACTTCCGGAACATGTAACGATCGCAGAGAATCAAGTCGGGTGAGTGGATTTTTAAATGATTTTTTATATATATCTTAGGTGTGTTGATCTGGATATATTAAAAGGAGTAATGACTTTTGTTACGAGTATAAACTACAATTTGTTATTAAAACTACTCTCAACCAATACATGACGCCAGAAACGCTCCAAAATATTTCTTTAAAATAAAAATTGAAGCAAGTTTATTGACTTTCATAAACAGAGCATCATTCTTATCAACTGTTTTATCATTATTATTATATCTTACTTTTATTTTATCTATTGTGCATCCACTCATTAGTCAGTCTACTTGACTACTTTATTTCTATATAAGCATAAAACCAAAAAGAGAAATCTTTTCATTTTCAAGTTACTCATTAAGACTGGTTTTTACAATGTGTCCAAATTGTTTTTAAGGTCCATAACAAAGTTTATACACATAACAAAACTTCACAAGAATGAATGATCCTCTGTCTGATGTCAACAAGCTGCGCGTTAATTAAAGTGCAGTCATGAAAAAAAAATGAAAACAAATAAGGGCTATAAATTAAGTCTGTATATAAATTCCCACAGTCAGCACCTAACGGCATTTATATCATCATACCTGTAGGAAATATCATTATTTTAAATAAATCCATGGGTTTGTAGGAGTCGTGACTCCCGATTTGTAGTAAATGAATTGTAAGTAATGGAGTACACGTTTAAAGGAATGAGGTATATAGTGTGGTATTATTTTTATAAATGAACAAATATATACAGTTCGACATATTTACAACTTTATCACAACTGATAAAAAGGTCCAAACAAGCGGTCGAAGACAGATGAAAATATATAAACTGAACAATTAACATAAGGGAAGTTAATTAATGTGTTCATTGGATTGTAACTGAAAAACAGTGTGCAATTGAATGTGATATTTAAAAAATTTGAAATCTATACACAACTTCTAAAACTTAAATCATCTAAAGGATAACATATAAAATTATACGCAAAATAAATATAAGATAAACTTTATAATCGCTTTTATCATAATAAAAATCATACTGTGAAATAAACTTAAAATGGGATAAAATGGATTTCTTTCAATTGAAAAAAATATAATATTTTTTTGTAGTCGAAGAACAAAAGCATTTATACAGTCCAACAAGTGCATTTTTGTGGAGGTCAGGGTTGTCGTGGATAAAAATCTTGATTAATATTTGGCACAACATAATATATAAAAATACTGTTAATAAGAAACCTTTTTTTAAATATTACTCTCTTTACAGCTCCAAATCCCATCGTCACCTAAAGCTCACCATTTCCGACGATCCTCCTCAAATAAACCTTGTCCATGTTAGGTCGCCTAGCGATTAAAAAACTCACCCTCAAGTTTGCTGTATCTTGCCTGATCGTCTTCAGAAGGACTGTGATAAGGGAGATGTCTTTCTCAAAGAAGATTCTAATTAAGAATTCAATACTCGCCGAAAAGAACGAATCAAGCAAAATTGTGCGCCTTATTATCTTGTACGTCAGACGAGACTGCTGTTCCAAGTATTTTGTGGGGATGTTTCGTAAAGTTTGTATATACTATTTAGTGTAGTTTGGCTTAAGTATACATTTTAGACTAAAATATCTACATATGTTTTTATTTACGCATGTTCTTGATCAATTTAAGAATTGAAATAAAAAATTCTGTATTTTTATATCAATAAATAGATATTTTTCACAACCATTCAATTACAAGAACTTTCATATATAAATATTCTTGACCCTCCCCTTGAACAAAAACCCAGTTTATTGGACAATCATTGCAAATACTATCAACTGCAGAGTTTAAAACTATTTTTAGATTACTAAGCCCCTGACACCATCAGGTAGTACACTGGATATTATTTAAATATTCATTTAGATGCCTATCATTACTTTCTCCATTTCTCTAGTATTCTCTTTATAATTTATTTCCCTCCGTTTCAACCCCCCTCCTCCACCTCATCTCAAGGAATGGGCGATGGAAAAATACATAGAGTCAAGCCAGTCACGTAGTGCCTCCCGCTGCTAGGAAGTATTCTCAAGTAAGAAACCCATGAGAGAGAAGAAAACCCATGAGAGAATCAAGGTCTATTCCATTCAATGCATGATGTAAAAGTCAAAGAGTCTTTGTTTTGTTCATTAGTTATATATTTATTATGAAAATATCCAAAAGTCTTGTATATATAGTATGTATATAAAAAACTGTAAACCAAATAGACTAAATAAAAAGGGAAGATCACAGTCGGAGTGAGCAGCTGTTGAAAAAAAGAAGATAAGAAGGAACACTTATTATTATTATCCCTTGAGCAGTCAAAGTCTAAATAGTGGGGCAGCATAGCTAAAGTATTGTGCATTTTGTGATACAAGCAACAAATTTGGCCCAAATGTACATTGACATATAGCAAACATTTTCAGATATTGAGCCACTCGGAATTCTCTCTTCATGTCCGCCATATTGGAATTCAAAATGACCCCCATTTAAAATCTACATTTGCGCTTATCTGTGGATCTAAAATTGCTATTGACTCGATTCTGGTGCCAAAAGGTATGTTTGGGGGACAAGGAATCCATGGTAACAATATACATTGCATATTTTTTTACCACTGAGCCGCCATCTTGGATTTCAAAATGGTTTGAATTGTAGGAGGGTCAAGACGTGACGCTTACTTTTTTTCTGTCCGATGGAACTTTTAACCTAATATTAAACATAAAAATGAATAAAATATAACATGTATGTCTAATACATTCCTTCTACATGTGCCTACTCTTATTTTATTTTAACCTGTTGGTTATTGGTCACGAGAAGTAGCTAGCTTAGATCATATAGCTAACTGTTAGCCTGTCATATTTGGTCAAACTTGAAAGCATCATATGGGTGACCACCCTAAAACTGTAAATAATTCGTTTTATTTGCAAATCTATATTTTGAAGGTAAATAATCAGTTTTATGAACTTTAGGGTAAGTAAGAGGGGTGACATGGATTATGGATAGAATGTAATTAAAAATGGTTTTCAAAAAATGAAAGGAAAAATGTGTCTATCTTTCTTGAACAGTTAATTTAATTACGGATACTTATTAAAATATAAATTTGTTATGAAATCTATTATTTTGAGATAAATAGTCGCCCCAAATGACGGTTTAAAGGTTTAAAAACATTAAAATACCTTTGTTTGAAGTTTTCACATACATGTATGACACTACATTTCAAAATTTGGAAATAGCCCAAAATATCTTTATTTTAAAGTATTTTAAAAATGGGATACTCAAAGGCCTTATACGTCTTTGACCCAGTAGCAGTTTTCGTGGCATTTATGATTATTTATTTCAGGTTAATCTTGCTGGATGTTCTCCTGAAGACAGTTCGATCACCATGTCCAAGCGGTTCACACTAGCTCATGCTGAGCGAACTTCAACAACAAGGTGTGTGAGACGCTGCAAGTGCAAGAAGGCCCTTAAGTGCACAGCCCTTTGTGTGTGAAGAGGATTGCACATGAAGAGGAGTCCACAACATTCATTTACTTGTGGCAGTGCTGAACTGGTTAACATGACACTGTTTATGTCCAAATACAAAGTATGTAAAATACATGATGATGAATTTCATCTCTCATGACTTAAGTGAAGTACTGTAATAAAGATGTCATTTTGAAAATGGATATTGTCATGTATTGTTACCATTATATTCCTTGCCCTCCAAACATACATTTAGACACCAAAATCGAGTCAATAGCAGTATTAGACCCAAAGATAATCGAAAATGTAAATTTCAATCAACGGCCATTTTGAAATCCATATGGCGGCTCATTGGTACAAAATATGCGATGCAGATTGTTTCCATTAGATATTTTTGCCCCCAAAAACATACATTTAGACACAAGAATCGTGTCAATAGCAGCATTAGACCCAAAGACAATTGAAAATATTGATTTCAGATGGCGGCCATTTTAATTCCAATATGGCGGACATGAAGGGAGATTCTGAGTGGCTCAATATCTGAAAATGTTGTCATATATCAATGTACATTTGTGCCAAATTTTATGCTTGTATCACAAAATGCACAATCCTTTTGAAATTTTGAGCTAAACCGCCCCCCTAAATACCAAGTCTTAAGAATAGAAAAAGGGAAAAGGACAAAACTAATATCCAGTGACGTCACTGAAGAGACTACTTTTATGAAACGCAACAGGATGACATCAATGGACATTTTTTGTAGGATTTTATTTTTTCTATTCCCAGGACTACTCAATTGTTTCAATAAAGTTTGGCAGCCACTTTAACTCCTAGCATTTATTAAACAACTCCTGAATTGGGCTATTTTTTTCCTTTCCGTATCCAGCTATTATTTAGGTCCTAATTTATATATTTATTAACAATTTTCCAGAAAACATTTTCAATTAAAATATAAAATAAAATTTTATAGTTAAGATGCAAAAAAAAATTGATTCAATGGTTTCAAATTTTATAGATACTTTTTGCATTATGTTTAGTTTAAATGATATTTTTTTGAAAGCTATTGATTCTATAAATATATTTGTAAGTCGCATCTTTATTGAACTGAATGGGAAGTACATAACATTAATACTGATATACAATATTCTATTAAAATATTAAGCCGCATTTTTCTTTTCAAAAGCCAACCGTTTTTCTTTCTCACGCTATATCATATTTTCGTAAAATATGCACAGTAAAATGAAATTTTGTTATCACTGCATTTTAATGCATCATAAAAACCATAATTAGTCTTGCATTTGTATTTTTATCCCACAAAGCTATTAAGCTAAAACCGTGTAATATTTTTCCTACATATATTAATTATTATCTAGATAACAAATTTCTAGTAGTTCATTCAAGCATGTCCAGATAAAAAACTGCATATATAAAAACCCCTTTATAGTTCAAAGGTCGTAAATGTCAAATATGGGTTTTGTCATATCAAATGATTTGTATTATAATGCATTACAGTATTTAAAAAATATATAAATAAGAGGAGAAAAATGGTCAATCACAAAAATATTTTGTTCAATATTGTACCTTATCGACATTTATAATATCAAAGAAAAAATTACAATTTTAAATGTCAAAAAGACGATGATAATATTATATAAACATCTCAAAATTCTCCCAAACAATAAGTGGATTAAAAGTTAACGTTTCATTTAAAATTTGATAAATATAACCTAGTATGCAGTAAGCTATGAGTTTATATAGTATTGGAAAAACGTTAACTTTTTTCTTCATAAGGCCTTTACAAACACCATATTTTAAAATACATTTCTTATCAATATGTCAAAACGCATTCATTCATTATAAAATTATGAGTTAATAAATGGACATGAACAAAATTTACAGTAAAGGGTATTAAAGAATATAAAAATTAATATACCAAACGTGCACACCCTGCGAGAGTTGCGCCATAAGAAACTATCACCCCAAATTGGGTTCAAAGGTTTCATTATGAAACAAAACTGTTCTTTGTTATTACATATTTTGAAAAAGTTCCTTCTTTTACCTTTATTGACTATTTTTTATTTTGAGAAATGTATTTGATAGAGCTATGGATTACTCCTTTAGATGAATGAAAAACAATCCTTCTTTTAATTTCCACAATACGTCCATTGACGATTGCATAAATATATTATTCGTTTTCTCAGTTTATACACACAATCTAAGCGATGACTTTTTTAAATAAATGTATAGCCTTTCAAAAACATTTTGCTAGTTATTGCAGTTATCAAAAAATAATACATATTGAATTAATCTAATGGGAGACAAATATTTTTAATGTATTATGAAGAACATTATTCTTTTTATCCGTAACTTTTTATAATCAAGTCCTAGGAAGTAGCTTCCATTCTTAATATATTAATAATAACGTCATTTTTTTGGATTTCTCGAATGAACATCTTCTATTAACTTCATACCCAAATCATTAAAAGGTCTTATTAAAAAATTGTGACTATATAATCATACTTATAATGTTAGATATTAACATTTATAAGCACATAATACAAAGCTTTACTTTTTATGACCCAACTGGTTTTAAAAAGCTCAAGAGTTTTTATTATTCAGTGACTTACATTTATGATGAAAAGGAAATTGAACCAAATACTTGAAATATAATCAAATTTAATGGGAAAAAGACAAGTCTGACTCTATAAAACTCTACTGTTTGTAACTACAAAAATACTTAAGCAATGTTTATTTATTTAGCGGCACAAGGACGTTTTTGAGGATCAAGGACCCTCCTTTTGAACGAGTTTATTAACATTTCATGAAGTGTTTTTGATTCAAAGAAATAAATAAAATGTCTGATTGGATTGAATATGGAGTACGTTTGTTAAATATAATTAAAGGTAAAATTATAATACGTCAGTATGCCAATATTGATATTATTATATAAACAAATAAGGAAATCCTGCCGTTCATCACTTAAGCTGCAGTATCTTATATAATCATAGAGAAAAAGGATTTGACAATAAATTGGTATACACTGTTTAAGCATTCACCTAAAGGGACTATAAATAATTGAATTAACAGTTATGTCCAAATGCCTTTTAAGATATTAAAATCACCCATCAGATATATCTTCTTATATGAGTGTTGAAGATTCTCTCCTTATCTCTGCTCATCTCTGTCCCTCTCCCTGCTCTTATCTGTCCCTCTATCCTTTTCTTATATAAATACGTCACCAGACTTGTTGACGTTAGCGAAAAATTGTCGTTCACCAAAAGTTATCGTTCCTCATTCATCGATAATTTTAAATTGCATCGTTCGTCATTCGGAAAAAATTGACGACGTATTTTTTAGAAAATAATTTTTTATCTCCATTCTAAAAAAAAGTGATGACGTTTTTTTAGAAAGTCTTTTTTTTGGCGCCAAAAACGAACGACGAACGATAGGAATGTTTGATGTCGTTCATCGTTCATCGTTCGCGAACAACGAACGATTACAAATGAACGAAAAATCAATAAGTCTAGAGTAAACAAATATTTTCCTATCAGAGATCCGGCAATTAGAACATAAACAGTTTTGCCCTAAATGTTTAAAGACGCTATGAATATTTTTTTTACAACGATGTATTTGCATTTTATGGGACTTATAGTTTCTCCTCCCCCCCCTCCCCTCCTAGGCATGAGTTGTGTAATCTCCTTGACTGAGATAGTCCCTAATAAATTTTAACAAGTTTTTTATTGCTTTTTAACAAGGACTATGAAGAGATGGTGCTATTTAGGCATGCATATTCATACAATGTGTGCTTCCTGCAATTCACATATAATGTATTCACTTCATAATGAGAAAATATATGCTTGTGGAACCCCCATTTTATTGTCCTCAACTAGTTAAAGCGGTAGTGTCTCAAGGGGAATTAATAACAATGTATTTCATTATGCTTTGTAACACCTACAACATAAATATAAGTCAATATAATTCATATAAAAACCTATGAATAAAATAAATTATAACCAATCCTTTAATATGACGGTCATTTGTGTATTGATAAAAGTTTAAATCAAAGTATTATTTTTTCTGGTCTTAAAAGATTTTATATCATATCTGCTACAGCAATATATATTATAAAAACTACACTTATATGAATGAACATTATAGCTTAAATTTACTATTCACGTGTGACCTAAATATGAAATGTCGATTTATTGTTTGTTTTTAATCTTCTTGGCAGACTTTAAAAATTGAACGGAATGCGATTACACGAATCGTACGATATTTACAACCCATTTCCGACCATCTAATATGTTCGGAATCTTATTTTTTTGCATATTTGATTCGATAGAACTACATCCTTGTGGAAAAATAAGCATTATAGCGTTATAATAAGTACTATGGAATGCAGGATTTAAATTATATAAAACTACAAATATAAAGTATCTTTATGTAATGATGATCCTACTGGCAATAGGAATACGGTAGGAATTGCCAATTTCGGGAGTAAAATGAACACCAATCCAAAAACCACCAAGAAAACCCAAAAAAGAGCAACCGGCCAAATTTTTGGACTAATCCACAAAGGACATTTGCATCCACGGAAGCTAGAGTATGGAATATCTCCCAAGAATTCAGATCTGCCCAGAGTCTGGGGGGACAAGAGAAGTAATCGGAAGACTTTCTCCCATGTAGTCCATGTTTTGTTTCCGGTTTTTATGACCTTTATAGTTTTTGAGTGTTTTTTTTTTGTTCGCTTATTTATTTTTTCTGTATTAATTTCGTTAATAATACAATTTAGACTAGTTAATATTTTCTACCTAAACAATAACATCTGTATAATATTTTTAAATAAATTGGATCACCCATCACATATATATATACTGTAATGTTTATACCTACATATTGGATGTTTTTGAATAAAGCTTTGTATCATTTATTGTTCAAGAACCTAATAATGATGTCCTATGGATACATGAGTTAATGTTTTTCCCTAATAAACATTAGCTAAACGAGACTAAAAAAACTTACAGAATATTTTAATTAATTATGTTCACCTTCATTTAGTAACTTGATTACCCTCATACTTATAAAAACGACTATATAGCTTGTAATAATACGTATGAAAAACTTTACAATTGATTTTGTATTTGCCTTAAAATAGCTATATATTGATGAGCTCAAAAATTGAGTCAATCAATATATATTGCTTTAACCTTCGCATATAAGTATGAAGTTAAAGAGTAGAGAAAACAAGTTCATATGTCTGTATCTATTTAAAAAATTCTTAAATATTCTGATATTTGTTTTTGTTTTAATGTACGCATTCAGTCAAATCGCCCTTCAAATGAAGTAATGTTAAAGAAAGGAAATATATATGTATGACTTCAAGGCCTTGCCTAAAAATGTAAGGTCATTTTAAATATTTAGTATTCTGAATATTTAGTATTATGATTTTGATTTTTAATATTATTTGAATAACCAGTTTTTTATATATAAGACAATCATTTTGAATATATACCTATGCAAGCTATGGGCGTAACAAAAAAAACAATTAGTTCTTAATTTATTTTTTTGGTAGCATTTATATAAACTGAAACTTGAAAGTTGTAATGTTATTAATGCATTATATTTTGGTTTTAGAATAAAAGGTTATCCATGTAAATCCATTTAATTACATCTATCTATGTAAATCCATGCTTCTTGAATTGTAGAAGGTTCATTTTTGTCGCTATCGTGGCATGAACTAATACCGAATTATTGGTGAAATGGTTTAAGAAATAAAAAGTTTAAACGATATTTTGCCGCTTAATGGTAAGTGTTTAGGCACATAATGTATACATTTATGAAACTCAAACATTAAAATAATTACATCAGTTTACAAATTTTAAGCTTTTTAATTTGATTTTTTGCATAGAAATAACTGATTTTACCTAATTTGAGGTCATTGAATCCAAATCTAGTATTAGTTCCCTTCCATCACGTCAAGTTTTCCCCCTATGTGGTATATCATATTTGACCGAAATTTGTTACCTTCGCCGAAGGAGGTATTGTTTTCACTCCTCTTTGATGACGTCAGTTTCTTTTTCTTCCCATGTACCTCTAGAGTGTGAATAAAGGGACAGTGCGTAGAGATTGGAAATGACAAAAAGACCAAGTGATTCATTTGGTGGGGATTGGCGGAGGTTTGCACTCTCTGAGTGCGAGAGTGCTTCTAGTTTTAAATACATTCTTATAATAATCCATTGCGATCGACTTGTAACTAGGATGTGGTCCACCAGTAGATCGCGATCGCCTGGTGTGGTATTCAGGGATTATAATTATATATATAACTATTAAAAAGTGTTTTTTAAAATATGAGATTAACTATTGGGAGATAGAACTTAATTATAAGTGATCTCTCTGTCTATCAGAAAATACTAAGGGATGCTTCCATTATTAAAACAAAATCCCTACAGCATTGCTAGTGCTATTTATTCTTGCTATCCTTTTTGTCTTCTATGGACCCAACAATTTACTTTCTACCTATGCAAACATTGGGGATCACTTCCCCCTCGCATCATTTTCAATACTTAAGCTATAATTTGGCGACTCTAATTACCTTGACGGGCGTTTATATTTGCTGGATCATTTTAAAGTGTATGCAAATACACCACAGCAAATTCCTCTTTCGAATGAATCATGAGTTGCAGTTCTTTGACAGTCTCCATTGAATTGTTTACATTTTCACTTTGACCTTAAGAAGACCTTGTTATTCCACTTTATTTTCTTTTTAAAATAATTAACACATAGAACAATGTATACTCAATGTTTCAAGAAAACAAATAAAAGAGAAAAACATGTACAAAATAAGTTTAATCCCATATAAGGTTAGCTTAAGTATTTTTCAAGGGTATCTAAAGAAAATCATGATATATCACGCCCTTATATTGAGTTTTTTCTTTTCTGCTTGAGATTTCGGGATGCACGATTTCATTAGTTTTTTTTTAGATTTTAGAATCACAATTTCGTAAAAAAATAAATTTTGTCTGAAACTAGATGTGATTTTGGTGAAACGTTAAAAAAGTGCATTTCTTGTTTCATAATACTGTGAAAAATAATTTAATAATTTCGTTTTCATGTATGTTTTTATTTTTTTAGTCTTATAAAAAAGTATCCCTAGGGATTAAAGTTATCGCTCCAGCCCTTGTTCTCTAATAGCAATGACTATTATCTCCTTTTTTGAGTTTTTATTTGATACATCAAACCATAAGCGACTAAATAATGATAAAATCAAAAAAAAATTGTTGCCTTCTTTGCCACCAGTAAGTATAATTGATAAACTAAAATATCACCACTTAATAAATACTGGTTTCAATAAATTTTATTGTATTTTACAATACTTAATTGAAATAAATAGTTGTAAAGTAGCTACCTTCTAATTTGAAAAATATAAATACTTTTTAATTTGTAATTTATCGCTCATGTCAGGTGGCTTTATTGTAGATATCAGATATCAAGTCTCAACCACTCTTTCAAAAAGACTCCTACTTTTCCTATTTTATCAAAGTAATCATTAACCAATCAAAGCATTCCTCTTTTGGGATCAAACAAATACCATATGTTAATCTATTGTCATAAGGGTCTTTTAAAATACTTAATTTATGCCCATACCTTAATACTATACCTTAATAGTGTCCTCTGATATTAAAATAACAATATATATTTGGGTATTGTTTGGCTTTCAAAGATCAAAGCTATAATTTCTCACGATGAAGACGTGCATGCTCAATTAATATTATATATATAACCAATTGTAGATAAATATTTAATAAATTGAGTATTATAAAGTTTTTTTAGTAGCCGGAATTTGACTAACAGATCCAATAGATATCTACATTCTGGTGGATGTAAAATTTATACATTCATCAGTGTAAGAAAATGGGAAGGAGATATTTGATATTGCATCAAAAAAGTATCAAGCTGATAATGTAAAAAGTGTTACAAGATTACAAAAATAAATCATATCATAATCACTTCTCAATTTAATTACAGATTTATAATTATATCTTTCATACTTGCAACAATTATCATATATTGAATGCATCGAACATTTTGGACTTCGAGGTGGAATTTCCGGGAGCGTACATCTTATTTGATTTCTGTTGAGATCGAATTTGACCAACGAAGAAAGAGTAATCAGGACTTCAATAAGTAATTGCAAAGTCTATATATCCCTGAAGCTAACTGGAGAGGAGATAATCGAAAACAGCAAGCTCCGAGCAATCCTAATATCAGTGGCAGCTCGGTAAACAGCTTTTGCTCTAAAAATTCCGACTTTCGATGGAGTATCTTGGGATAACACGTCCGAACTCGTTAAGTACTTCCCGTCAACTTCTCCGAACTACGCCAAGACCATCAGAATAATTATTAAAAATTATAATAAATTCAAGAAAAATCTTAGCTTTTAATACAAGAAAATTATGTATTGAGTTCTTCTTTTACTACGTTTTAAGATTTAAATGTCAATAGAATTTTAAGGTCTGACGGGGTATATTATTCTAAACTATGATGTTAATTTATGTTTTTACCCAAAACAAGTCTCCCCCTTTTTAAATCTATTTTTATTATATTATTGTATTATATAAATAGAATAAAGACCTTTGCCATTTAAAATATCATATATTTTAGTTTGTATGTAATTTTGTAAGCCTTATAAAGAAGTTTGAAGCCTTCTCTGATCCAGGCTGGACAATGTTATGGATGCCATGGACAGCTATACATATTGAAAAAACATGTGCCCAGGACTCTCATATCTGATGTGAAATATATTAACTAGCCGACCAATTTAAGACCTACATAATTATTGAGCAAATTTTAAAAACGCTCAAAGTGTTCACTAAATATTCCTATATTTTAAGACCTATAAAATGGTTTTAAGAGAGTAAATTTCTCTAACTTAACCATTAAGCCACTGGCACAAACAAAACAAATCATTCTCATGATACAAAGAGAAGTTGATTTCATGAAAGTGAAGCACGAAAAAAAATACTCATTAAGTTTTTTTTCTGTAAATAGACTTGTTGGGACTTCTGGGCATACGAAATACAAATTAGAAAATACTTAATTACAGTCCGAGGTTCTCTCTCTCTCTTTATGTTTAATGACCACCGTTCCTTTTCTTTTCTTAATGCTCAAAGAAACTCATTTGATCTCACCTGAGAGCTTTTTGAACATCAACATAGTTCATGATAATGGTAACCATAACAATAAAGGTTGAAGAGCCTTCTCAACTCTTAGTTTTGTAAGCCGTAGAAGACTGTTTTTATGTCATATAATAGGGATGAAAAACAAGAAAGTAACTCACAAAACCTTTCATTTATTGAGGGAAACTTTTGCTAAAATAAAAATCCTCCTTTTGCGTAAAAGTTTTTAAATTTTTCTAAATGATGTAAAAAAGAAAATTATAATTTTAACTAAAAATATATATTTAATCAGGTCTATAAGGTATTAAAAAAGGACTGATACATAATTTAAGATTGGTTTATTCATGACAAAATTTATTGAAATTAAATTTGTACATCGTTTTGAATACTATTTCTTGAGGAGGTCTTCATTTAGTTTCCATAAACTGTAAAGAACTGATTCTCTGTTCTTTGCAATAAAATTCAACAATATTTTCTTATATTCTTGCCCAAAATATATATGCTATCTATAACAATTATGTGTCAGGGAATTTAAATTTGATCCAGGAACCCGTATTTGTATCAACATAACTAATGGTAATTTTCTTTTTCTGATGTTGGGCTTGTATTTTTGTAACATGAGTTATCTTTAAAATTTTACATCATAATACTACTAAGTAAGCATCACACACTAATTTTTCCATTATTTTAATTGAAAAAAAAATCTTTAGTATGTAATTCTGGAAGCTAATATATATAAAAATATTAAATGAAATATTTATCGTTCTAATAGCACCTTTGTTGTGAATGATGAATTAACTCGAACATATGTCCCTTGCTAGCTATACATATACAATTGATTGTAAGTAACTGGCATTGCGTCATTCGTTGCTCCAATGCAAAATATGCATTTATCACAGCGAAGACAATAGAATTCATACAATATTAACATGAATGATTTCGCAATTTTCAGATAATCCTTTGAAAACATATTGCAGGAAAAAAAGACTTGGAAAAATATATTGTAAATACTGATAAATTTGATTTATCCAGATATTTTTACTAAATAGATTGTTTATTGACAACTAAAGCAGTTTGTAAAAAGTTTGATAATTTTATATTTATTAACATATATTTCAAGAAATTATATTTGCTCACTAATTTTTAAATTGGAGTTCTATTGTTGTTTGAACTATTAATAACGCTAACAACAAATAAGAATAAAAGATTATAGGTTTAATATATTAATTTTTAAAATATAATGCTTATAATATCTTCTTAAGTGATACTCCATCGAACCATAGAGACAAAAAATATAAATGTTCAATTATTATTATAATAGACTTATTACTGGAATTGGTTTTGGCAAAGTAAAAAAAACGCACTTTTTATTCATTTAAAAATAGAAAAAGATAATTAAACTTTATTTTTTGAATAACTACGTATACTTAAGTTGAATCTACTTTGACAAAGAAACAAACTAACTTTTTTATATTCATTGAAAAATAAATAGGATTTTTTAATTTTATTTTGTTCATTAGTAGGTACTCTTTAGTGTATTTTATTGTAGTTGATGCATGTTCAGATATTAAAGGGGTATGTGTGCTATAAGTGAAAATAATATGCCGTCGATACAAACCAAAAAAGAATGAAATGAAAACTTTTTAGATATTCAATAGTTTCTTCACGGATTAAATTTATATCCGTCCGCAACATGATTCAATTTATTCAACATATTAAGGTATACCAAAACAACAATGGGTACAATCAGATACTATTTAAGTATTGACATGATTGCAAACTCAATTACCTTTTTGCGTGATTTAACTTTCGTTCCGGTTATATTTCCTTTGCAAAAATTAAAAATCTAGAGAACTTTGTAAGAGAACTGAGCAGTTCAACAGTTATAATAATGGATAACAAAGTATCATTTTCTGGAAAACTTTACATACATGTAATAGATGTTTGTTTACAACCGCTATCATAATACAACTTACTACTGTAAGTAAATATATTTAAAAATTTGCTTGGAAAAATAAATTACGGTACAATAGAAGACAATTTTCTAGAGTAAAAGTGTTCACAATGTTTTTTATAATTCTGTAAAATTCGATGAAGAAATTGTTTGACAATTGGAATTGAAGGGGTAAAAATGCACCAGATTTCCTCCATACTTTCAAGGGGCGTTGTAGGTATAACAAATCTTCATGAAAAAGCGTTGTATGGTACTGCCGTTGAAACTATAGTTGTTTTGATTTCTTCATTTGCAATAAATTTATTTTCAGTCATCCTTTTTGCAAGATACCTGCTAATGATGGACAAATTTATGTCAAGAATTTGAATTTTTCTGATACCCTGTAAGGATTCATTGGACAGTCCAAATAAAATTAACTTCGTCATTATTCTACAGGTAACTCCTCTCACATTTATACAAAAAAACCTCACTTTTGAAGTAGAGTACCGAACAACTGGCTAAAACATGAAAAAATGTATTAAGCAATTGTCCACAACCTCTACAAGTTGTGTTGAAGGACATACATCTCCCAGAAATTTGGAGCTGAAAATAATTATTTCTCGTCCTTCAATTGCATAATATAACAAAATAATATCCTACTATTTAAAATGAGTAGAATGCAAAGAAAGGGCGCAAGATATTGTTTGTCTTTATTTTCTTCTTCGACTCTAGCAATTGATTATGCGACCATTATGTAACGGAAAAACTTCATGCATTACATCATACAAATAAATTTTATATACTGTCTTAAATATATCTCAAATATGAAACTTGTATTTTGGCAGATTTTAATCTTGATGCCCCTAAACATGAATCATTTTCATCTCTTGTGCTTAATAGAAATTATTTTAATTCGCATTCACAATAGTATGTGCTGGTTGAGTCTGAAAAAATAATTGCATAAGCTATCATTTAAACATTTTCGAGAATATTCAGAAAGTTAATATACTAATACTTGAAAAATAATTAAAAAAAAGATTACCTATAATAAATGTGGTATTTTTGAAAGCTCATATGAAATTTCTCAACTTTCATTAATTATAAGCGTGTGTATCCTAAAAACTTAATTTGTTGTTTACCTAATAAAAACCAATACATGTATAATAATATGCTTTTCTCTCGGGTAATTTATGTGGCTACAGCAGTTCCTTCTGTAGCAGAAAAGGCCATAGCAGAAGAGGATGTCTGGTTAGGGATTTTGTTCTATGGTAGATATATCTCCGCAGTTAAAAGGCCTCGAAAGCAGTTAGGAGGAGGGATTTCACTCCTGGGAAATATTCTTCCAAAGATATATAGTAAAATTCTTGTGGATCTCAACCAAAATCCTTTTTTGGAGTGGACGAACTATATAACCCATTCTTCAATATATATTTTGCTCCTGCTTGGATCGTTACTTTCCAACCCGACTATAAAGGAGAAATCCTATGAATGGTCTGCAGTTCAAAGAGTTTTGTGGTCAGGGAATCCCATTTACGACTAAATAGTACAATTGATATTATAGTCCGAAACCGCCATAATAGTCCTGTTTTGTTAATCTCCCTTGTCCGGAAGAACTTGAGTTTCTTGCTCTTTCTGGAAATTGCATTACTGTGCACGACCTAAAGTCAAAGTCCGTCTTCGATAGTGGGAGGTTCTTTTTTCCTCTGAGAAGAACAGCTAAAGTCACTTACCACTCTTGCCATGGTATTTGAAATTCAAAGATAGGGATATAAACAATGAGGTTGCAAATAACCTCTGTGAAAAGTTTTTGTGACTCCTAAACCTTTCTTCTATTTGGAAGAATCGAATAATGCGTTTGACTTCTGGACATTTTTATGATAAGACTTTTACTGTTCAATTCAGATCACCAATGACCTAATCTTTTACAACCACCATTGTAAATATTGCGGTGAGCTCTACCCCAAAACTCTACACACCTTCTTCGACTGTCCGGTTCTGAGTATTGTAAGGAATTTCTTACAATTAAACATAAAAGCCGCGTCTCCGACCAATCTAAGGGCAACAATGCTGTTCGGAGTCGATACTGACCAAAATATCGAAACTGACGAAGTCAAATCCATAAATATTATTCTTCGAGGTATAAAAGCGTACATCGCCAGAGCATTAACGGATGGGACTCAATTAGAAACGTCAAGCATCCGAGCAATAATGATAGCTACATCAGCGAGATATTCGACATTCTCAGTCAAGATTCCGAAGATATGTGGACAGGAATGGGACTTCGCGGGAAATCTTATGAAATTTTCCCCTTCCAGTTCTGTGTGACATTTGAAAACATTGAACTTTATAATACAACAGTATGATAAATTCACCCCAAGAAACTCTTAAACCTCTTTTTACAAAATATGTTTTTATTATGTTAGATAATTGTTTTACTTTTATAGTCCACCCTGATATGAGGGGCTTGTTTTTTAAATAGGGTCTGCTTTTTAACCATTCAATCTCTTTGTTTTTTAAAGTAAGAGAGTAAAATACATATACATAAATATTTACTTATATCTATATATATATTTTTGTTATTTTTCTTTGATTAATATTATTATTATTATTGTATAATTATTTGTGTTTGTATACAAAGATACATGTTTTTATATTAGTAGCCATGAAGGCTAGGGCTATAGTAGCTCTTTAATAAATCATACAACAACAACATATTTGGAGACTTATTAGAAAGACTGGTTATATGTGTATATGTATATGTGTGTATATATACATTTATTTAGTTTTT
This sequence comes from Caligus rogercresseyi, assembly GCA_013387185.1. Taxonomy (NCBI): domain Eukaryota; kingdom Metazoa; phylum Arthropoda; class Copepoda; order Siphonostomatoida; family Caligidae; genus Caligus; species Caligus rogercresseyi. Next base: position 14,225,596 of record CP045892.1, read on the forward strand.
AAAAACATTAGTGTGCAAAACCATTTCCTTGAGTTAATTTTCCCCTAGTGAAATTTTAAAGAAAAGTTGTTTATCCCACCCTTTGTCACAAATTATATTATAGTGTATCGTTGTTCTTTTCATAATTGAGTTGATAGGGCTTTAAGGGGCATTTAATTTTTAACTACAATGTTAATTTATGTTTTTCATAATACTATTTGTCCTTTGAACTTTTATAAATAATTTATATTTAACTTTGTATATAATTATGAAATAAATAAAGATCTTGCTTTTGGGGAAAAACCCAATACACACAACAATTGAAGAGTATTATTGTAAACATATCATTAACATAAAGCTATAAAATATTGTTATGTTTTTTATAGAAACACCTTTATTATTATCATGTTTCAATAAACTGATGTATATATAATAATTTTAGACATATTAATTTATTTATGCTGTTTAATTCATATTTATTCATTAAATATAAACCACAATTTGTATTCAATTTTAGCATTTCATTAAATATTAGGAATATTTATCGCTATGTGACATTTAATTCATTAATATGTATTTAGTTATCAGTGCTTCTGCAAATATAGTTTGTATTTACTTCAATGCTTCGAAATACAAACTCGTTTCAGTATTATTTTGACATTAATTAAGGCCCGGCAAAATTAATTAAATATGGAAATAAGATTAAATATAAATTTATTTGAGTGATGATCATTGGTTCAAACCAGTTTGGGCTGATGAATGACTTGTTCATAATATAAAAAATGAAGAGAATTAGAGTGAAGTAAGGACCGATTGTTGAAGAAAGATCAATAGTGGTCAAGACGAAGGCCGGAATTTTTAATTTTGTGCGTTGAGCAATCAATATCTTAATACCAAGTCTTAAGAAATAGAAAAAAAGAGAATTAATGAAAGTAGAACATAGTGACGTCGTTGTAAAGGATTATCCATAGAGAAAATTGAGTGCCGAGGCAACGTATGGTGGCGCTAAATATCGGGGCATTTGTTAGATCTCTAGTGTTGGGGACAAAACAGGTACAGAAAGAATTAAAGAAAATGTAAGACTTAATGTATATTATATATTTATCCACGAAATTCGGAGTGAAGTGATGTCATTTTATATTCCCTATTTCATAATTTAATATATGAAGTTTCACTCTTTACTTAATTCCTTACTGTCGCTATATTTCCTCCAAGATGGAGAAGTAACACATACCCTCATATTCAGCGTTACCATACGTTACTTCGGAACTCTATATGCTCTTTGAGGCTACCTTTTAATGAAGCATAAAAAAACGGTGACATCTTTGGATTTTTTTTGAAAAATATCCTTTTTCTACTTCCAAGACCAATAACTTTGTTTCAACAAGTGAGGTAGTCATTTTAAGTCGCTATACCTCATCAAGGAGGTATTTAATTCCAATGTTTTTTCTTTTCTGTTGAGTATCCATAAATTACTTAGGTCGGCTGTGGTTTCTCACATTAATAACATGGCGGTCATCCACTTTCTCATATGTGGGCAAATAGTGTCCTACAGCAATAGTAGTCATGAATGTATAAATATGAAATCACACCCATGGCGCTATTGACCATAAAAGGCAAATCGTGAGCAATTTAAACCCTTTTTCCTGATCATTCTGTCCACGTGCGAAAGACATTTCTTGCGTAAATTGAAACATTATCAAGTCATACACTCTATAAATGCCTTACTTTTTTGCTCTGTGTATGTGCGGCGGCATGTCTAGTCGTTGCTTAATTGGGCATGGACCAATGGGGGTCAGTTGACCGTGACAAGGTGGATTTAAGCGAAGGAGATATATCTATTAATTTATGAGTTACAAAACTTATAGATCATGGTCAATACGTGGTGAACTGATATGAGAGGGATCTATCAATACTGCATTGTTATTAGAGTCTTCAAACCTTCACCTTTGTGGATTATAGTATATTTTAAGTAAGTCTGTTTAAAAATATAAGGTAATGATGGAGAAAGTTATATGAAAAGGTGTAAATACCAATTAATATAATTAATGCTATTCAATATTTATCATTACAATTTAGATAACATTCATTTATGTAGATACCACCGAAGAAGTTGTTTAAAAGGGTGTTATTAAACATCATAGTTTAAGCCTCATGCTGCAGGGAAGAAAATAACTAAAACAACTCACAGAATTCAACATACTAAACTTCATAAATACTATAAAAATTATACACACCCAAATTTGTATCATAACATTTATCATACTTTACAATATTGAGGGAAGGAGGAATAGAGAATCTTCTGCAAATTCAACAGATGGAACTGATGCTTAGGGTTCGTGTCAAGGCAGCGTTGAAAATGCCTCTCAACTTCTCCTGACATATGGGCTAGTATGTCGCAATTCTTTTCGTGATCTATGCCATGCAATTGAATAGTGTAAAATCCAAATTTTCATTTCCAGTGGTTTTCTTTTTATAGTTCTTGTTATCAAATAAAATTTTGTCTTTACTTTAGTCTATCAAAACCTAAATATTAATTATATTAGTCAATGAAGTACCAGCCATTTGTGGGCAACATATAAACTTAAATTGTGAATGCTATTAGTGTTGATACTTAGATATTTACATAAATTCCTTATTAAATATGTCAGTATGAAGTACCAGCCGTTTGTGAGGCAAGATCTAACCTTAAATTGTAAACATTAAAATATTTATATTTAGGTGTTTTCATATATTACCTACTAATTATGCCAACGATAATAATTTGGCTAAATTGTGACAACCTGATACAAGTGTTACTATATTTGCAGTTGAAAAGAAAGTAAAAACTTTCTGCAATGCCCATGTTTCATGCTAAAATCATGAAAATACTTTTATTTTATTTTTCAATATATACACCAATGACTAAAAATGAGGCTAATGTGTAAAAAAAATGCATAAATAAGTATTTTAGGTCAAAATAGTTTTTTATGAACACTATTTAGTTATATTGAATAGACAATTATGTTTCGAACGATAAAAAAATAATGCCCTAATGTATGTTAAAAACAAATTTTATGATATTTTTCTAAATTATATTAATTATTTAGACATTTTTTACGCATTAGCTTCATAAATAACTTTATGTGTTGTTGTTTATTATATAGTATAAAGTTATTTGTTTTAGAACATTAAAACTGTGTCTACCAAAATGTCTAAGGTACATATATTAATTTCTCTAAGACACAACTTTTGTTGCAAGAGACATCCTTTTAACTCAAACTTTTCCTTTCTTCTCTAATATATATAAAACCTAGCCACTAATCCATCTGAAAACTTTGAGAAGCTTTTATTGCCTTACGGAGCCTCAATTAAACAATATAAGTAATACATCAGTATATGGAAGAAGGTATATAAATATAACCAGCCCCTCCGTCTGCATGTCTGTTGCTCTGTCTATCATCACATATATATGTAGAAACTCTGTTCCAATTCATTGCGTCTCTTGTTTACAACAAATGGGAGCAACATTAATACCTACCTGCATGTAGTGTAAATACATCCTAGGCTTATTTTCTCCGTATTTAATATATCCATAAAATAATTGTGATATATATATATAGGTATATATATTAAAAAGGAAACATCACATATTAATTTTAATTTATATATTGCGAACTCTATTTTATCAACTTACAATTCACTTTATAATTTTTTGATGATATTAATATAATTAAATGAATCTATAAATAGATTGAAAGAGTATCTACATTTTTAGCCTTTAGGTCAAAACTATTGATGATATCTTAAGAAACCCTTTTAGAATTTTGGTTCAAATTATTTTTAATAGTTAGTAAGACTTATACAACAACTTACTTTTAAAATATTCTTTACTTACGCGAATTATGTTGAAGTTATTCTTTTGTCCATAGATATTATATATATTAAAGCAAAAGCTCTCAAATTTGTTCGGGTATGTTTATGAAAAATATATATTCACGAATCCTTTAATATATTTTCTCCTAGTAAATGTTTTGTAAATAAAAATAAGGTGGACAAAATCAATCAGTTTTTTTCTTTATTCATGTCTCAACAGAAACTACAGTTTAATGTAACATCTTATGTATATTTTATTATTTTGAATTGATGTTTCCTATATCTAACTAATATTTCATATATTATTTATTATGATTTTCATTACAAAGCCATTGAGGATATCTTTAACTCTTATTCTAATTTAAATATTTAGCATTTTGCCATATATGGAGATTATCTAAGTATATTTGTAATTATTCTTGGGCATCAACTTGAAGTTTGGATTTTGTCTAGATTATAACTCTAGTTGCTCTAAAAAAATTAGGAGGGGGTAGCTATATAAAATATTCTGTTTATTTTAAATTATAAAAGTAAACAAGGATGTCATATTTATTATTATTATTATTATTTCTATTTGAGGGATAAAGCTCGTTATTTGGTGATAAAGGGATTATCCATTTCTTCAAATATGAGCAATGAAATCCCCTCATATCCTAGTTTAATCTTAAATAAAGAATAAGATTTTATCGTCGTTTAAAATATGCTGAAAGTGAGGTAAATGAACTTCAGTGAATGTGTACTGTATTTTTAAGTGAAACATTCATCCCTCTATTCATTATCTGATCCTTCGTTTTATTTGTAAAACCATTGTAAAAAACATATTTATTTAAACATTGTCTTCAATAATTAATATTATTATTGTCTTTTAAATTTAAAACTGGAGCTCGAAAAAATGTAATGTGATTCCTTCCATTCGCAGCCTCAAAAAAAGTTTATAACAACGAACAAAAATGAGGACATTCAAAATTAATTTACAAATCTATGATATAAAGATCCACTATACGATGCAACCACATGCTTTTTGTGCTTAAATACAGACTTCTTTTTTTAACAAAAGTTTTCTATGAAAATACATTTATTATCTCTAACCTTTCGGTTACTTGGGGTGTGCCTCAAAGAATCATTTGGAAAAACATAATTTTAAAGAAAAGTTTTTATTCCACCCTTTGTCGCAAATTATATTATAGTGTATCGTTGTTCTTTTTATAATTGAGTTGATAGGTCTTTAAGGGCATTTAATTTTTTACTACAATGTTAATTTATGTTTTTCATAATACTATTTGTCCTTTGAATGTTTATAAATAATTTATATATAACTTTGTATATAATTTATAAAAAAATAAATAAAGACCTTGCGTTTGAGAAAAAAAAAACAAAGTACTCCATTGTTGATATCATAAGATATAATTCTTCAAAAATCATTCTTCAAGACCTTAGGAACTCCTGAGGATCTCAAGAAACTTGCAATCAATAAGTGTATACTAACTATCCACAACTTACACACCATGACTCTCTTAATCATGGAAGATTTCGTTTTCCGGCAAATTTTCATAATGTGCTAAAGCCCTGGTTTTTAAATTAACTCCCCCTGTGCAGACGGGATTGTTAGAGTGCAATCTCATTTGCAATGCATTCTTACAACTCTTGGATCTTCCGAGAGTGGAGTAATCGTATCCGGCATTCTATTAGCTGTATAACGGACGGAAGAAAATTTACTTCACAGTTACTGATTTCCGCAAATCTCCTCAAGTTTTCCCACCCTTGCAAAGACTGTGGGGTTATTTTTAACTCTATAATTCACGCCTTTGCAGAATGTCGATCTGTAGACATATTGGTGAGATTCATCAAACTAAATGTAAGGGGAATGGATGCACCTAACGCTGGAAAGAACTGCAAAGCCTCTATTTTATTTGGACTTTCAAGTCACAAGGCTTCTGCGAGGACAAAAGTGATCAACAACGCTCTACTGAGCACCAAAGCCCTAGTGGCAAAGAGCCTAACAATGGATCGTCCCCTGTAGCCGCTGGACATTAGGACAATATGTATATCCGCCTCCGCTCGATACGCTGCATTGGACCTCCGGATACCTTCGGTCACGGACAACTCATGGATGGCTAGCTGGCGATTTGGTCAAATATGCCCCCTCCCGTTCCATCATCTTAAGAGATGCCTTAAAGTCACTTTTAAAGAAATAAGAAAATAATCTTTTACGCTTCTTTTTTTTGTGTTTATGTTTTAATATTTTAATTATTACTTGTGGAGAAGTTAATTAGTATGTTCATTAGGGCTGTTCTTATTTTAAAATGTTTGAAATGTTAACAACATTGTGGGTTTCTGTTTCTTAGTGATAAAAGAAGACGACATACAAAGTTTGAACAAAATCGGTCAACATTACGGGGTCACTCAACGAAGTCAAAGTTTTAAAAATTTAGTAAAAATATAGTTTTCCGCAAATTTCTTGAAAATGGTGGGCGTTACAGACTTCAATAATAATAATTAATTTAAAGGAAATATAATTTACTACCAGACGTATTTTGATGTTTTTTTACTAAGAGAAGCGAGAGAGTATTTTGCCTCACTTCTCTTTTTTCTTTTTCTTTCTATCCAGGTAACACTGGTTACCAAGTGGTAATTGTATATTCTCATATCAATGGATCAATTTTTTGGGAAAGTAGGTGCAAAAATGTTTTTGCTTATTTCTCTTAAAGTATAGCGATTTTTAGAACACCAAACATATCAAATGAACGCTTGGTTAACCAGCTTTAATATTTTGGTATACTAAATCATGTCAAGCTAATAAGTAGATAGTTATATGCACATTAAATAACATATCTCGCGTACAAAATGACGCATATATGGATTATAAATGCGTTAGAGACAAAGTAAAATTTTGAGAGGATACCTTGACGCAAATCTAAAAAACACATTATTATTTCTTTTTTTCATAATCGATTTCTAATTGGTCAATACAGGCTCTGAATCATATGATGTAAACTCAGATTGTACTGAATTGATAGAATGCAACCAAGGTCATTTTTGGATTTATTATCCAAAGGTTTACTAAACATAAAAATACTATTTTACTCTGAAGCGAACAAGTCATCTTCTACAGGCGATTGAAGTTAATTGATACAAAAAGCTATGAAATATGCTAACATCACACATTCTATTTTTCTTTGTTTTTACAGAAAACTTTGTTTTAGTAAAAAACATGTTTAAAGCTTGTTTACAACACGGTCAAACGGTACAAGGAGACCGGAAAAACATCCGACAGACCCAGAAGTGGGCCGACTAATGTCTGCGAGAACCCAGGGCGTGTGTGAAGAGGATCAGCGAGAAGATCAGGAGGAACCCTGCAAGAAGCCTGAGAAAGATGACCAAGAGGAAAATATGAGCGAGGGGTCGATGAGAAATCTAGTGAAAGAGGATCTGGGGATGACTCCATATAAGAAGATAAGGCTTCAACTTCTTTCTGAGGCCACAATTAAGAAACGAAGAGAACGAGGCCGAATTCTTCTGAACAAACTGAAGTCTGGCACGCAGGGTCCAGTTTTTATAAAGACGAAAAATTGTTCACAGTTCAGGTGGTGTACAATTCCCAGAATGATCGGATTTTGGCCATGAGCAGTGCTGACATTCCTGTCAGGGTTCGCTGAGTCTTCCGACGTCAAAAACCAAAGTCCGTGATGGTCTGGGTAGGAGTTATGTCAGATGGGAAAAAGAGCCCTCTCATATTTGTCCCCGAGGGTGTCAAGATTAACAAGGAGGTTTACCTGTCAATGTTAAATGACCAAGTACTGCCATGGATCAAGGCTGAGTATGGGGAAACCTTCTTCACTTTTCAGCAAGACTCTGCCCCAGCCCATGGTCCAAACTTGCCCAAGAATGGTGCAAGCAGAATTTTCCTGCCTTTTGGGACAAATTTACCTGGCCACCTTCAAGCCCTGATCTCAACGTCATGGACTTCTCCATGTGATCCATACTTGAGAGCAAGGCGTGTGCTTCGCCCCAACGACATTTGATCAGCTGAAAAGAGGCTCTCGTGAAGGATGGGGAAAAATCAGAGAAGAAACGGTGCATGCAGCCTGCCAACAGGTCCGTGGACGTCTTGAAGCTGTACTGCGTGAGAATGGCGGACATATTGAAAAATTGTAAATAGTTGTGTTGGTACGACCTTTAAAAAAGTTTTTTACCATTTCTGCAAATTTTAAGTGAGAAATATACTATTTAAGACTACATTTCTCTCTTCCCGGACTTATTACGCCCTGTATATATCTTAATTTATAATATCGAAATATTGGGCTTTGCAATTGTGGTTTAAAAAAAATATATTTTTTGAGTATTTTGATTCCGACTATTCTAAAAACTTAGAACATTCTTGCTGTACTTACTAATGTTTTGCAAAAAGTACTCCTACAGTAAAAATCTATAATATTAAAAGATATATCATTTCCTAAAAAACAATCCTTACAAATATCAAAACAGTTAACTTCCCAGTCGGTGTTTTCATATTTAAATCCCTCGAGCTATTTTGTGGAGGGGTACAGTTGAGTGACACGCCAAAATTCTGCATATTACAAAAAGAAGAGCAAATCGAATGGATCACGAAGGATTTAGAAATGACATCATAACAAGGTATCCTTAAGATTCCTGACCAGGATGGAGGCAGCCGTTGATATTAATGTGTCTTGAATAAAAAATAATTATTTTTCATGCTATAAAATTATTCAATTTTTAGGAATATTTAAGGTTCAATACAAATGGTCCAAGTCACAGATTGCATGTACTCTGTACAAAACAAAATTCAAAAACAGATCTTATCTTAACAACAATCTCTGCCTTGTGATATTTGGAATGGAGCAGAAGGAAATCCTCATTATGACCCACTAAACTTCCTTCATTCATTTTACAGCTTTAATTTAGAATAACAAAGTTGTATATCCATAAAAAATAACAAGAGAAATCCATTCACATACAAAAACCAAGGTTCTTCCTTCATTGATGTATGCGTTGAAAAAACTTAATAAGTAATAAATTGTAGGGTGTTTTTTTAACGATTTTTTGTGTATGTTCCAATGCATAAATAACAGTTTGACCGTGCTTGTAAATAAAACGCATACATCTGGCCTACTTAAGTTCTCTTTTTTAAAGGACGAAGGAATATCCCGAGGGTAAATAGGATATGTATAACCTATAATGGTTTTTAGGTCAATCATTATTAGAGGAATTGAAGAAACTGCTCCCATGTGTTCATGTATATTTTAATAAATTTCCATGCCAGCAATCCATAAAATACCATTAAATTAAATACCATTTTATGTATATCCACCTCCGCTCGATATGCTGCATTGGACCTTCGATCCCTTCGGGTCACAGACAACTAATGGACGCTTGGACTATGATTGTCTTAATATTGCTTTGATAATCATTAAAAAAAATTAAAAAACTAATGATATTTTACACTTCGTTTTTTTTGTTTATGTTTTAATAATTTAATTATACTTTAAAGAAGTTAATTAGTATGTTGATGTGAAGATGCTAAAATTAGAACTATTAGTTGTATATGCTGTATTTTTTACGTATTAGCATCTGTTTTATATGTCGTTTTGTATACAAACTTTATAATGAAATGTTGAATAAAAAATACCATTCTCCATGAATTATATATATATATATATCTTATGCCTTATTTTCACTTACAGTGTTGACATCTAAATAATTGTTTTTTTAATCTTTGAATGGTTTTATTTCGAATAAAACAATGTATTCAAGACATTTCTTCTGCATTAATTTCTGTTTGGTTCTATCAATAAAACAATTATAATTGAGCAAATATAAATTACGTACAAATTAGATATTTAGTGAAAACCACTACTACCTTTTAAGATATTGTCGTATAAAAATAATATTTTACTGTTACTTTGTATTAAATGAAAAAATATGTAGTTCTATTTATAAAAACAGTCTTTTATACTAATTTTTGAAATATATTAGTACATTTGTCATATTTGAACCACAAGTAGAAAAAATGGAATGATTTAAACAAATATTTTGCTACCTGTAAGCACTAAATAATCTTTAAAAAATGGAGAAGCCGTTTCAGGATTATTCGCTTTCCGAGTCTCAGCAAATAGATGAAACTATGCAACGGTGATATAAATACGCTTATAAGAGTGAGATGAGCCTGTAACCTATCTTTAATAACTATTATTTAAGCACGATAGAAGATATATTTTGATTTGGGCATATCAAGTTTTGTTTTATACCATGTTTATTCTTCTTTGTGCAATCGATGTTAACCAATACATGGTTGTTCATGTATGTAATATTGGGGTTGTTGCAGAAAGAGATACTTCTAAAATAGACTACCTGATTGCTAACTCCTTTGTGAGTTTTTATAACCTGCAAATTGGTTTACTTGGGCATCTTCTTTGTTTTGTTTGGGGTGTTAAGTTCATGCTCAAAACAAATATAATTTTTTTTGCATCAAAAATAAGGTTGAAGGATGGTTAAGAGTTGATTATGTTTGTGCATGTTAGTTTTAAAAATAAGTATTTATCTGTTATATATATATGTATATAGGTATATATATATACATGAACGGAGTGGAAGAATTATTCTCCGGGACAATTATGCCCTTGCCGGCCTTATACAGGCCCCCATATGCCTTGGGAGGCTGTCAACGGCCGTTGGTGTTCTTGAGGCCAGCAGCCTACCAGGAATAGTTCCGGTACTCCCGCGGGCCACTCCGCCCCTCTTTCTCTCTCTCTCTATCTATTGTATATCTATATATATATATGTATATATTGGAACAAAACTTATGCAGATACGTGTACAAACTTAAGCCGTAAGATAGTACTTTAAAATTTGTTAAATAAGGATTAAAAAACTAATAATTTAATAACGTGCTTTCAGTATACAATATTCAGAATGACAGTTACAGTTCTTTTGAGGCCCATATAACTCAAAAGTGTCCAAGAGAAGTCATTGATCCACAGGAAACAAATACTATCCTCTTAAAGGCATAGAAAAGGATGGAAACGGTTTTCAAAGTTCAGTATAAAGGGTAATATGGCTGTTGACTCAATTGCAAAAAAAAACAATATTTCGAAGATTTGATTAAGAGACTGGTTTAAGACTGATCTCGGACAAGTGATTATATAAAAGTTTTGATTGTGAGTGAAAGTTAATAGATTGAAATATACTTCACTTAAGAGTGTAAACAATAGCTTGTATATAAATTACATCATTTGAGGTTACAAATTAAAAGATGTATCATGAACTAAATAAATGACACTTAAAAATGTCCTCTTCGAATGGTCCAAGGCTTGTGAAAATTCGGGGGCATCTTGAATTATTTTTGTTTCACAAATTTTGTTTAAATTAATAACATAATTTTTTTTTTTTTTTGGTCACAACGTACATAAAAATTATAAAAAATAAAGATAAATTTTACATTACAATTTAGATCAAATAAAGAGCTCTCTGTAAACCATGTAAACCTTCATTGGATTAAAGACCCCGTTAGGTTGGCCAGGAACTAAGAACAGCTGACCGGCTTGCAAAAGCTGGATCAAGATCAAATCTATTAAAGGACATTCTATTACAGATTATTTTATGTCAGACCGACAAGGAGGGGCTCTCTATAGAGAATTGCTACGGATGGACACAGGATAGCTCCTGTAGGACAAGGTAAAACTATGGGTTCCAAAGCCAGACCCTAATGCATCGAGACGATGATTAATCTTAGTCGTGAATCTCTATGTATTCAAATACAGATAATAAATGGGTCTTAAATTTCTTAGATATCATCAGTCATTGTCGAAAAAAATTTCTCACGCGAGAGTGTCGTTTTTGCCAGCAGAGTGATGAGACGTCTTATCACATGTTGGTGGAGTGTGATTTCTTTTGTCTTAGAGAATGATGGCTCAAAAATGCTTTAACCAACATCCTCCAGAGCAAAGCAGATGACCA
>CP045892.1:14237503-14258887 GCA_013387185.1 Caligus rogercresseyi
TCCTTTAACGAATTCGGATATAACGACCCTGCCCTCCCCCAATAATGAGTTCGTTATATCGAGGGTTTACTGTATAATCTTTTTTGAAGTTTTTTCAGACGGTCGCTATACATATTTTTCTGAAGGATCCAATCACTCTCTATATCTAATATCTCTATGTTGGGTCCCCATCTTATCAACCAGTTGAATACTTCAACTCTTCCTCCCCATTTTCTCACAGAAACACAAGTGGACCGCGCCTCCGAATAGAAAGAGAAGGGAGAAGCTCTATGAATATGAATATTTGACATGTACTCATGAATACGATAACATCATGAAATAGTTTCCCGCGCAAAGTTTATAATGTGATTTTCCCTCCAAATCATGAAGAAGGTCTTACGGAGAAGAGCATTTGCCTCTAGCTCACATAGGAGGCTTTTTAAGTTGGCGTTATTTCATTATAAGTAATATATGTAGTACAAACTACAAGGTATATATAATCCTTAAACTTTTTAGTGCATAAGTCTTTTGCTTCATATTTGCCTCGCGCACGTTGCTAAGTATCTGTGCCCACTTTTTTTAATGAGGCGATAGAGGTTTTTTAAAGTAAGAAAAGGGGGGAAAGAAAAATAAATACATATGTATATATTTGAGTTATAAGGAGAGGAACTAATCCGATTTACTGGATAATATAAAAAATTTCCCTCTACTTTTTTTTTGTTGAAAAATATCTATCATCTCTATCATAACTCTTTCTATACGACGTCTCCATCATCATAAGCTTCAAAAACTTCATTGTTTGATGCAAGGTTCAACCCTTGCCTCAACATATTATCCAAAGATATGTTACCATGTATAATGCTGTGGCCGTAGGCCACCCACCCGCCCGAGGGCCTAGCACCAGCCGCGGAGCGGCAATGGGCTATCTATATTATAATTGGAGTTTGTCTGTCCACTATAGACGCCGAAACTACAGAAGCTAGAGATCTGAAATTTGGCACACAGATGCATCTTGACCATGTGATGGTTCTGGGCTAGGTTAGATTCTGATCAGACCAGATTTTGTCTGTGAGAGGATTTTGCGGTTGCATGGATTTTTGAGGGTTAGGAGGCTCGGGATGTAATTAAATGTTTTGTGGGCTTTGGCCGTAGGCATCTTTTGGTATAACAAAACTAAGGCCTAGCGGCCTTGCAAAGGCCTCAAAAAAGGCTTGGAAAACTTTGGTTGTCCATAGTTCGTAAGTGAGATGTTTTAGAGACAGAACGCAAACTAAAAGTTATCTGCATCTCTGCCCAAAGACCTGGATCCGGAAAAAAATCCGGATCCAGACACTCCCGGACCCGGATTATGACATTTCCTTAACTTTTGATTCTTTCCCATTTCGAAAAAAAGCTACTCTGAAAGTATATCAAGAATAGTTTCCAATCGGGTCCCAAAGAAATTTCCCGAAAACCGGACCGGCCTGTCGGGAAATTCAAGAAAACCTCTGGGGCGACTTTTTAATACGAAAAAAAGTTCAAAACAAAACATACGAAATGAAGGCCTTGCAAAATAAGCCTAGGTTGTTAAGTCAATGTCCGGCCTCCGGGACATATTTGGGCCGGGATCCGGATTTTTTTTATTTGCAGTTTTCGCAATATATTTTTGCACAATCATATTCAGCTTCACAAAGGGAGCAACTTTGATGTTTCAGTATCCGGATCCGAGGTCGTTAAGACCCTCAAATCCGGGATTGAATATTAGGTCCTATTTCATGGACGAAGCGGAATATTTTTGAAATCCTAAATTTTGGGGGGCCTTTTTGGGTTGTCAGTTAGATTGATCGCATCAAGTTATAAAATATATCTATAGAGTTTGGCATTTCTAATAAGTTCGTGTTTTTAAAATGAATTTTGGTTTAGAATTTTTTGAGTTTTGGCATAAAAACTGTCAAAATGGAAAAGGGTTTTTTCTCCGCTCCTGGGGAACTCACAGATTTCAACTTGAGTTCATAAGAAGGAGCTTAAAAAGTCTGACAACAAACTATAAAATAATCATTCTCAAGTTTTTCATATTTTTTTCAGAAAACCCAAAAAACTGATTTTTTCAAAAAACTTAAGGGGGTCCCCCATGATTTTTGGCATTTTTTTAAATTTTTAAATTTGTTAATATAGTTGTTCCCAATTGGGAGACTAATGCAAATGTGAAGAAATTTTTAAAATTGGATGAAAAACAAAAAAGTTTTATTGTAAGCATTATTTCATAAGTACATATGCTACATATATATAGCATAGGAGTTGGCTATAATGTTAGTTCTTTTTTGCTCCCTAGGGGGTGCTCTAAATTATGAATCTAATGTAACCTCTAGGGAGACTTTTTACTGCATAATTGTATTTAAATTATGAAATACAAAATGAAGCTCAGCAAAGGTCCCGCATAATAAGATCAGGGCAATACAAAACAACTGTACTCCTAGCAGTATAACTACTCAATGACGTCACTGGAGAACGAATATATATTTTATATAATTTATAATGTTTTTTAATTAATTTATTGTGTATAATATATATATATATATTATTTATTTATAAATAGATAGAAGATTGATATATAAATAGAAATAATAGGTCTCCAGTGACGTCATTGAGTAGTCACACTGCTACATGTTTTTTTTTGTATTGCCCAAACCTTGGGTTCCATAGAAATATAAAGATATAGAGAGCTGATTCCCTTCAATAGCAGAGAAACAGCGTTTTACATGTTTCTGTGTGTGCAAAATAAAAAAAGTAAGTATACGACGTCATCGTAAGCTGATCTTAGAGATATAATCTATGAATGATGAAGAGAATAAACTCTCTACGTAAACCCTCGATATAACGACCCTCTGTAGAACGAAGTTCAGATACAACGAACCTCCTGGAGCTAGCCGAACAACCGAAACCGAACCTTTTGTGTTCATGATCGAAATAAGCCTCAGTTATAACGACCCTAAGTTCGTTATTTGATGCTACCGAACCTTTTTTGTCATGACCGAACAACCCCGAATACAATGAACCTAAGTTCGTTATATTAAGGCTACCGAACCCGAATTATGAGCTGCTGCGGATAATCGGTGTGAACTCATGCGTGAGGTGCAGCAGAAGAAGACGCAGACGAAGATCTCTGACTTCTTCAAGGCTGGCCCCTCCCCAGCCGAGAAGCGGTCTAGGACAGGTCTGAGACCAGCATGTGTCTGTGACTTCGACCTCCTCACTAATCTGCCAATTTGTCCAGCGGCAGTTCTCGTCACTCCTGCAGGATATACCTTACACTCCAGAGCTTTCCTTTAACGAATTTTCGGATATACGACCCTGCCCTCCCCCCCATATAGTTCGTTATATCGAGGTTTTACTGTATATCTTTTTAGATTTTTTTTACGGTCGCAAGACGTATTTTCTGAAGGATCCAATCAGCTCTCTATATCTTAATATCTCTATGTTGGGTCTCACCAATCTTATCAACCAGTTTGAATACTTCAAACTCTTCCCCCTTTTCTCACAGGAAACACAAGTGGACGCGCTCCAGAAGTATAAAGAAAGAGAAGGGGAAGCTCTATAAATATGAATATTGACATGTACTCATGAATACGATAACATTTTCATGATGTTATCGTTTATAAGTTAAGATATGTCCCGCGCAAAGTTAATAATTGTTGATTTTCCCTCCAAATCATGAAGAAGGTCTTACGGAGAAGAGCATGTGCCTCTTAGCTCACATAGGAGGCTTTTTAAGTTGGCGTTCTTTCAAGTAGAAGTAAATAATATGTAGTATAAGGATATATAAATTTCCTTAAACTTTTTAGTGCATAAGTCTTTTGCTTCATAGTTGCCTCGCTGCACGTTGCTAAGTATCTGTGCCCACTTTTTTTTATGAACCGATAGAGGTTTTTAAAAGCAAGAAAAGGGGAAAAATAAAAATAAATACATATGTATATATTTGTAGTTATAAGGAGAGGAACTTAATCCGAATTACTGTATATAATACAAATTTTCCCTCTACTTTTTTTTGTTGAAAAATACTCATATCATTCTCTATCATAAAACTTCTTTCTATACGACGTCTCCATCATCATAAGCTTCAAAACTTCATGTTTGATGCAAGGTTCAACCCTTGCCTCAACATAATCCAAAGATAGTTTACCATGTATAATGCTGTGGCGTAGGCCACCCACCCGCCCGGAGGGCCTAGCACCAGCCGCGAGCGGCATTGGCTGTAATTATCAAAAGTAAATATATATAATAGTAAATAATTATCATAGTGTAAGTGATAGTGAGGACATTGTATGCAAGGTAACTCAATGGGTAGAAAAGTGTCCAGAATTAGCAATTATTCCAATGTGATGGATGAAAATATTATATTTCACACAATGTAGCCATATAAGAATCCATAGAATTAGTGCCTTTGAATGAAGGGATTCGTTCAAGCAGTGGATTTTACACGGTAAGATGAAGTCCAGATTCATATTTCCCATCAAACAATATACCGTAATATATTCCATCATGAAGAGGCATCCTCTTCTAATTCAATGGGTGGCAATAATGGAGTAAGATTTATTTCTCATTCATGATAATCAGAATAGACTATATAAAAAAAAATATAAACTTCATTTGTGATTCGTCAAACGAAATATATTCATTTTCAACTATAGAATAAAAGTTTCATTCAAAGAATTATACTAAAGTACTACTATTTATTAGTAACCTCAATTGATGTCAAAATAAATATTTTAATATCCCCTGCAAAATAAAATCATTTTTTTATTTTTAGACCCTTGACAAACTTTGTTTCCTTGATACTTAATATTTTTAAAGATCTATAACAATCCTAGTTAACTTTTCTATTTTTCAATAATTAAATTGTTAAATGTTATACCAGAGAATTGGCCAAAACATATAACAGAAACACTTGTAAGGGGTTTAATCAAATGATTTACTTTTGAAATATTCCGAAAAGTACGTGTATGAATTTTTAACAAAGGAAAAGACTTTCAGTCTCACAATAGCTACCTAAAAATAAATTAATATCAGTAAATAAGGGAATAAAAACAATCATTCGAGTCATGTTTAATAAAGCAATTCAAAGTCATCTCTGTAAGAAATACTGCTTAATTCTTAGTTTTAACGATAATAAAAGAGTTTCTCTAGATATTGCTTGCACTGGAAATCGGAAAGTTGGGCTAAAACATTCAATAATCTAAGAAATGACGTATGTAAAAGAAATCAACTTTCAAAACAAGATAATTAGACTATAACTATCCATCTATCTATTTTTATCTATTATGTTCCAGTCTGACAATAGCTATCTAAAAATAATAATATCAGTAAATAAGGGAACAAAACATTCATTCGATTCATTGTTTATAAAACTTCAAATTCATGTTTTGTAGAAATACTGCTTAATTCTTAGTTTTCAATAATAATAGAGTCTTTCTAGTTATTGCTTGCACTGGAAATCGGAAAAATTGTTCTAAAACATTCAAATAAATATAAAAGATGACGTATGTAAAAGAAATCAAACTTTCAAAACAAGATAATAACTATAACTATCCATCTATCTATCTATTTATATATATGTATATACATAGCTACACTCAAAATATGCATAATTTAACTCTGGTTTTAAATAAAACATATATATTTAAAAGTTAGATAGAGAACGTGAGTGGAAACTCCATTCGATGTAATAAAGTAATTCTCTTTCAAGCTGATGAATCACGATAAATAATATTCAAGAGAATCATTGTCAATCTTGGGCATATAAAGCACTTGATGGGTTCATTATGAGTTAAAAGGAGGGCATTTTGGTATGAGTAATGCGATTGTACTGCTCTGAATCTCTCCACTTGATAGGGGGGCTACATATATAATATGTACTTTATATCATTAATATGTGTTTAAAAAGCATTTTTAAGCCTTACACTTGAAAGAGTATAAATAAGCTTGTTCTTAATACATGCACACGGGAGTAAAAAGAAGAAATCATGTGTTACGTGTACATACATTGAGAGGTTTCTTTTTACATTTTTAGATATGTTTTAGCAGGGTATAATGACTTGAATTAATCTAGCGACCACACATATGACTGGAAAATCAAACTTTGGTGGTTCTTATTTGTTTTAACGTTAATTTCTTTTATTACTACTTTCATTTTTTTAACTTCAAACCCTAGATATTATGGAAGCTGTATTTTACATAGATACAATTTATATAGTAAGGGTCTTAGGAGTTTTGAAAGTAAATATTTTTATTAATGGATACATTTTTTACGAACGAACTGTTTATTAATGATTTTTGATTAATTGTATAAGAGTATTCTGAAAAACATTTGTCAACTTAATTAATAAGTTTTTGGAATCAAAGAAGGATTATAATTAAAATATTCCTTCAAATTTGGTCTTTTCAGTAAGTTACTCACAAAATTTGGAGACGTAATAATAGATATTCATATTAAAGCAAAGCCACACGATATTCTAAGCATGTTTTCAAAAGGAGTATTTTAATTAAGTTTATCTTCAATTCATTATTCAATTTGATGAGGCGCCAGTGAAAAGCAAAGCAAACATATTTATATTTTTTTTAATATGGTCATCTATCTTCATTAATAATAAATAATTTTTCTAACTATAGTTATTTTATAGAGAAAAACAATATCTCCATGTTGTAAGTATGTCAAGCACTAATATTATACAATTTATTCATATTTTAATACGGGATTCTATTCATAAATTTAAATTTTTTATTATTTGATTCAATAGATTTGCATCCGACTGTATATAATTAGCATTATATCATTAAAATTAGTCCATCGAACCTAGGAAAGTATCAATGAGATGGATCAAAATTGACCATCCCCTCTCGGGATTCGAACCTGCGCCCCATACATTGAGATTTAATGACTTAACGCAATGAGCTATCGCACTCTTTTTATGTTGTACTTGTAACATCAAATTATACAGAGAGAAAAATCAAAGAACACAACTCCCCTCTCACAGAACATTACATTAAATGTTTTGATAACATTCTTAAAGTATGGTCTACCCAATCGTTAAAGACATAATGTTTATTGTTTTACATTATAATAAGGTGAAATAATAGATAAATAAAGCTTAATGTAGGTATGTTGAATCAACAATACAATTAGAATATTCATCATGAACTCAGAATTAAATTTAAAATAATGATTTGCAATGCAGAAATGCAGACTCACAACACATGCAGTTTGTAAGAAAAAATAAGTAAGAATTAACTTAAATACCTAATTGCAAAGTCATTACTTTTTCTGAATATTCAACAACTTTCTCCAAAAGTAACATAATACGGCCTAATTTTGAATATATATTATTATATTGGAATTGTTTAACATGCTGAGCTAAACGACTGCAAGGCTGCTGCTACTTAAGCAAAACAAGAAATTACTTATTGAAGACCTGTCAATCACTCACACACTCTAAAATGTTGATTTACATATGTGTGGTGTATTAGGGTTGTTCTTATTTTTCAAATGTTTGAAATGTTAGCGACTTTGAGCATTTTCTGTTTCTTGGTGATAAAAGAAGACGACATACAAAGTTTGAACAAAATCGGTCAACATTACGAGGTCGCGCAACGAGGTCAAAGTTTTAAAAATTTAGTAAAAATATAGTTTTCCGCAAATTTCTTCAAAATGGTGGACGTTACAGACTTCAATAATAATTATTAATTTAAAGGAAATCTAATTTACTACCAGACGTATGTTTGATGTTTTTTAATAAAACAAAGTTTTCAGTAAAAACAAAGCAAGAAAGGGAGTGTGTATTGTTAGCTTATTTCATAGCTTTTTTGTATCAATTAACTTCACTCGCCTGTAGAAGATGACTTGTTCGCTTCAGAGTAAAATAGTACTTTTAAGTTTAGTAAACTTTAATGATAAATCCAAAAATGACCTTGGTTGCATTCTATCAATTCAGAATTCAGTACAATCTGAGTTTACATCATATGATTCAGAGCCTGTATTGACCTATAAGAAATCGATTATGAAAAAAATAAATCATAATGTGTTTCTTAGATGTGCGTCAAGGTATCCTCTCAAAATTTTACTTTGTCTCTGACGCATTTATAATCCATTATATGCGTCATTTTGTACGCGAGATAGGCTTTTTTTAATGTACATATAACTCTCTACTTATTAAATTGATATGATTTAGTATACCAAAATATTAAAGCTGGTTAACCAAGCTTTCATTTGATATATTTTGTGTTCTAAAAATCGCTATAAATTTATAAAATCAATAGTTTCTTTATAAATATATATAGGCGTAGGCGTATATATTTGATATATTTTGTGTTCTAAAATCGCTATACTTTAAGAGATATAAGCAAATACGTACTCTCCTCCAAAAATTGATCTTTTGATATGAGAATATACGATTACCATTTGGTAACGGCAGTTAGTGTAACCTGGATAGGAAGAAAAAAAGAAGGGAGAGAAGTGAGGCAAAATACTCCCTCCCTTCTCTTTCTATCCAGGTAACACTAACATAATTACCAGATGGTAATCGTATATTCTCATATCAAAAGATCAATTTTTGGGGGAGAGTACGTATTTGCTTATATCTCTTAAAGTATAGCGATTTTAGAACACAAAATATATCAAATATATACGCCTACGCCTATATATATTTATAAAGAAACTATTGATTTTATAAATTTCCTAGCCAAAAAGTTGTATCTTGATTGATACCTTATTAAAACTATGCTACTGTGTGCTTATATAATCATTTTATCCCTAAAAAATATTATGTCGTAAGGAAAGTATTATTTTTATATTTTCTTTGAAGTTAAAATCAAGTAAATTATTTTATCTTTGTTCGTTGTATTCTCTATCCAATTGTTTTTGTGTGGTTATGGCGTTGAATAACGTTCTTGCCCCAAAGCAAAGGTGGAGTCTCTCAATTGAATCTAATTGTTATTTGAACAACAGTCTTTTCTTCTTTTTCTTGGCATCCTTCCTAGGGAATCAATATGTAATGGGTCCTTTTATTTGATGATGATAATAATTATGTTTATCTTGCCTAAACACAGATGTTGGTTTCGTGGGAGGAAAAGTGAGCATCTGTCCCGTGTGAATAGAATTTTAAACACAATTAGCTAGTACGTAAGCAAGTATAAGAGAAGAAGATTACGGGAAATATATTAATTCATGGTTGAAAATCAAAAATGTTAAATCACTATACTCTCTATTGGTTTAAATACAGAGTGTGTGTGTGTAATAGAGTATATTTTGCCATTGGGCATATTAGTTACATTTGTAACTAGTCTAAAATATACAAATAAATAAAAACAGTAAAAATATGTTTAAAAGAAAAACTTGGAATAAATAAAATAAAATATGGCATGGATTATGTGGCAAGGAGAATATAAGTAATGTGAGTCAAAGAGAATATCTTTGACTTATGCTCTTGTTCAAAAGGAAATTTTTGTGACGTCACGAATGCTACAATTAAAAAAACATTATTTATTAGTGCTATGATATAGAAACTATTTCTCAACTTTATATCTCAATTGAAAACTGATCTGTAAATCAAGCGTAGTGACATCACAACAAATAGTCAGCTGTCGCCCTGCAATTGCCTACGTCGATTCCCATTACCTCACCTTATTTATATTCTCCTTGATTATGTGGGCACGCTGCGTCCAATGGCCCTAGCTGCGGTCCTTGCAGCGTGAAAGGTCGTGGCCGACCTCAAAGCCTTATACATGTTCCACACTGATATTGCGAGGCATGCAAAGGTAGCCGTCTCTCTTCTGAGTGAATACGCTACTGGAGTGGTGGACCTCATGGGCCTCCTCGGGATGGGGAAGACAAAGTCACCAACCGGGTTCCTGGCACCGCCGCCACCGTCGTTGGAGTAAAAGCATTTTTAGGTCTCCAGGGCAACTGCCTTGGCGGCCACCTTGTTGAGGGAGGGAAGGCCTGCTCTCTGAAGGAGGTCTCCGACGTGGATGTGATCCTGTCTTTTATATCCAACAATGCTCCTGGCGGCGTCATTTATGGTGACCTGTATCGGCATTTGGCCCCTTGCACTCATTATCGAGTCTGGGGATGGTCACAGCCGCGGCAGCGTAAGAGATTTTGCCAATTATCAATCCCTTGACCAGCTGCCGTAGGTATTTTCCTCTTGGTAATTGCACGGCAAGCCTAGAAATGAGTGCAACCCGCTTTGTTGCTGCCTTAGCGACGTTGATGTTGTGAGGTACTGTTGTGAATCCACTATCAAATTGACTCCAAGAAACTCTATTTCGTCGGACGAGTGCACCTCGACGCCCCGACGTTGATGGTGAAGACTGCAACATCCTTTTTCTTGCCGTTGCCCCCGATCATGAGTTGGGTCTTGGCGGCGTTAAGGACGAGGCTGCCCCCCCCCCCCGCAAATCTGGAGAAGGCGTCTGCCCTTGACTCCAAAAGGGAACCGAATCCCTAAAGAGAGTCACCAACGCCCAGAGGAAGAAGACGTCTGGATAGCCACTTTTGTTTTCGTTGCCGACCCCAACGCAGGAGGTGACGTCCGCGACCAGGACAAGGTAGAGAATGGGTCCCAGAATGGAGCCTTGTCTCACTCCGTACTCGACTGGTAAGAATTCAGATTCGGTGCCGTTCCACACCACACGCTGGTACCCGCCAGTGAGGTTTGAATGGAACCACTTAAACTGTGTGCCAGCGATCCAAAGCTTCCCAGCTTTGGTAAAAGCTGTAGCTGGTTGACAGTGTCATAGGCAGCAGAAAGGTCAAATCCTGAGGACTTCGACAACCTTTCCCCTCTACTTGGCCTCCAGCCACTTTGCATGTGCGGTGGCCAGCGCGGCCGTGGTTGAGCAGCCTTTCTTGAATCCAAACTGGGTGTTTGGAAGAGCCTCCGTCTTGGCCAAGTGGTCCTCGAGGTCGGATTTTACAATGGTCTCCAGTACCTTGGAGATAGCCAAAGGATGCAGATTGGCCTGTACGATGCAGGGACAACCGTGGACTTGCCCTTGAAAACGGGTAGCACATTCGACATCTTGAGTGCGGTCGGAACGGTTCCTGAGGCCAGCGATCGATTCACTTGATGAGCGATTGGTCCAGCAAGCACTTCGATGCCTTTCTTTAGAACGGAGACGGGTATTCCGTCGACACCCAGGGCCTCAGTTGCCCTCCTCCCTTTGATGACCTTTGCAATCTTTCCAGCCCCCGCAAATGAGAAGGAGAACGGCGCCGACGACTTGGGCCACGCCGACGAAGGGGGCTGTGAGGGAGGAAGGCCTTCCCGGAGTTTTTTTTACTTTGTCAATGTAAAATTCATTCATCGCAGTTGCCGTCTCTGCACTGTTTAACGTGGGGATTCCACTCACCTCGATAGAAGCTGGGAGGGAGCACTTGACTTGCCGATAGCCTCATTTGCGAGGCGCCAGAGGACCTTGGGATCATTGCAGCTCTTGTATAGCTTGTTGACATTCGTGCGTACCCTATCGAGTTTTACCATGGATGAGACTTGGTTGGGAATTCGCCGGTATTCACTACCTGTGGCTTTGTCTCTTTCTCTCATGAGCTTGAGCGTGTCCGGCGCTAGATAGAGATTTTTACCGTCTTAACTTTGATGGTCTTGATAGGGGCAACCTCGTCGAGGGCAACCGTGATGCCATCCAGGATGAATTGATGGACTTTTACGACATCCTCTTTGCTATAGATAGACGTCCATGGCCGTTTTTGAAGGGCGGACTCTAGTTCAATTTGCCAAATTGCTTTAAAGTTCCGTCGTTTGATGGATCTGGTCCCGCTCCTCTCACTTGGGACCAAAATATTTGCGACAACAGGGCGGTGATCGGAAGTGGCGTCCTCTAGAACCTTGACACTGCAGTCTAACCCGGCAGAGTAGACGTGATCGAGGCAAGATGTTCAGTGCTCACCCTCAAACTTACCATAGGACTTCCAGGTGGCCTTCGTGGTCGCGTAGTCGAGGCTTGCGTCCTTCATGCCATCGCTAAGGATCTGCAAGAAGCTCCTCCGCGAGTAGCTCTTGTCATTGTGCCTCAGTGTGTCGAGATTGAAGTCACCGAGAATACGAACATGCTTTGACGTACCAGTCGCGAATTTAGCTTGGTCAAGGATGATATCGAGGCGATCTCTCTCGGTGAGTACAGATCCGGGCTCGGAAGAGTTCCATTTCCTGTAGACGCCGCCCACAAGAACACTGTAAGTGGGGAGGGTCAGCTCAATCCACACCGTTTAAACATTCGAGGACATGAGTTCGGGCCGTAGCTTGGCGTTGGAGCGCATTGCCAGGTCGGTCTTCACGAGAGTGATTATCCTCCTCTTTCCAACCCCAAGAGACCCAAACGAGAAGTACCCATTTGTTTTAAAGGTGCCAACCGAGGGGGCCATTTCGGTCTCAGTGATTACGGCCATGTCGATGTCCTGCCTGTCGAGCAGGCAGGAGAGGTGGATCTCTTCGGTACTTACCAACACATTGACATTTGGTAGTATATATGGGACTACAGCGGAGGAAAGATTGTGCTTTTTTGAGGGGATTCGCTGGAGACATCAAGACATTTTTTATTAGAGAGCATATATGTGGTAGAAATTTTGGAATATCAAAAAAAATTATATAATGATCTTTTTAGTATACAATTACGGAGTAAGGATTTTATTTACTTTTATACTGGATCGTACTAAGAAGAGATTAATTTTATTACCACTAAAACTCAATATTTTATGTATAAAATGAGATCTACACGAGTTCATTTACCTAAAAAAATTACTTCTTTGGTTGATTATATTGTTAATAACACGACGTTTTAATGTATTTTTATGAATATTATAAGATATAATATCATGTGAATAAAGTTTTACCTTGGTAATTAAAAAAATGATAAGAGAAGCACATATAAGTTGTTAACTATTTTTTTAGTTTTGAATACCACAGTGATACTTTTTTATTCAATGTGATTGTTGAAGGAAAATGGGCGTGAATAATAAATAAGTAATTGAGAGTAAGAAATAAAGCATCACTTTACTCGTGAATATTAACTCATATATATATTTTTAATCATGGGTCTCGATCAATAGCATGCACCAATTCTTTAAAGGGACTTTTCTACTATCACAGATTTTACTATTTAAAAAACAGCTCTTGTAAATTTATCATGGACCTCCATTGATGCATTAATTCTTTTAATAGACCATTCCATTTTGATGCATTAATATTTTTAAATAAAGCTGTTTTTCCATCTAATATTAATATTTATTTTATCCTTCTTTATTAATCTAAATTCTAATTCTGATGGTAAGACGTTGATAATGCGTGCTTGTTTTATACCATTTTTAATAATTAATATTTTGATACATACATTTTCTCCTCGTGAAACAAACGTGTCTTTCAACCATCACGTGACTATATCATCTCAATATTATAATAATTATATACCTTACATATATTGAATCATCTAATAACGTCTTCGAAATTATAACTTATCAATAAAGAAATCTATCTATATTCGATTACAATTATCAAAAAAATAAATAAAAAATTGTTATGGATTTTAATGTTTTAAGTCACCTAAGCAAATCCTATAGAAGCTTTTTTTAGATGTTTTCTCTCCCTCCCCATTGATTACAAATGAAAACGAAAATCTAGTAAATAATTGTATTTAGCAGAGTATCAATAATCGAACTAACAGCGGAAATCGACTCTTTATCTAATTATATATAAATCCTTATTCAAAGGATCGGTTAAAGTGATTGGTGCTATTCATAACGCCATATAAAATCTCTACAATCAACATTACCATGCAATCAAGAATATTGTAGAGCAGATATTATAGATTTCAAATAAATTTAAGTGTCTTTATTCTATTCTGTAGTTTTTGTAAATGTTATTCTAAATAATTTTAGTGACAATTTTTTTCTAAAGCGTAGATTTACGATTAAACCGTTTAATTCTTATGCTCTTTTACAAATATACAAGTATGTATTTTGTTTAAATATTTTAATAAATAAGGGTAAAAAAGGCTTCTAAACTTAAACTTGATATATAAAATATGAACAAAAATCCATTCTAAGGACCCTATGTGAAATACTGTTTTAGATGGGAAAGTGAAGCAGAGAGTTTCTATCAGTTTTTTTAAAATAAAAGCATGGTTACATTTGGTTATAAGAATCTTATCTAAGCTTAAAAAGGTGACTCAGCACTTTAAGTAAAAATCATGCCCAGAAGGCTAATATAAGAAATATATATTAAGACGCCTAGAAGGGTTTTTTAGATGATAAAAATAAGGATCTTATCAAAGTGCAGTAGTTAATGGAAGGTGCAAAAATATGTACGTATATATATACATATATATGTATATATATAATAATAATAACTGGCGCCAAATGATCTTAAACTAGTTTCAAAAGCTCTTTTAATAGTTTCCATTATTAATATGAATGATAATTACACGTTGTGATGAAAAAATAAAAGGGGGGGGGGTACTTTGGGTTATAACATAATGCTAGAGAATGTAATGGGCTCCAAGACGTTTATTTGCCTAGCATTACTGCCTGAAAGATACGTTGTTGTACCTATAAACGGTATATCCTTCTAGGGGGGAGGAGGACTTAATTTAAAGGCATTTATATAATTTGCTGGATGCATGGGCCCGCTTATCAAATGAATGTATACGGTCTAAGCAAAGGTAGTTTTAAACACCTTTTTACAAATTAGTGTTTTGACCTTTTACAATATTTTAATTGAGTTTAAATGATATATATTTTATATTGCAATAATGAAGTTGAATGAAAAATAAAATTGTCTGAGATCGTAGTTATTGTATAATCTAATGAAAAATCTAGATATTCGATTATAAAGATAATGTAACCTTTTAATTGTACTATAAATGTATGATTAAATATAAAGTATATTCATTGATCATATTTAAAGGTAGAGAAATGACGAAAACCATACAAAAAAACGTCCAGTAACTTTAATTAAGGAATCTTTTAGATTCTTCGGATTACTCAGAAATGTTTTATTACTCAAAATATATAATAACTAGCTTAAGTACCCGGCGTTTGCCCGGGTGACCAGTGACGTCATTTTTGAGGTCATTTTGGCTATGTTTTATGGGGTGGTCTACAATTTTATTTTATGATAAAAGTTGATAGAATGCCTCCTCAATAAAAATACTCCGGAACATGCTTGAAGGCTTAATATATTCCAGGCCCATATGTTGCTTACATAAATATAAATAAAAGATCATGACAATGATTAAGATACATTTTTTCTTTAAATATTCACTTCTTAAAATGATGTATCATATAAAAAGCTCTCATATCTTTTGAAGCCTTATTATATGCGTTAACAACATTAGCATTTATAGATAGACCCTCAATAACATCAATTCATAATACTTGTTGCGACAGTAATGACAAAAATATCCAAGATGATAAAGTTATTTTTAGCCAAGACCTTCTTCATGATTTGGAGGGAAAATCGACATTTCCAACTTTGCACTGAAACCATTTTCATGATGTTATCGTATTCATGAGTACATGTCAAATATTTTAATTCATAGAGCTTCTCCCTTCTCTTTCTTCATACTTCGGAGCGCGTTCAGCTGTGTCTCCTGTGAGAAAAGGGGGATGAGTTTGAAGTATTCAAACTGGTTAATAAGATTGGTGAACCCAAGGTTGGGGCAATACAAAAACAACATGTAGCAGTGTGACTACTCAATGACGTCACTGGAGAACGATTATATCTATATATATTATATTTATCAATCAATCTCTCTATCTATCTATAAATAAATGTATATCTATATAAATAAAGTAGAAGTTGTCTGTCTGTCTGTCTGTCTTTCCGTTACAAGTAGGCGGCCACATGCCTGGGCCAATTCAGCTCAAAATTTGCATGCACGTCGCTTATCATCTGGGGAAGGACATGAGAAAAAAATAAAAGGCCTTTAAGGCCACACTGGGCTAGAAATGGCCTTTTTCATTTTTTGACTAATTTGACTAATAAAGCGATTTTTTTCATAAAATATGTTTTGAAGAACTTTTTTTTCTAAGAACTTTTCTCGCTGCATGTTGGTATGTATCTTCAAAATTGATGAATTGTCGAAAATAAAAAGGGAGAAAGAATAAATGAATCCAGGTAGACATTAACCCGAGCAAGGCAGAGTTTCACAGAGAGCGCTCAAAGTTAAACAAACAGGTTTCTTCTCTCTCTTCCTATTGTCAGCAAACCAGATCATCTGGGGAAGGACATGAGCTGCTTTGAAACCGCCTACAAACTCTTGAAATCGGCAAATTGCATGTGCCGACCTTGCCCGAGCAACGCTGGGCACATTGTATCTATCTTCTATCTATCTTCTATATAAATAAAGTAGAAGTTGTCTGTCTGTCTGTTACAAGTAGGCGGCCACATGCCTGGGCCAATTCAGCTCAAAATTTGCATGCACGTCGCTTATCATCTGGGGAAGGACATGAGAAAAAAATAAAAGGCCTTTAAGGCCACACTGGGCTAGAAATGGCCTTTTTCATTTTTTGACTAATTTGACTAATAAAGCGATTTTTTTCATAAAATATGTTTTGAAGAACTTTTTTTTCTAAGAACTTTTCTCGCTGCATGTTGGTATGTATCTTCAAAATTGATGAATTGTCGAAAATAAAAAGGGAGAAAGAATAAATGAATCCAGGTAGACATTAACCCGAGCAAGGCAGAGTTTCACAGAGAGCGCTCAAAGTTAAACAAATAGGTTTCTTCTCTCTCTTCCTATTGTCAGCAAACCAGATCATCTGGTGAAGGACATGAGCTGCTTTGAAACCGCCTACAAACTCTTGAAATCGGCAAATTGCATGTGCCGACCTTGCCCGAGCAACGCTGGGCACATTGCTAGTATATATATATATATATATATATATATATATATATATATATATATATAATCGTGCTCCAGTGACGTCATTGAGTAGTTATACTGCTAGGATTACATGCTTTTTTTTGTATTGCCCCGACCTTATTATACAGACCTTGGGTGAAACGGGGTGTTAATTTATGACGTCATATGGTGTCGGATATTTTTTTTGCGAGGGCTTCATTTTGCATTTCATAATTTAAAAACCACTTATGCAGTAAAAAGTCTCCCTAGAGGTTACATTAGATTAATAAGTTAGAGCATCCCCTAGGGAGCAAAAGAACTAACATTATAGCCAACTCCTATGCTATATATATATGTAGCATATATACTTATGAAATAATGCTTACAAATAAACTTTTTTGTTTTTCATCCAATTTTAAAAATTTCTTCACATTTGCTTTAGTCTCCCCAATTGGGAACAACTATATTAACAAATTTTAAAAAAAAAAATGCCAAAAATCATGGGGGACCCCCTTAAGTTTTTTGAAAAATCAGTTTTTTGGGTTTTCTTAAAAATATGAAACACTTGAGAATGATTTATTTTATAGTTTGTTGTCAGACTTTTTAAGCTCCTTCTTATAAAATAAGTTGAAATCTTTGAGTTCACCAGGAGCGAAGAAAAAAACTTTTCCCTTTTGACAGTTTTTATACCAAAACTCAAAAAATTCTAAACCAAAATTTATTTAAAAGAAACGAACTTATTAGAAATGCCAAATTCTATAGGTACTATTTTATAACTTGATGCGATCAACCAAACAGACAACCCACAGAAGGCCCCCAAAATTTAGGATTTCAAAAATATTCCGCCTTCGTCCATGAAATTCGACCTAATATTCAATCCCGGATTTGAGGCTCTTAATGACCTCGGATCCAGATACTGATAACATCAAAGTTGCTCCCTTTGTGAAGCTGAATATGATTGTGCAAACATATTTTACGAAAAACAGCAAATTAAAAAATCCGGATCCCGGCCCAAATATGTCCCGGAGGCCGAATATTGACTTAACCAACCTAAGCTTATTTTGCAAGGCCTTCATTTCGTATGTTTGTTTTGAACTTTTTTTTCGTATTAAAAAGTCACCCAGAGGTTTCTTGAATTTCCCGACAGGCCGGTCCGGTTTTCCGGGAAATTTCTTTGGGACCCGATTGGAAACCCTATTCTTGATATACTTTCAGAGTAGCTTTTTTTCGAAATGGGAAAGAATCAAAAGTTAAGGAAATGTCATAATCCGGGTCCGGGAGTTTCTAGATCCGGATTTTTTTTTCCGGATCCAGGTTCTTTGGGTAGAGATGCAGATAACTTTTGGTGTGCGTTCTGTCTCTAAGACATCTCACTTACGAACTATGGACAACCAAAATTTTCCAAGCCTTTTTTCAGGCCTTTGCAAGACCGCTAGACCTTAGTTGTATTTATACCAAAAGATGCCTACGGCCAATGCCCAGAAAACATTTAATTACATCCTGAGCCTTCTAACCCTCAAAATTCATGCAAAACCGCAAAACCCTCTCACAGACACAAATCTGGTTTGATCAGAATCTAACCTAGCTCAGACCATCACAGTGTCAGATGCATCTGTGTGCCAATTTCATCTAAAACAGTCTAGTAGTTTGGCCGTGAATAGCGGTCAAACACACACACAAACACACACACACACAAACACACAGTCTCTTTTATATATATAGATTATATTATAGATATTGTGTAAAAAATAAAACATGTATACACTTTAGAAAATTATTGATCTGGGACTTTATAAAATACTTAAAACAGGTTTTATTATTGTCCTATAGAAATAATTGTTTGTTAAATCAATTATAATAAACTAAACTACAAATTGGGGTTGATTAGTGAATTATGTAAGCTTTGAATGATTTGGTAATTATGTCTTCGATTTGTTTCCTAAATTTGAATGAAAATATTTGTTATTTATTACTGTTAAAAAAATAGAAATGCACACATAATATATACCTAAAATAGATTTAAAAAGACCATCACAATTGGAAATCGGAGTTACTACGTTAAATAAATATATCTTACTATTAAAGTTATATTGAAATACAGTTTATAAAATAGTTAAATTCTATTTTGGCATTCTATTAATATTTACTATATATTATACATCTCCACTTTTTAACATACAATAACGTGAATAAAAATACATGAATAACTTTAAATTAAAATACATGTGAAAAATACACTTTTATCAATATAAGATTAAAATTATTAAGACAATAAACCTATTTTAAATATTCCAAATGTCTTTTTTTTTTTCTCTTCCAAAATCTCCTTTATTATTTAGAATGTTATATAAAAAGTATATATAAATAAAATAAACATTATAGTTTAATAATAAAATATCTAAATAAAGGCGTTACAATAATAACATCACAGAGCTGAATAATTAAAATGTTTCATTATTCTATTCAAAATTTTAAAATATCTCTTCGACTTTGAAGGTAAAACTTGATGATGTTTCCAGCACTTATCCATGAATCATTGGTGTCGGATGGAATCTTGAGGCTGAAGGCGGTATATCGGGCGGCGGAGCGAGACGAGGCAGTTCTTGTTAACGAAAAGTGAAAAACGGCCATCCCTAAAATACAGAAAGTTAGTTGGCATATTATGAACTAGTTTAAATTTGTTCCTAATTGCATTTTCCTTCCAATTCAGGCGGATTGTCTAAATTTTTGAATGTCTTTAAAATATGCAAAAATAGGCTTGAAATGTGTAGTTGGAGAGTATCATATTATTTTTCCAGCCCTGATCTCTAATCGATCCTCGTTACTTAAAATAATGATCAATAATATTATTGACATAAACTTACAAATACATCTATGAATCAAGAATGTAAACAGATGAAATATATATTTGTTGATAAGTTGGACTTGATATACATTTGAATGTGACACTTTTAGGGAAGGATGCTTAGTTAATGAACCTCTTTTCAAGGCCATCAATACGTCTATAAAGCTCTTATTATAATGAGAGCTTATTTAGTCCTTCACTACCATATTCGACAATACCTACTTTCAATCCATATTAATGATATCAATTATGCATCTAATCAAATATACAATCAATCTTCATAGTTCCTTATAGGAACAAATACATACCTACAAAGTTTAGATATAACATCAATATTAATAATCGTAGTGATATATTCATAGTCACTCACCTTAATTAGAATGGAAACAACGTTCTCTAATTGGAAGAAGAATATATTATAGAATCTTCTCCAATCACAGATCCCTGATTAAAGACTCCTGAAAATACAGAAGGTACTCTCTAACATCTCAGGCATTTTAAACCATCAAACAAATTGCCCCTTTAAAGAACGATCAGCCCCTGAGGTATCTTCGCAGAGATCTTTCTTCTTCCTGAATGATTTAATGAGAGAAGGTATGCTTACTTAATAAGTAGGAGTTCATTTGATCTTTTTCTCACGGACAAAAGCCCCGTTGTTGATTCTTTTTATTGTATTATTTGATGAGTAGTCCTACCTACATCGATCTCATTATAAAACATACACCCAAATAGTACTAACGTTTATTGAATGAAGAGCACACATCGGGCTGTAGTTGGCCAGGGATATAATTTTTTGATTTTACTTTTGTTGATTATTAATAATATTATTTATTTTCTGTAAAATAGTTTAATTAGAAGGATTCCTATTTGGTGCTTTCCTGATAAAGAGTCAGGAACCTCCATGGATTTTACTTTTGCAGTACATAAAGATCATCTTGTGAAAGTTTGAACAAAATCGAATACTGATAGCTCTAGCGACTTAAAAGTTATTAGGTAAGCTATGGTGTATTTTTTTATCCTTCAAATGCATTTTATGTCCTAAATACAATTCTATTGGTGCAAA
This sequence comes from Caligus rogercresseyi, assembly GCA_013387185.1. NCBI lineage: Eukaryota > Metazoa > Arthropoda > Copepoda > Siphonostomatoida > Caligidae > Caligus > Caligus rogercresseyi. The sequence goes on from CP045892.1 coordinate 14,258,278, forward strand.
CGATAAATAAGATCTTAAGGACTAATTTTTTTGTATACATAAAAACATGTAAAAATCACTTAGTATTTTTGTAAATTCCAGAAATATAACTATTTCAAATGTTAATAATTATTGTATCCTTATATATAATAAAAAACAACTTTGATTTCTGAGGGTTTTTATCCATTTGCACCCCAGTATTGTTGATATTAGACATGAAAAGGCGTATGAATGGTAAGGATGAAATACCACATAAGTTTAATAGATAACTTATGGGTAATTTGAGTTAACATTATTCGATTTCGTTCAAACTTCACAAGATGATCTCAAGGGAGTGCACGACTCTCATTTTCGAAACACGCACAATATAAACCACTCTTAGACATATATTTAAATATTAAAAAAACACTTCACAAACGCGAAGTAAATAATATTAGAAGAAGATGAGCCGGTTTGTTTACTGATTTTTTGGCTGCGGTAATGTGTTTGATTTAGTCGGTGAGGTAACGCAGTTTTATCAGGGGGTTTCATTAATATCTAAGAGGAAGGACTCCACTATTTGCTTCGATATTTTATAAAAGTTTGGATGTTTTTAAGGTCCAAAGAAAAATTAGCTTATACAAATTTTAAA
>CP045892.1:14258987-14279399 GCA_013387185.1 Caligus rogercresseyi
CGCCACTCCCTCTATTGCTGCATCACTGGCAGCTCTCCACGTCTGGCCTGTCGCAACTGTGGACTTTTATTCCAGACAGTCTTGCAGCACATACCAGGGTATCTGCCTGCCAGAGGAGGGGGTTGGGATGATTCCGGCTGCGTAGGATCTGGTCTAATTTCATTTTTCGTCTCGAAGAGCATGAGGCCAGTGGGTTTCTCTCTCCTTCTTCGCCGTCCCTACTCCAAAGGCCTTCCACGCCTCCATGGCTGCCGACCGCACGCCATGGTGTTGATGGATGAAGCCCGCCGCCTTCAGAAGTCCCGGACGGGTATGTGCTCTCTCTGAGCCTGCCAGTGAGAGTCCTGGGCAACATCATCAGAGCAACCTGGGCAGCTGCAAGTGGTCTGTAGGGTTATTGTCTCCAACCGTACAGGTGTGGACCGCTGAGACAGCATAGCCGACCTTCCCAAGAACAATACCCTTGGCAAGTTAGTGGAGGTAAGGACCCCTTGGGATGTGCTTCGCCCAACCTTACAACCATGTTGGCACTGGCTGCCCTCGCCATGATGTCAACATTTAAGTTGAGTGAAAGGGTGGAGTCAAACTGTGCCCCTAGCAACTCAATTCACTGGAAGGGGAGACTGGTGGAGGGGCCCTCCTTTACCCAACCCTCTTCCTTCTCTCTTTACTGTCCCTACCACCCGCTAGGAGTGCTGGGTCTTTGTGTGGTTTAAAGAGAGCCCATTTCTCGCCCTGCAAAACTCCACAAATTTGGCGGTAGGCTAGGAGGTTCCTATTGGTCTCCACCACATCAACATCTCTATGTGCTGTCCTGACGCTGATGTCGTCTGCATAGCAAAAAGTGTTCTCACCCACCCCCATCTACACTGGGACGCCAGCATGAGTATGAGAAAGAGTAAAGGACCAAGGATAGAACCTTGGCGACACCCATACTTCATGTCGACGAAGTTGCTCCTGGTGCCGTTCCAATTGACGCATTGCTTACCTCCATTTAGGTAGGATCAAACCAGTCTCCCACTCTCCTTGTGATGCCAAGGTCCTTATTTTTCCAGAAGGAGGTATCAGTCGACGGTGTCAAACGTAGAGGATAGATCAAAGGCCAGTATGCCTACGACCTTCCTTCTTGGACAGCCTTTATCTATTTGCTGTGAGCCGTTCCAATGGCTGTAGTAGTGGAGCGGCCAGCCCGAAAGCCAAATTAGCTGTTGGGTAAGGCGCTAATTTTTCCCATATGGTACTCCAGATCAGCCTTAACTACCTTCTCCAAGATCTTGGAGAGGACGGGGAGCAGGGAAACTGGCCGATACGAGGCTGGGTCCTTTGGGTTTTTCCCTGTACCTTTGTGCACCGGAATTACAATGCCTGTTTTGAGAATAACGGGTACCTTGCCGTTGGCAAGAGAGCAATTGATCAGATGGGAGATAGGGGAGGCCAGAACTTCATTCTTAGTTTGAATACAGATGCCGGCAGTCCGTCCATGCCCAGCGCCTCTGTATTGAATATGGAGGAGACGACTCAACTAATTGGGCTGCACTGGCAAAGGAGAAGTCCAGTACTATCCCCGAGGACTAGCCCAATTGCAACTGCGGTCAGTTCTGACACAGATGTCGGAAGAAGGGTGGAGAGGACAATGCTTGCCCAAAGATCATCTACTTTTTTAAATATAAAAACTGTTTACTGCATCCGCCGCCTCTTTGTCGTCGCAGGTGCCGATACCATTGATAGTAAGTGACGAGGAAGGGGCGTAGCTTTGGTTTTTCCCATGGCCCTGTTGGCCAGGTTCCACAACGCCTTAGAATCGCCGTTGGCCTTCTTGAAGGCGTTCAGGTTGGACAGGAGTTTGTCCTTTCTGTTATTTAAATAAATATTATACTCATATTAGACTTAAAGTATTATTAATGTTGTTTATCTACAAAATTTTGTCATTGAAAAATAATTCAATGATTAGTCTTTAAAAATATAAGTTTAAGATCCTTGAGTACTTGTGGAGGTTTCCAAATATTTTTGATCCGTTCATTGTGTAATATATGTAATGATATTGCAAAATAAAAAAGTTTTGGCTTGATATGTAAATAATATATATATATATTATATATATAATATATATTATATATATTAATATATATATATATATATATATATATATCTATATATATATATATACAATATATATATTATATATATATATATAAACTCGTATATATATAGCTACAGATTCGTGAGATTCATCGATAAGCAAAATATTTATTTGAACACATATTTCGATCAAGATTGTCAATAAAAGGCAATCCTAATATATGTACATAAACTATCATTTTCCAATGATTTATCCAATAGAATAGAAATGCCTCCGATAATTAAAATATAATAATTACAATCCAATTATGAGGTTGATGAAGAACCGTCTATAAGTCTATCGTCTTGTCAATGGAAATGAATTAGTCTTAGATGATATTTGACACAAGGGGATATACAAATTCTGCAGCCGGGGGAAATAAAAATAAAATACTTATCTCTTTAATACAGTTTGCAATCTTCATTGGACTACTCAGGTCTCATGAAGCCCTCTGTGTGTGGCAATTTAATTTTCTAATGAAGGGACTGCACTAAGAGTGATGGATATTGCAGAGTTAAATCATGATTTGATTATTAAGGAGAAACATCAAGGTGAGCCTAAAATATTAAATTTGCTGTATGAAATAAGGATTTATCATTTATATGATTAATTATCTAGATTTGCCCATTAAATGAACTGCTGTTGTTATTATTTATTACTTTATTATCTATATAGGATTCCTTCTTTTCATAATAATTATGTATTATAATTTGGAATTCTGGGATCGATGTATTATGGTTTTCTTCCGATATATTGACATAACATTCATCGCTACAATCCTGCTTTCACAAAAAAATATCACAATAAAACTGATAACAATATGATTTTAGGAAGTCTTATTTAGCTAAATATTTTTAATTTTTACCGTGAAAAGTTGTTGTATAGCAATTTAATGGTACTTTAGATGAAATAGTCTTATTATTACAGCAATAAAAACCTTATTATACTTCGTCAACAGCTCAAATTACCATAGGCAAACATATAAACAACACTCTATTTGACGGCAACGTCTCTTTAGCTGGTTTCAGAGCAAAAATATCTATACATCTTGTTCAATTATATTTAAATTCAATGTAGGTTGTTTGTTCAGAATTTATACTATTTATTAGCCACTGTCGCGACAACATATTTGTGGAGAATCTTTACCCTGATAAAAAAAGCCATCAATCCTTATAATTATGCTAACTTTTGCGAGAGTAGATGGCGAGGGTATAATATTCTGTAACACTTTGACGATATTGAAAAAAATATTCAAATATATCTTAATTTTTTAAGAATACGAATCAGAACATTCTGTCTAATACGTTATAGAATTGCAGCTATTAATTAAATTTGTGGCTTACAGGACATCCAAAAAGGCCCTTATAACTAAAAGATCTCTAATATGTGCTTTCATTTTTAATATTTTGTAATATCTGAATTTAGCAAATTAATAATTTAATTCGACAAAAAAATCAAAGACATAGTAAAAGTGTAGTTATATGATTAGTAATATATTCTATTTTGTCCTTTATTATCACATAGAAAATGACTTCTTCATCTAAGCAATGCGTCTCTTTGAAATTTTCAGGGTTCTTGATGTCTTTCATTCTTTTCTTCTATCTCTGCATTTTCTATTTTATATATTCCCTAACCTCTTGTAAGAAGAGAAAACGTTAGAAAATACAATAAGTATGAATATTGGTGTATGTCCTTATTTTTTTATAGCCTTTTTTTGCTTTTTAAGGGTGAATATGGTAATTTGCTAAATAAAATAAATTGTATGATACTACTTATATTTTCATATAATTAATAAATATTTTAGATAGTCCTATTAAAAGTATATATTTTACAAAAGATGTTATTCTTTATATTTTTTATAGCAACAAGTCTTATGTTTTTTATGCTGTTTGACTTATGAACAGAAAAACTTGATATAAAACTTTTGATTTGAAGTTTAAACTTGGGATGATGGTAGATTTAATGCTAACAATAACATATCATTATTATTTTTAAAACCCTTCTGGTGCATGATAGTTGATATGAAATGTGTGCTGTTCATAAATCATTAGAAAACTTTATTTCTATAGACGACAAACATTGAATAAGTAAAAATTTGATGTTGTGTTATTCAACGTTAGTTTAACGTTAGCTTAAGACATGGCATTAACTAAGCAAAAAATACTTTTTATCCATTCGAGTTTGGAATCCTCATTCATTATTTAGCCAGCAACTAAATACAAAGGTATATTTTTCCATCTTCTTTAAATACTTTTTTTGTGCATAAATGTAGGTATATACATAGATGGATAAGAATGTCTCTGTACAAGCAGACAATCATTGAAATCAGATCCCAGCACATTTACACTAAGTTATGGCATCAAACGTACCAAAAGAAGAACATAATAATCCAATTAGTGCTTGATGTTGAGTGAGACGGGTCTTGTTGATCCATGATCAAGATTTATGGCTTGGCAGCCTCAACTCAACCATTTTGTTGTTGTATTTCTTGGGCAAGTCATTGCTTAATTGTCGATGTATGTACGAAGTATGTTGCTTTTTTAATTGTTTTTTGGATCATAAAAAAAAATACATGATGCAACATTATAATTAAATAAACAGCAACATGATTTTAACAATGTTTAAAATTTAACTTAAATGTAATTTGAAATATTAATAATTTGTTAAAACATGTTTATTTGTTTAGAAAAGGTGACACTAATAAATATATATATAATATATACATATATGTATGTATATATATATATATATCCTTTTATGACAAATTTATTTATCTTAACTTATTATAGTTGTGTTATTTAAAACAATCTATCGACAGGGATAGATATAAATCCTTGGTTATAGAGTTCTGTTGATCATGAAAATAAACACTTTAATATAAGCTTTAATGAGTTTTTGTTATATTATAAAAACCGATAAAAACGACCGTAAAAAAGTATAAATGTATAGTAACTAAAAAATCAAATGTTAGTTTATAGTCCTATACTTTTGGGCTGCTGAAAAGTTAAGAGGTTTTTCATATATTTTTTAAGTTTTTTCAATACCATAGTGTTATGAATCATATGGTTATGAATATGCAGTACTGGGAGTCCAAAATATTTATTCAAGCAAGCAGTTTTCAGCCGTGTACACTTATGAATAATTTAATGACATAAATCAATACGTGTCAATGGACACTAATATTTATGGCATGATACTCAATTATCACTTCTATTAGTATTTTGATTTATTTTTATAAACAATGTCTCTTTGCTTGATATTATCTTCTTTGCCTCGGTCACTGAACCGAAACCCAAAATCTATATTATATCACTCCAAATGATATTATATAAATATTTGAAATAAGTGTTATACAAAATTATTTGCCTAAAAAAAGTTTGTCAAATAATATTTTTATTGTTTCTTACAAATATTGAATAAAATACGTAACCAAACAAATAAAATATTTTTAAGCCTGCTAGACTTTTAATGCCGAAGGTGCAGACTCGACTTTTGAGAGGGTATAGTAGATGCTAATCAATCTCATTGAAGATATCCTTGGTTTGATGGACAAATTTAGATGCCATACATAGTACTTTATGATACTCACAATTCAAATAAACAACAACAACAAAAACAGAGACCTCATTCGTTTCCCAAGTTTTAATGAAATATAACTTCTTTGAGTTTATATTGTCTGCTTCTTTTTTCCCCTCATCTCACAATTGCAAGCCTCAAATATCCCTCTATGCAATTACGGAATTGCTTCTCACTTTAATAATACGTGACGTGTACATTCTGATATGTATAATACAATCAGAGCATTTTATATATTTTTTGCACAGGAGGAGGGTATGTGTACATTGCCAACTACCTGGAAAAATGAGGTCCATCATTAGAGAAGATAATGATAGTAATCAAAACATCATGTTCCTCATAATGATAAAGCATCTTCGCCCACTCAAAAAGGTCTTCTAAAATAATATTTAAAAAATAAGAGACGTATATGTTAATGTGTAGATGGAGGCAGGAATTAAATTTACGCTGCCTTCTACTTGATACAATAACACAACAAATATTATGGACGACATTCACATCACCTTTATCATATTATTATTTTAGGCTAAAATGCATATTTATATAGTTTTTTTTGCCTATATGGTTCGATAGAATTGCATCCGACTGGATATAAATAAGCATTATAGCATTATAATTAGTCTATCGAACCTAGGATATTATCAATGAGGCAGACCATAAATGACCATCCCCTCTACGGATACGAACCTGCACCCCCAACATTGAGAGTTGAACACGCCTTAACACACACGGCTTTTGCACTCCTATTATATAGTTTTAATATACATTATCCTCGATTTTTAAATATAATCTTATTTAGGTATATTTCTGAACTGTGAAAAAAAGATCTTCATTAGGATAAAACGTCAAACCCCAATATTTTTTTTTGATTTGAGACATAGGAATACTTGCTGCGAGGGCTGTTTCTGGTAGCAAGAATGAAAATTAAGTTTTAAATTGGTGTAGCGGTCCAAATGTTATTTGCTTTAAATTGATTAGTTAACCAAGTTTGACTAATAAAACTTATTTTTATGTTTATTTTTTATAATGGTAATGTATTTGATAACAAGCAAAATAATTGGGTGGCATGCTTTGACAAGGCTAGCAACAACATCAAACAAGAATAAACATTTGTGATGATGCTGAGAGTTATAGCATCAATTAGATAATAAATACCTCCAATTCTATTTCTTCCTGGGTACCGACTTCTAGATCGTCTCCATACCAGTGAGAAGACCAACTATGCCATATACTTATTTTAGAAGAACTTGACTCATGTTGCTAATATTGTACAATATTGGATGGCTTATAATATTAACTTTTGTTCCAGAAGCTTTAGCCTTCTCAGAGCCTTGATGTTCTTATTCTTGTAGTTAAAGGTAGAATATTTCGTCGCATTTACATGGTTAATACTAAAAAAAGTCCATGTTTTCCTTTAAAAAAGCGAACTAAGGCCGTAAAATATTGTGTTTTTTGTATTTATCTCCTAGAGAATCATGCCTCTAGCCATTAGAATTCCATTTGTCACAATTAATGTCACTTAATTTGTCTGGAACTTCCCCTAGCACTCTCCTCGTCTCCGACTTGATGAAGAAAACAATGAAGCAGTCAAGACACTGAGGACAAAGTCTAGATCAAGTACATGCATGACAACATGTTTTGTCTTGAGGGCTTGGGTTCATGTCTTTTATTAGAGCGTTATACGTCTATGTGAGCAAGAGAGGAAAAAATAAGTAAATGATTTGAAATGATAAAAAGAGAGGAAATTAAAAAAACAGATGTCGTGAAGTTTTGGATTTCAATTTCCTTATCGTCTTATAGAGATCAATTTAAACCGAATTATTAAATATACGGTTTCTCTTCTCACCCAAGAAATACTATAAAAAGTGACATAATATTATGTTTCCTGGTTCTTTATCAATTTTGGAGTCAATGAATATTCTTGCAGAATTAGGAACCAGCTTATATCTCAGCCGTTCGGAGCATACATATTTTGTTGTTTTATATACCGGAAAGCTGCATTTTTGGGGCGACTAATAAGATCCCAATAATGCAATTTATAATTTGTATATTTTTGGTGATATAGCTGAAATCCTCAACTTTAACATCCGCCATTTGGTTTTTGTTTCTATATATTCATAGTTTCATTGGTAGTGACCGAAGGAGTTTTGCGAGTTAATGAATAATTTCATAGATTCTATATAGAGAAATATTCTTGGTATAGATGGGATGGGAATGCGAACTTTAAAATAAATAATAATAATGATAAAATTATTCCTTCATTATGGTGTATTTCACATCTAATGAAAAATGCTCAACTACGATTTTTAATATCAATTCTATGACATCATCCAAAATTTAGAAACTTTTCACTTTCCAAAAATATAATTACATTAAAAAAATCCTTATAGCTGTTTTATAATAAATGGATATTTATGGATTTTTCTTTAAAAAAACTTAAATGTCAGCATTTGATTAAATAGTTGGCAAATGAATCAAATCAATGAACGGAAAGATAAGCAATATAACCCGTTCCTTTTTGGGCCACCCAATTAAAACCTCAATTAAAGAGCAATTTGGTCTGTCCGTTAGGATTACAGTAAGCTCAAATGGATCTCCCTCTCTCTCTCTCTCTCTTATATATTTATATGTATATATATATATATATATCTTATTACATAACTTTTTTATATCTTGAGCGCAGATAAGCTTCTCGCTCCATGACAAGGGTTCGAGTTAATTGTCAAATATTTACTTATCACTTTGGATTAGGGATAAAGGTAAAGTTATATCAAAGAGTCTTCTGTATAATTAGTATTAGACGTAGTTTTCGTGTGTGTGTTTGCCTTAAGAACAAGCATTTTTCAAGGTTGTCTAATTTAAGCCTCCATATTTTATGTACATATATATATATATATTTAAGGAAGTGTCAAATATTAATATCTCAATTGTCAAGCTACTTTGAATATGAGGAGCAGGGTTCATGCATGAATTACGCTTTTTCTGTGAATTAGTCAATGAGTCAATGACATTGAGCATTTTATAAAAAAACACACATGACATGAGCTAGGCAATTGATAAACATACATAAGTCCAAATACGATTGAAAATAGAATCCGTGTTATTACAATTCTACACATAGTGAAATTTACAAACTACCGTATCAGCGGATTTTGGCACCCGATATATATATATATATATATATATATATATATATATATATATATATATATATATATATATATATATAGGTGTCCAGTAATTTCATCGCGAGTAAATTTGTCGACGAGCTTTTTATAGCCGTTTTTTTGTCGCGGGTAAATACATCGCTTGCTCTTTTATAGTCAGTCAATTTTGTAGTTCTTATTTTTGTCGCGGGTAAATTTGTCGCCAAGCGTTTTTGTAGTGAAGTATTTTTGTCGTTCTTCTTTTTTTTCGTAGGTAATTTTGTCGCCAAGCTTTTTTGTAGTGAAGCATTTTCCGCACTGTTTATTTTTTACTTTGTGGACCTATTCATGGGGAATCTGTCTGGGGTCCCATGGGGTTTGAATCTACCGCTGACATTTTTAGGGAGAAAAGATACGCGGCTTAAGGGTTGTGCACACCTTAGCCTCGGGTGTTCCGCCGCGAGTTGAAATCTACGCAGGGTCAACGGTGGATTTCAACGTCATAGAACCCCGGCTGAGACTGGCGTACCCCCCGAGATTAGATTATACAAAACTCTTGGGCTAAATGCATTTTTCTCCTTCAAAGGGTCAGCCGTGTATTTCTACATAGTCTTCTCGGATGAGGCATGCATATCTTGCAAGCTGTAGGTTTGAAAACCACTTAACCCGAGTTTGTTTTACATTTAAGAGGAGTCGGCGGTGGACTCCAACCCCTTAGACCCTCAGATAAAGCAGAGGGTACACGCGAAATTAGTGTCTGAAAAACTCTTGAGTTGTTTTTTACGACCCAGAAGGGTCTGCAGTAGATTCCGAACCCATGGGGCACCCGACTAAGCCCGGCGCAATCCTTTAAATTAGGGTCTATTTTTTTTAGGCCTGGTGGTTTCCTCTTAAGAAGGGTCGGTGGTCGATTTCAAACCCATGGGACATCCGTTAAAGTTGGCGCATTCCGTTAGATTAAGGTCTACGAAAGTCTTAGGCCGGGTGTTTCCCCCCTTAATAAGAGTCGGCGGTCGATTTCAATCCCATAGGACTCGCGGCGGAACACCCGAGACTAAGGTGTGCACAACCCTTAAGCCGCGTGTCTTTTCTCCCTAAAAATGTCAGCGGTAGATTCAAACCCCATGGGACCTAGACAGAGTCCCCATGAATAGGTCCACAAAGTAAAAAATAAACAGCGCGGAAAATGCTTCACTACAAAAAAGCTTGGCGGCAAAATTACCTACGAAAAAAAGAAGAACGACAAAAATGCTTCACTACAAAAAAGCTTGGCGACAAATTTACCCGCGACAAAAATAAGAACTACAAAATTGACTGACTATAAAAGAGCAAGCGATGTATTTACCCGCGACAAAAAACGGCTATAAAAAGCTCGGCGACAAATTTACTCGCGATTAAATTACTGGACACTATATATATATATATATATATATATGTGTGTGTGTGTGTGTGGGTGTGTGTGTGTAATCAAGTATATATTTGCCATGGGGCACATTAGTTACATTAGTAACTAGACTAAAAATTAATAATAAAAACAATAGAATTATAAAAGTATACAAAATAAAAAATAAAAACAAATAAAACAAAATGCCATGCAGAATGGATTATATGGCCCTAGCTGCGATCCTGGCAGTGTGGAGGGTAGTGACCGACCTCAAGGCCTTAGACAAGTTCCACACTGATATTGCGTGGCATGCAAAAGTAGCTGTCTCCCTCCAAAGTGGGTACGCCACTGGAGTCGTGGACCTCATGGGCCTCCTCGGGATGGGGAAGACGAAATCACCAATATGTGTGTGTCGCTGCTGAGATAGAGATCCAGTAGAATCGTTGACTCTTATAGTATAGATTACGATCCTTATCTGTTTTTAGGAGATATGACTACTTAAATATGGAGATAATATTTTCAGATGTTGTAAAAACTATTTATTTATTTAGCAATTTATATTCTCTATTTGGTAGAAATTATTTTATTTCTGTGTTCTTCTGAGAATAAATCGGATATAATTAAAATAGTTCGAATAACATCGTAATACCTTCTCAATATTTATGTCGTTATCCCTTTTAAAAGATATAATTCCTGATCTTTTCTAGCAGAGTCGTTCATTCTTCTAATATAGATAACGATTGTAATCACTTCCAGGGGAGAATACGATCGTGATCTCTACCAGGAGAGTCAATGACTCTACTGGATCTCCATCTCTACTTCGACATATATATATGTATATATATAAACAAACTTTCATTTCATCATATCGATGAGAATAATCTTATATTCCTCTCTGATTGTAGTAGTAGTCATAAAGTCGCTGTTATTATTAAAAATGGTTTAGCGCGTAGAACTTTGTGCTAATTTTATTTTGTCGCATCAATTGACAAAAAGATATTTTATATAATATATTTAATTTTTTGTTTCAAATTCCTTAACAACTGAAAACTTAAAAGTTTTCTTCAGAACAAAACTATCAGCCAATTAATCGTTTTTTGGTTTTTACTTGAAATTATCATCGGCATTATATAGGACTTAAAATTCACTAGCAATCGAACTTAACTTTTATATTCGAATTATGTTTCCTCTTACGGGGACAAAATTATTAATTTTTTTAAATCCTATATAACCGTGTATAAAATATTTTGAAAAAAAAATCCAATCACGTTATTTTTTATATAAATAATATAAAAAACAATGTATAAATAAACATTTGATACTAATTAGTTTTGTTTAATGTATTACATATACTTGACCAATTTTAACTGTGCAGATCTCTTATCTGGCTAAAATAATGATAAAACGAAACGATTTATTTAGTTTTGAACTAAAATAATAATTAAAATATAAATGTGTTATATGAAATAAATATGAATAAATGAAATTTATTTATATAAAAACTCATTGAAAGAGCAATTGATGCGAACTAATATCATGATATATATTTCATAAGATTAAATAAACTTGAAGACCTATTTTTCACTTACATAATCAAATCAAAATCTGAATAGGATATTATGATCACACTTTTTCAGTGTTCTTAAAAAATTTATGAAAAATGTTTATTGATATTACGTAAATTAAAACGATTTTTTTTCTAATATTGCTAATATAATGTTTTTGTTCCGCCTGCAACATGTTCGATGATGCTTATTAAAAATAATCACTTTTTATACATCATTGCAAGTCTCCATTTGTATAATTTCTTTCAACTTTTTTCATTTGCTAATAATAAAGATATCCCTTGATTAACCGTCCTCTCTTTCGTGATATTTTTTGAGCAATATTTCCCTCTAAATAGACCTCGTCCTTGAAAGGTTTCATTTTTATACCTACCCTTTCATTTGCCATTACTAAAGGTATCCACCGACATCAAGACTTTATTTCGGGATCTTTCCCTTAGCAGTATGCCCCTCAGTTCGCAATCATATATACCTACACAATATGGATATGCAGCAAGGTAGCGGCATCAAGTTAAATGAAGGATGAGATTTATGTGATCATATTTATCACATACCCATTCATAGCTACCCATGAAGGTACCTTAGCCATAATTGAACATTCCAGGACAAAGCTAAACATAGATTTGAAGGACCACCGAGTGAGATGGGGAAAAGGAATTGTGTGTAAGAGAGGAATACAACTATTTTTCAAAAGTAGGTATTCCTATATACAACGGATGAAAACATATGATTAGTTGTTGCAAGAGAATCTTGTGGCCCACATTGGTTATCTTGGAAAAAAAAATATTCAATTGACATACCAAAAAGTTAAAAAGACAGAGAGGAATAGGTGAAGAAGAACATGAATCTATAGCGTCCTGTTCATGTAACTGTTTCAATACTTAGTTATGTGCTCTATATCACAGGAAAGGATAAAATACAACCTATAGATAAGGAATATCATTAATTTAGTGCGTCCTGTTCATAAACCAGCTTCGAAACTTAAGCTTTGTTTTGAAACTATAAAATCCAGACTATTTTAACTACATATTTAAGAAGTATATTTTGTATCTGAAATGAAAATATGAATAATTTCAAATACATATTTTCGCATTTTTCAACATTAATTAATCTATTAGTTTAAAAAGTTATTTATTTTATTATTCCAGCAAGTTAATTTTACAAACAATACAGACTTTAAAAGCCGTTCTATGATGACAACGCGGAATATTTGTTTGTAATATAATGAGGTGAAAACTTATGCAATGCAATCTTACTAATAACATTCATATATATTTTATACTGGCATCAAAGAAAATAGCAATTATTCATAGCATTCTTACCATGTAAAGATTCGGCATTTTAATAAGAAAGAAAGAATAATAAGGCTCGACACATTTCGAAATTGAGTGCAAAACAAGAAAAAGGATATATGTTGTTCTAAATAAATGATATACATAAACTATAAGTGTGAAAACTGTCTCATATTATTTAAAATATAAGGCCATCTTCAAGTCAGTATTCATTTTCATGGCAAAATACATTAGCTTAATGTATAGATGTATGGCACAAGACATTTCCTTTTGAGGCAAGCGAACGTGTCAAACAACATTAACAGTGCTCTTAAAGAAATGTATTATTTTTCGTACCTCCTCCGCTGGACCATTTTATCTTCAAATCTTCAAATAAGGAGAAGAAAAATGCTGCTCGAGATAACTTTTTAAAAATATTATCTTTTTGAGTACTACTTTTTAATGTCTCCCTTTTTTCAATTGATTTTTAACATGAAGAATACTCTTCGAAAGACGACTTAACACAAATAAAAAAAGCTTATCCCCAAGGTCGTGAGTTCTCTATGGACATACCTCATAATTCTTTCATTTTTCTTTGCCTCCACTAAATGCTCAATAAATCTTTATTAAGCCTGGCCTATTATCGCTCCCCCCTCCCCGTTTTACCAAATAAAGAAGAACAAGATGTTTGCCTTAATCTGGGGGTGTCAAATGTTCTATTGAAATAAATAAGTTCTTATAAATAGGGATACTTTTCTTAAAAGGGTTTGAAGGGGTTAAAGTTCCAGAGTATCCGTTTAAGTACATGTGATTGACTTAAAGTAAGGACCCAATCACGTAGTTGTACGTGAAATACGATTTTGAACTCAGCTAAAACTATAATATTTGGTGTTAAATTTTGTATTTAAAAAAAACTTAAAAAGAAGTATTTTTCTTGTAGAGAGGATAAAAATATTGAATATCAGTTTTGTTCAAAAGAGACAGCACTTGCAACAAGTACAGCTAATTATATCTTTTATAATCATTTAAGTATTAAAGATGATTCTGAAACCATTTCAACTTATATTTCATTATATACTCTTATATTATTTGTTTTGAGAGACCTAATTTGTGCGAAATATAAATCACTTAAGAGTTCTCATATTAAAAATACCCAGATAAAATCACTTAGATGTACACAATTCATTGTTAGATGAGTAATAATTGTATAATTATAACAATATTCTTCCAAGTATTTACTTTTCTATGCAAATCCAGTTCCTATCTTTTAAGGTCTGAATAAAAACCTCTTTATCGAAATAGATAACAAAATCAAAGAAGTAGAAATTCAAAAAAACTAGTTTGATGTAGACCATAATTAATGAAAATTATCACAAAAAAAATTATGAGAACAAAAATTGCTTAAAAGAATACAACCCAAGTCCAAGACTGCTTGATACCAAATCAGTAGGGCTTGGGACAAATATTATGGCATAATAAATGAAATAAGGCCTTAGATGTTATATAAAGACTTAGTCTAACTAAAATATTTTTACAATTCGTTGTATCTTTAGCGTTTAAGAACGCGACTTCTCTTTATTTAAATAGTTGAACTTTTTTATGATATATTTTTTGCAGTTTTTTATCATAAAATAAAGTAGTTTTAAGATTATAGATTCCCTGGACTAACTTAAATACTATAATACCTATTCATATCCACACGGATACAATTCCAAATGGGCAAATAAGATAACCTATTGTTATAATTTTATTAAATCAGGCTTGTGGACGTTCACAATCCTAACGTTCGTCCGTTCGACCGCGCGATTAAAAAAAAATGGTCCAGGGTTTGTTCGTTCAATTTTTTAGTGTTCGTCCGTTCGTTTTGCCGTTCGTCCGTTCGTTGAAAAATATAAATTATTTCCTATTTCAAATTTCAAAAAATTCCATTATAAAAAGACGTCCTCACTTTTATTCCAGAATTACTCGCAGTAATTTTAAATTGTACTTCTTTTTGATAAAAAGTCCTCCCTTTTTTGGAGTGATATATAAAACATTGATTGACTTGTTTATGAAAAAAACGTACACACTTTTGAAAATAATATAAATTCAACGGACGAACGCCAACAAAAAAATTCTGCTCGTCCGTTCATTTATATTCATTTCTTCTAAGGTATTTCATTAAAGTAAATTCCATTTCCAAAATGCCTCAGCTATAATTTTTACATGTTTACACTTGTCAGGGTAATGGTATTCAATACATTCTATATCAATTAGTCAATGGAATTTATATTGATGAACTTTGAATTATTTTATTATTATGAGGGGCTTATTTGTTCAATGAACAAATATATAGACATTATGTTGATTAGAGGAGGAGTTCAATTGAACTCGCCGTAGGGCATTATGTAATAATGAAAGATGAAGCCAGCCAAATGATCCTCACGTGAAGGAATGCTTATAATTTAAAGAAGCAATTTGTGGAGAAATATGATTTATAGTATTGCATGAAGGTTTATTATCGAAATATATCATGATTGGTAATTTCTTAAAGCCATGAGCTTGGTAGATTAAGTATGTATAATATATATGCCCATAGTTTGATTAAAATATCCTACGGTTGATTTTTTTATTGGGCAATTCTAATAGCTTATGAGCTTCATCTATGAATTTGAAATATTGTTTTTATTCAACCGTTCATTTTTATGATAATTACAACATTAAAACATAAGAAAATGTATCAAAATCACATAGGTAAAGAATTTAATTTCATATTAGAGGTTGAACTAAAAGCATCTTTTTCAATCAATAAAATGCAATTAAAAAACTTCAATTGGCATACGTTCTAAAAGCTATCAATATACTTTTTGAGCTTTAAAATGGCATTACTTACAATTCTTAAAATTATTCATTTTTGTAGATAAGGTTTTTCGGTGGATGGAGGCAAGAGAATGTAATATATTGTTTTTTGTTAGATTATAAACTCATCATTTAAAGTAAGTGATGCGTTGTCACCTTGAAATTTGTTAAATAAGTTAATTGCCGCTGTAAATAATGGGGTAAGATACTATTCGCTAATGAATCACATATCTTTCAGTGTTGTGCTCATTTAATTTTCTTATACGCTCTGAGTTAATATGTGAAGATATTGCTTTTTTGAGTTCCTGCTTACTTTAATTTTTCATATAATTTTATTATTGCATCAAATACATAAAATGTTAAAAATATAAATTTCACAAACACTTATCAAGCTTTCCCTGGTATCATCAACGAATGTTTAATACAACTGTCAGTGAAGACGACTTTCTTTCAGCTTCTCCGATTGCCAAATGCGACGCCGTCATCACTTAGGTCCAGTTGGTCGTATAGAAAATCCGTAACATCAAAGACGCCGACTTGTCAGGAATTAAACCAATTGCTAATTTATACTAAAATACCTTGTTGCATATATAAGACTCCTTATATATTTTTTTTCAAAACAGTTCGTTTATTGTGTAAATAAATAAAAATTAGATATTTACATAAAACCCAAAGCAAATGTGTTATAAAAACATAAATAAACATTTTAGTAATTTTTTATTGTTATAATTTCTGCCTTGCTTTACACTATTTCTTATAATTGATTTTTAAGCGATTTCTTTTTTAGGTTGAAGAAACATTTTAGGCTTTCTTGTATAATATGAGCTTCTACTAGTTGATAATATATGCCCATTGGGCCGAGAAAAAAAATATATTCAAATTTATTTTAATCATATTTTCATAAAAGATTGAATATAAAATACCTCATTAAATATTTTGAGGCTTAACCCTCAATTGACTTAGTTTTATTTATACACTGAAAAAAAGAATCCCCAAATCGAAAATCACTAAATATATTTAAGCTAAATTTGCATTGACATGAGACAGGTTACATGTAACTCTTAAAATTTTTATTTTCATCAGTTGAACCACTTTGAAATAGTCATTCAATTGTTTAAAAGACTGTTTTGTAAGTTTTTATTATTATAAAAATGACTACTTTTTTTAAGGTATAATTATTTTTTTCGGCTATCAAATATTATAAGACAGTGTAAAAAATAACTACACTAAAATACAAGACAACTATAAATAAATAAAAATACTCTTGACAGTTGCGTTAAAATAAATGAACATTGTAGAACATATTTACTGTCAAGAGATTATACTTATATACATCGACGAAACAGCGTTTATTTATTCTTTTAAAAATCCCGATGACGTCTTAAAATCCTCTTCAGAGCTTTCAGGTATACTCCTGAGCGAGATAGCACAAATCGTACATATCTCCCGCCATTTCCAAGAAAGAAATTCCAGGGTCAGGAATTTTAACATCGAGCGCCTCGTAACGAGCCGCTGCACCAAGGATGATCGTTCTCAGGTCCTCAACTTCCACATAAGAGTTTGCCGTTAGTTGCTTAGCAATTAATGATTTGATGTTGCTTACTGCTGCGTTTAAAGCTTTATGACTAGAGGGGGAACTTTTTTTTCACTTTGTATGGTACGAATAGAATGTAGGCCTTTAGAATACTAGGGTAAATTAGTTTATTTTCAGATAAATTAAGTTTTAAAAACTGCTTCACCAATGATAGCGCAGGGCAGTCAACGAATGTGTGTAAGATATTGTTGTATAAGCAACCGCAATTGTTGCAGGGGTAATAAAATTTATTAATTGTCCTGAAATTTAAAGGGCAGTAAATTTTAGCCCGTCTACAATGCCCTGCGTAGAGTGGAGAATCCTTTTCTCCCAGGAAAAATGACTATTTATTTGAGTCAAATACCAAAGTAGTTTTATTTTATTGTTTAACTTTTTTTAAAGTAATAAAAACAACCGAACTCAAGGAAAAGGTAGGAGCATTAAGTCTACATACATGTAGGCCTAGTCTTAATTCATTTTGTAGGAGCCTTCTGGAGTATGATGGAGGAGACAGAGTTAATTAGAGGGATTTTAAATTCATTATAATCAGTAGTAGGAAGGGAAAGTAAGTAGCCCCATGGAGTCATAATTGAATTATTTAAATGTCTGCCAAATGAAAGTAAGTATGAGGCTACCCTCATTTCTCAATGGGCCTTTGTCTTAAATTAAATAACCATCATGGTAAATCAAAATTTGAAAAGTTAAGATAAATGTCTTAATATGTTCTTGGATATTTTAACATAAAAATGGTTATCAAACCAAAGTATCTTCCTATAAATAAATACCTGTTTAATTATTAATTAAAACTTCCAAGAAAAACACAACGTGAAACGCATTTAGAATTGGACAAACTTAATTTCTACTATTTAGAAAAAAATCAAATAATTATTTTATGCAAAATATGTTAACTCCTGATATCATATATTTTTTTACGTTAGCTGGAGAAGTGTCATAGGTCTCTTGTGTGGGGAACACTCAAACTGATTCTCGTATTTATGATATTTTTAACTGAGAAGATTTTGTGATTATTCTGATCCTTTAATTTATGTAATGAAAAATAAATATGTTTTACAATTTCATTCATGTTATTTATTTTAACGCAACTGTCGCGAGTATTTTTATTTTATTATTAGTTGTCTTGTATTTAGTGTAGTTAATATTTTACACTGTCTTATAATATTTGATAGCCGAATAAAAAAAATTATAACCGAGAAAAAAAATTCAAGAAATATGTATATCGATTCTACAAACGAACATTTTCAACTCCCCAAATTTAATTTAGAAAACCTTTAATCCAGTCGTCACAGTTATTTTACTTACGTGTTTTCTTGTTGGGTTGTCTCACCACATCGGAACTCAACCCACTGCAGTCCATTAACTTGATATTAACTCACGTTTTTTAAATATGTTATACAAAATAAATATTTTTTTAACTTTGGTTCGATTCAAAATAACAATAAACTACTTCTTTATTTTTGAATTGATGATAGTTTCTTTACCTAAGTTTTCTGTTTTGTGGACATCAATTCCTAATAAGAGGCTTATTTTATAGTTGAATAACATCGTAAGCGTGCCCAACATGCCGAATTTCCATAAAACTAATCTTTAGAAACCAATTAACTTATGATATAGAATATTACACTTATCAATACTCTAGTCCCATTAGGATTATTGTAGGTTTTAGGAATTCGAACAATAATTGGAATGATTATAGTCATTGGCTCCTATACATAAATAATTAGAAGATTTAATCCTGGTAAAACTATTTTTAAAACTACCTATTTTTAGAATTATATTTGATATTTAAACAATCTAAAATACAGATAGAGGGCCACATTAGCTCTTCTCAGTGTCCTTTCATTGGCTCAAAAATATATATATAGTTAAGTTTATACAACGTTACTCTTTTGAATAAAGAGATTTAAACTATGTTTGTCAGATCTATGAATAATTTGTACATCCTTAAAATATATATTTATGTTCCAATAATGCATTTGAAACTATCTGATAAAATATGCGTACAAGAAACATGTATACAATTTAACTTTAATGATCAAAAAATAACATTTAACATGCTTAGCTTAGAATTTATGAATATTATTGCCAAAACAAATGCTTATCAATAAGTAGTTATTTAAACTATCTTGTAATAACGATACAAATGATATGTTTCACAATATTGTTATTAGATGTCTTTTTGTGTGCCTAGGGTTGGATAGAATTGTATCTGACTGAATATAAATCAGCATTATAGCATGTAGATTAGTCTATCGAACTAGGGTTTTATCAATTACGTTGGGTAAAATTGACCTTCCTCTGTCTGTAGTCAAACCTACACCCTCAATAATGAGAGTTGAGCACGCCTTAACACACTGAGCTACGCATTCTCATTTTATATGTCTTTAATTATTGCGAATTTAATAATAGACATTGAGTTGAAATTTTTGTAGATCAGTAAAA
Organism: Caligus rogercresseyi; assembly: GCA_013387185.1. Classification (NCBI taxonomy): domain Eukaryota; kingdom Metazoa; phylum Arthropoda; class Copepoda; order Siphonostomatoida; family Caligidae; genus Caligus; species Caligus rogercresseyi. The sequence goes on from CP045892.1 coordinate 14,278,920, forward strand.
AGAAACATAAAAGATAGTAAAAATACGTAGTCAAGAGTTTCTATTTTATCATTATTATGTTGTGTTTTTGATTGCCAAAAATAGAAATAGCTAAAATGATCATGCTGTGAGATGTGTTGTCATAAGATTATAGATTTTGGTTAACGTAAAAATATTTCTTTTGATTTGTTTATTAAATAACAACCATCGATATATATTTTTTGTTCATTATTAGAGGTTAAATATTTGCAAGGAAACCAAAACAACCATTAAAACATGCTTAATGCAAAGTGCTAGCGCTCAAGGGAGACACATAGGTACATTAGAGGCTATTAAGACCACCCCTTTATATTATATCCAATGTACTTAAAATCTAGGATTTCAAAGGAAGCAATGCCGTAAATGAGTAGCTTTAAAGATATCATAAATCTTATTTCATATCTCTATAGGTGCATCTCAATCGAACCATATAGACAAAAAAAGATATCACACATATAAGGA
>CP045892.1:14279499-14344408 GCA_013387185.1 Caligus rogercresseyi
CTTCTATCATCAAACTTCGGTGAAAATGCACATAGATGTACAAACTCCGAGTATTTGTCAAAAACTCCACAAGCGAGTGGCGGAGTGCCACTCCGAGTCAAATCTAATTGACAATCAAACTTTAGTACTGTAGCGTCCACTTCACTTAGCCATCGAAATAAACCACGCTTTGGGCTACAGACAAAATAGTGGTATTAAATTCCTCGTTGATACTGGGAGTGAAAGTACTATAATTCCTCGGAACTATGTAAAGAAAATTGATCTCCTACTCAAGTCCGTTTGACAGCTGTTAATGGTTCGTCTATTAAAGTATTTGGCACTGCTAAACTTAAACTCGATTTTGGAATTGGAGAAAGCTTTTCGTGGAGTTTTACAGTCGCGGACGTATCATGTCCTATTATTGGAGCTGATTTTCTTCGTCATTTTGCTCTCATGGTGGACCTACATAATGGTCGACTTCTTCACGCTCAAAAGTATAGATCAGTTGGGTTGATTTCTACTAATAAAGAAATATTTCTCAATGTTGCAGCATCATTCACTGGGCACAACCGTTTTGAGAAACTTCTTTTTTCTTTCCCAGATCTTACAAAACCTATTTATAAGTCACACCTCATTAAACATACCGTACGGCACTCTATCGAAACTCTAGGGAGGCCAATAAAACAAAATTTCGACGTCTCTCTCCCACAAAACTCAAAGTAGCGAAAGATGAGTTTATGAAACTTTTGTCGATGGGATTTATACAGAGATCAAAATCTCCTTGGGGATCTCCATTGCACATGGTTAAGAAAAAGTCCGGGGATTGGAGACCTTGTGGCGATTACAGAAGACTCAACAGTGTTTCGGTTTCTGATTCATATCCATTACCTCATATTCAGGATTTTACTGACAATCTGGTAGGATGTCGACTGTTTTCGAAGGTGGATTTAGTCAAAGCATATTACCAAATTCCTATGTCCGAAGCCGATAAGGAAAAAACTGCAGTCATAACACCTTTCGGATTGTTCGAATTCACTCGAATGCCATTCGGATAAAAAATGCTGGTAACACTTTTCAGCGTTTCATGGACGAGGTTTGCGAAGGACTGGAAGGGGTTTTCGTATATTTAGACGATATACTAATTGCTAGTAAAACTGAAGAAGAACATTTTCGTCATTTACGACACCTTTTTGAAAAATTGGTACGTACAGGATTGATAATTAGCCCTGAAAAGTCAGTTTTGGGCGTTTCATCAATTGAATTCCTCGGACATCATCTTTCAGCCGAAGGAATATCCCTTTGGAGTCTAAAGTTAAAGCAATATTCGAATTCCCACAACCAAAACAGCGAAACGAGCTCGAGAGATTTCTTGGTATGGCAAACTATTACCATCGTTTTATGCCAAATTTAGCCAAAATGTCAATTCCGTTATACGAACTTCTTCCAAAATGTTCTAAAGGCTGCTTCCCTTGGAGTAAAATGCATACAGACGCGTTCACTAACATTAAAAAGATAATATCAAAAAAAGTTACATTAACTTACTTGGATGAGTCTAAAAAAATAGGTCTGTCAACGGATGCTTCGGAAATAGGTATAGGGGCTGCATTAGAACAATATAACTCCAAAACAAAAATTTGGGAGCCCTTAGCATTTTATTCTAAAGCTCTTAAACAATCTCAAAAGCGCTACAGTACCTTTGATAGGGAACTGCTGGCTATTAGATCAGCCATAAAGCATTTCCGTCATCAGCTAGAAGGCCGTGAATTTACTGTATTCACAGATCATAAACCCTTAACTCGGATAGGACTTAGAGTGGATCCCGACTGGACACCTTTGCAAACCCGAATGATTGATAAAATAACGCAATTTACTTCTTCAATAATTCACGTAAAAGGTAAAAATAATGTAGTGGCTGATGCATTGTCGCGCGTCGCGGCTACTTCGGCGGACTTCATGGATTTTTGTCAACTCGCTTCGGATCAGGAACAGGACAGTGAATGTAATACAGCTATTGAGAAATATCCCAATCTTAATCTTCGCTGGGAAAACTACGAAGGGTATAAAATTCTATGTGCTTCTGGAAATAAAAATCCGAGACCCTTCCTGCCCAAACGATGGAGAGAAGATGCTATGAGTAGAGTTCATCAATTTGCTCATTTAGGTCCAAGAGCTTCAGCAAAAGCCCTACTTGCTATGTATGTCTGGCCCAACGCAAGGAGAGATATGACAAAATATGCACAAGAGTGCTTACCTTGCCAAAGATCTAAGGTGTCAAAACATACCAAGCATCCTGTACGAAATTTTGAGACTCCGACAGGGCGCTTTCGTCATATCCATATTGATATAGTTGGTCCACTGCCACAATCAGAGGGCTATCAATATATATTTACAATCGTAGAGCGTTGGACAAGGTGGCCTATTGCTGTGCCCATAAGTGATATAACGGCTGAGACTTGTGCAAAAACTTTAATAAATAGGTGGGTTCAGGACTTCGGAGTTCCTGAATCCATCACTTCGGATAGAGGACGACAATTTACTTCCTTGTTATGGAGTCAATTATCATTACTCCTTGGCTACAAACGAAAGCCTACTACCAGTTTTCATCCTTCATCGAATGGAATGGTGGAAAGATTTCATCGTTCTATGAAGAACGCTCTTAAGGCAAGGAGCGAAAATACCAGACATTGGGCGAGGGATTTACCGATCGTGATGCTTGGACTTCGGGCTTCAATCAAAGAAGATCTCGGGTACTCATCTGCAACCGCAGTTTATGGTGAAAATTTACATTTACCAGGATTCTTTTTTCATCAAATAAAAAAAATAACAGCATCAGAGCCCATGATCAAACAATTGGTTGAAAGAATTCAAAATTTACCGTTTCAACAGCCCAGAAGACATGGCTTAAAACAAGGAACAATAATAAGAAATTAAAGTCGTCGACTTATGTGTTCGTTCGTCAAGATAAGGTCATGCCACCACTCTCAGCACCATACTCGGGCCCATTCAAGTCATCTCTAAGTATGAGGATTATTTCATTTTGGACCTCGGAAACAGGAAGGACTCCGTTCTATCGATCGCCTAAAACCGTGTTTATACGGTAAAGACATTTTAAAAGATTTAGTAGAACATTCAATCTCTTCTTCAGGACGTGTTTGTACAAGGAAAAATTGATGAGTTCTTGTTTTGTTTTATCTTATTTTTATATGCGTACTTTATCTAATTTTTTTTTTGGCGAATTTTATTTCATTTTGTGTGTTTATTTTATTTTTATATTTTTATTTTATTGCATTTTAATTGTATGCTTTGATATATATATTATTATTTTTTATTTTAACTTGAGGGGGGAGTAGTGTGGCGTCACGGAACATTCCATGTAGACCTCACCCAACCTTTAGTTTGTATATGTTTGTATGATGTCACAAAGAGATAAATAAACTTGAATCCATATATATATTATTAAGTCGCTGTTTGGGCGCTTGCATTTTTCCTTTCCTAGTAATGGCACACGGCGAGCCTTGCGTTGTGCGAAGTCCTCGATGATTTCTTTAATGTCCAACTCCTGTGCTCGTATGTTTTCAATGGACAGAATAGCCAGTCCACTAAGCCTCTCCTGGGTCATAGTACTCCTCAGATAGTTCTTAATAATTTTTAATTTTGAAAAGGATCGCTCAGCTGAGGCCACTGTTACAGGTATTGTCAAGAACAACAGCAAGGCAGTACATACATCGGAGAACGTGGATGTTATAGACTGATTATCCAAAAGTAGCATTTTAGCAAGCTGTAACACAGTCATGGAGGAAGACTCCTTTGCAATCTTCTCTCTGAAACAGGTCCTAAATGACACGAGCTGAGCTGGAAAAGCCTTTCCTATGTCCCTGTTGTAGTGTTCAGAGATACGTTTTGCCTTGTCATGAAGCTCATCGTCGCCTGCCAGCTGTAGGGTGGTGGGGTGCAGCGCCTCGAACATGTGTGAAACTGCACGCATAGATTTAAATCTCTGGGTCATTTGGTTGATTATTATATCCAAATTGGCATAGAAAATGCTCACTCTGAAATAACTTTCTGGATTTGATAGGCGTTCATCTTCAGCGAGCTCGTCAAAATGACGTTTAACTCTCCTTGTTCTGACATTTTCAAAAGTGAGCTGGATCGGATTATGAGCTCTCCCTCCCCATTTAGTTGCGAGAGTCTGTGTCGTTATTTTTGCCTCCTCGAAAGCATTTCGATACTCGGACATAGTCTTTATGGCATTCTCCAGCAGACCCACTGCCCTCATAATGTCCATTTTAGTGTCTTGGAGCAGTTTGGAGACGACATTCACACTCTCCAATATCTTGGTCTGGAGAACCACAAGAAAAATGAAATTAAATTTCTCCATCTCTTTCTTCAATCCCGCTGCTACTGTACGCTCATCCTTTGTATCACTTGTTAGCGATATTTTTGTTAGCGTCTTCATGACGTCAACATATCTGTAGCGCAGAGCTGCAAGAGAATCATAACGAGATGACCAGCGGGTAGGGCACAGTCGCTTCAACGTGACACCAGGGTGAGATGAACCATCGGATGAAATAATCCCATCCAGCATGGCCCACCGTTTAATACTGTGGCCAAAGAACGAGTAAATATTTTCAACAGTGCCATAAAACTTCTTGAGCTCAGTAATGTCATTCACAGCATCATTAAGGACTAGATTTAAATTGTGGGCTGCACAATGTACATAAGTGGCAAGTGGTTCCTTTTCTTTAATTCTCGCCTGTACACCAGAATAAATCCCACTCATGTTAGCTGCTCCGTCATAGCCTTGCCCACGACACTTAGAAAAATCAAGACCATTTGCTTCAATGCTCTTTATTATTGCTTTTTCAAGCTCACTAGCAGACGTATCCGTTGTCTCCTTGAAGCCCAAAAAAGCTTCTGTTATTTTTACATCAACAGCTACATCCATTTTATTCCTGACTATGGTTACATACCTATATACTTGGCTTAACTGGTCGTGCCTAGACAGATCCTGTGTGGTATCCATAATCACCGAATAAAACGGTGCTTCGTTTATTTCAGCTGTTATGTCCTGTTTAACTCGCTGTGCCAATATATATATGATCTCGTTCTGGATATCGGGGCTAAGGTACTTAACTGAGCCTTCAGGTCGACTTATCAGCTCTTTAAGCACAGGGTCGTAGGTTGCCAGCAGATGGATAATGGAGAGAAAATTCCCGCTGTTTGCCTGTCCCGAACGTTCCCTGTGCCCCCGGAATGAGAGGTTGCAAGTAGCCAGCATTAGTGTCACATTGACAATGCGTTCTAGCACTTGTCTCCAAAACGCAGCAGCGTTACGCACATCCCTCTCCATTTCCGCATCAATTGTAACGTTCAGTTTCCACTGCTCGTACACGTTACAGGCTATACAATGCATTTGGGAGGATTCATGGATATTTATCTTTTGAGCTAAATTCCCCCAATCTCTAACTCCATTCACCCATGCCTCCTTAAAGAATGGTGAACTACGGTCTCCAAACAGCCAACATGGCTCGCAGTACGCACGGTCCAATATAAGGGAGTAGCAAAGCCACCTACGAGGGAGTTTTATACCAGCCTTTGTTCTGGTATGGTAATGTGCCACATTAAAGGAACGCCTTTTTCCTTCATCCATTGGGAATGGACCGCTGGGTTTACAAGGCCCTGTAACTATAATATACCGTTTTAAATCGGCAGAGATGTTTTCGTCATATAGCCCCCTGTCTGTGGGGTACTTCGGCGGAGGCACAAGGGGGCGCTGCGAGTGATGTGTTGTTACCACTGTGTTCCCATTCTCTTGTGTCGCGTTAGCGGCCCACGAGGTACTCGGTCCAGGTTCTTCTGATCCTCCTGTGGCTGTGACTGTGTTTGACACGGAAGCCGCGACTGTCCCCAAGCCTAGGGTCTCGTTAGTCCTGCATTAATACAAATAAAATGAATATGTTTATCTACCTATTTGTAATATATGTCCTTCAAAGTTACCTGCTTGACAGTTCAGGGTGTTTTGGTTCCTCATGTACCGCCGAGAGCGAGTAACACGGGCCTAAGCTAGACGAGCATAACACTGATTCATCGGCAGCAGCAGCTAGGGAGTGCCGGTCCCGGGTTCAATGACAGCGGTTTGTCTGCCTTTAAAAAATGCATTTAATTTGGGCAACTTTGCAATTTTGTCAGCCTCTTCTTTCTTTTGTTTTCTTTTCTGACTGCCGCTTTTGTGCTTATACGCTCCTCCTGGGCTAGGCATGATGAATAATAAAGGACTTGTCAGCTCAGATTATTTTTGTTTGCAGAACATAATTTCCTAACTAGTTAAACATGCAGTGATAATTTTGTACCAAGTAAATTGTCTCATCAGGGCAGGGAGGGCTGGCCCTTCACGTCGTGGGAGAGGTGCAAGTGCATTGCAGGAGCAATCAAAGTCTATATACCAAGCCTTATGTAGTAGCTAAAGGAAAAAAAGAAAAACCCAGTGACGCAATCGTAATGAAATAAATAGTAAAAAATATTCTAAAGAATTAACATGACGTCACTGGTATTTATTGTACTACTTTCCTTCTTCGGCTGGGGTTTATTTTATCCATAGATATAAATATATAGAGTGCTAACCTACTTCATAAAGAGGGGGGGGGGGCGAGCTGAAGGTACTGTCAGCTGTTGTCTTTTATGCTCCGGGGATCATAACTTTAGATACTTATGTAGTGTTATCCTTATTAAATATTTTAATTGCTTATTATTCATTATTTTATTAAGAGAAAATGTTTTAAATTTGTTTTTCAATCACATCATTCCATAACGCGCAATAATGTTTTCTAACTTTTATTATAACCTCTTAATATAAAAATAGTTCTTAATTTTATTAATTTATCCCTAACAGTAGAGGTTTGAAACGACGTGCAATCGAAATTGATAAAATATGGGGGTAATTTTAATTATGGTTATCATAAATAACATTCATAAAGGGTACATATCAATATTTATCTAACGATTTTTTACAGAAGGAATTTTGACAGAATATGAATTTTTCACGCTAGGAATTTTTGCAAAGCGGAATTTTTACCGAAAATATGTAGAATTTTTATTTACTGAAATGATTATGCATTGGAGAAGGTGGAATGGCCGTGAACCCTAGCATATATTAACCCTAAAGAATCCCCCTTCAAAACGCAAATACTCCCGACGCCTTCGGGTTCCGGAATGGGGTTCGGAATTGGAGTATCTCGAATCTGATGACTTAAATATCCCGTGGAACCCCAAGGAATATGATTTCTTTTAAATATTCTTCCCTTACTTATTCCAAGTTCTTCAATGTTTTGATCCCCACCTTTCTTTAAAATGTTCACAATCGACACCTTCATTATTTTCCAACTGTAAGCACTCTATATATCTATATGTATATCTATGAAATGAGTATCCTGTTATTATATAGGTCGGTAACTCAGCTAGGCAGAAACATTATAGCCAGCAAAAAAATGACAGAGATAGTGAGACTCAGACACTAGACCGGTCATTGAATTGAAAAAATATATTATTCTCACTATGAATTTCATGTTGATTTTTTTTCTCTTTCCTTCTTATTTTTCTTTTTTTATCCCGTTGGCTCGGGCCCCTCATCCCTCGGGCCCCAATGTATATGCATCGGCTGCATTACTGGATGCTACGCGCCTGGGTTAGGGATTGAATGGCTTAGAAAATCTTGAAATCCCTTGATTTCTGACGTAATGCTTTCCCGCCATGGGAATATAAGCCAATCAGATTTCAGAGGGAAAAGATGATTATTTAATGATATTATTGTAATGTCTTACCAATGAAATGTTTTGGACATAAATACATGTCCATTGGTTTATAAGCGCACCTCGTATACGAACTCTGGTAACTTATAGCATCCCCATCTAATATTTATACCCAGAAATATATATTATCTCTTCCGTGCTTACGACCAGCTATATCAATTTGCAGGTCTCTTGATTGCAGATAATTTATGGTTATTCATAATCATAACTTCGTCTATACCAAAATCAATACAAACATAAATATGGGCTCAAACGGAGGCCTAATTTGAAGGCAGAGCCTTGCTTTACACCCTAAAGCATGCATAATTTTTCCAACACTCTTAGGGAAATGAGGGCATTAAGGGGCGAGGGAATAATGACTTAAGGAGTAAAACGTGGACGGGACTCAACAAGTGCTCAATGGTTTTTTCCTTCATTGAGGGATCTACCATGTAAAAATACTTTGCAAACTATAATATTTGCCGCAAATATATGTCAAGGGTATTTTTTTGAATTATGAATTGGAAAAATATTTTTTTATCTACAAATCGAGTTTTTAATGTAGTGCTTTATTTCCATCGGACATTCCCTGTTCCACAAAAAAATCGCTTGTGTTTCGGCCCATTTAATACATTGTTAAAGCATACAATTCATTCATATAATTCATCACAAATTATCTTAGATATAAATGTATTTTTACTTTGTATATAAAATAAAATGAATATTGAATAAGAAAACATATATTGACAAGATTTTTTTAGCTTTCTCAATATGAGCTTTTTATCTTTGAATATTTCTTTGATATAAAAAAGGTTAATTAAAACGATTTAAATATAGCTTAGTCTTTATATTGGAAATTATGTGAATGGTAAAGGTCTGGAAGGAAAAAGAGTGAAAATTTCATAAACAATATATGTTCTAAGATAATTGGAGAATGGCCCTAATGGATTTCACAATATATGGAGCATAAATAAAATAAGACATGGAATAAAAAAATAGATATTATTATCCGAGTCATCAAGTCTTTGCCTTGCACTTTCAGGCTCTGAAAATTACTTATTTTCTCCCTTTATTTTCAGGGGTTTAGTTTTGTTTTGAAAAGGACTAATAAAATATGTCCCGGTGTGGCTCTTATATCGACCACAGAGATAAAACAGACTTTATGCCAGGATATAGTTAAGTCAATTATTACATTTGAAAAAAAGTAAAGTCGGATCATGCTTAAACAACTACTCATATGAAACATTTTTTAAACGGCAAAATATTTTTAATATTTCTACTTTTCATGAAATGGACTTAATTCTTCTAAATTTTCCCATTTTATAACTTAAATTATTCTCCGATAAACTCAAAATAAAAAACGACATTATAAGTATTTGAATTTCTAATACAGTAACTCTAATGGATCAAAAATACCATTAAAAATTAACTATTATTTAAAATATTCCAGGGAGTAAATAAGAGAGTAATAAGGGATTTGACTATTTATATTTTACTAAGAATCCTACAACTCCCTGGTTTATCTTTATGTCACGTAGATTACATAAAACGGATCTCTTTTACCCTCTCATTGTTCCTTCTTCTCTTTTAACTTTCTAAGAAACCCCGATGCCCAAAGTACATCACACAGAGATTAACCCATCCCCAAACATTATACCTTCCTCTCTCTCTCTTTTAAGAATAACCCATCGCCTCTTAAACTGTTTACTTTGCCATAGATCATGAAGATAGAATAATGACACTTTTTTTCATATATCCAAAAATTTTTCAAACAATAATAACAAACCCATTACCTTGAAAGGGGAAAAATGCCGAGCTCATGGGTCATTAGGAGGTATATGATAGAGATGTAAGCCACGCAAATTCATCCTCGGTCAAAATGTGTGTGTGTGAGGGGAGGCCCGTTAATGTACCTTATACAAATATGGAGGTGGATATAATCGTCCTGTATAATCGCCTTTCTTTGAGTAAAGATGGATAAATGCCGACGATTTTGAAGGATTATACCTTCATTAGATTAGGCATGGGTGGCATGAAGTATGCCTTTACCATCAGAGGAACATCTGCAGTATCGAAATGCATTTCTTTGATTAATGATATAGGAAAGAGAATAATAGATTGTGGAATAAAAAAGGTATATAATTTTTAAGACTTTATTGAATTTGAACTATGATACTAGATTATTTTTTAAGGAGCTCAGAAATAAACGACAGATCTTTATTGAATACACTGGATTATGTCTTTTCTTGTGATCCCTTTGGACCAATACAGGCATGTTTATCCACTGCACAAGCAATTTCCTTCTTGCAAGAAAATAGCCTTTTGAAGTATTTTTAAGGATTGGTTATGCTTTTGATGGATAAACTAACTTAATTTTACATATACAAAGGAACTTTTTAGTTAAAATTTAAGAAATTTACTAAAATAATAAGCTATCATTTAAATATTGCAAAAGTAGCTACATTATAATAAAAATAATAAGATTAGAGTAAAATGGGTCAAATGATGAAAATCAATTGATTCACGATTTCTTAATTGAAATTAATCCGGCAATATGTTTAAGCATTTTTCTTTAAATTAATGTTTTGACAACTGTGTATGTATATTATAAGTCAAAATAATTGATGTGTAAGTATTTTGCTAGTGTATTGATTGATATTGGTCAACACCCGTGTTTTGATCCACGCATAATCTGTTAACTCTTGCCTGCATTAAGAAATACTTTATTAATTCTTTTTTATGAATATAACACAATGATAACACATATCAAATCGCCAAGCAATCTCTCTGATATCACTATTTTTTTTAAATCGTTCATGTATCTTTTAGAAAATAATGTATTATCAAAAAATAAATCTCATGTTATATTGAGGTCAAACCTTTTAGCAGTTTATGAGGGAGCCTTGAGCAATTTGCAGTAAATGGGCAATGGAATGAGGAGGTTAAAGTACTTAAGGCATTTTAAATATAAATTTTATGTGTTGATATGAGCACAAAAATATACAGTTTGTTTATTAGTAGAAAATTATGAGTAATTTGTTTGACAAACCCCGTAAGCGTCATACTCTCAACAGCAAGAACAGACATTTGCATTTTTTATAAGAAATACTGATCTATCAAACTATATATTTTTATATGAATAACATAAACCAATTTATCCACTTATATATATTAGGGCTGTTCTTATTTTTCAAATGTTTGAAATGTTAGCAACATTGTGGATTTTCTGTTTCTTGGTGATAAAAGAAGACGACATACAAAGTTTGAACAAAATCGGTCAACATTACGAGGTCGCGCAACGAGGTCAAAGTTTTAAAAATTTAGTAAAAATATAGTTTTCCGCAAATTTCTTCAAAATGGTGGACGTTACAGACTTCAATAATAATTATTAATTTAAGGAAATCTAATTTACTACCAGACGTATGTTTGATGTTTTTTAATAAAACAAAGTTTTCAGTAAAAACAAAGAAAAATGGAGTGTGTATTGTTAGCATATTTCATAGCTTTTTTGTATCAATTAACTTCACTCGCCTGTAGAAGATGACTTGTTCGCTTCAGAGTAAAATAGTACTTTTAAGTTTAGTAAAACTTTAGATGATAAATCCAAAAATGACCTTGGTTGCATTCTATCAATTCAGAATTCAGTACAATCTGAGTTTACATCATATGATTCAGAGCCTGTATTGACCTATAAGAAATCGATTATGAAAAAAATAAATAATGATGTGTTTCTTAGATTTGCGTCAAGGTATCCTCTCAAAATTTTACTTTGTCTCTGACGCATTTATAATCCATTATATGCGTCATTTTGTACGCGAGATATGCTTTTTTTAATGTACATATAACTCTCTACTTATTAAATTGACATGATTTAGTATACCAAAATATTAAAGCTGGTTTACCAAGCTTTCATTTGATATATTTGGTGTTCTAAAAATCGCTATACTTTAAGATATATAAGCAAATATATTTTTGCACGTACTCTCCCAAAAAAATTGATCTTTTGATATGAGATATACAATTACCACTTGGTAACTGCTGTTAGCTTTAGCTGGATAGCAAGATAAAGAAAAAAGAAGGGAGAGAGTATTTTGCCTCACTTCTCTCCCTCCTTTTTTTCGTTCTCTTTCTATCCAGCTAACAGTAACAGCAGTTTCGGTCCCTGGGGGCCACCAGGACCGACGAGTTTGTCGCCGAGGTGAAGAGGAAGATCAACGAGGACGGCAACAAGTCCTATGCCAAGTTGGCCGCCGAGATGGGCTGCTCCAAGCAGACCATCAATAACACCAAGGACCTGGTGGCGAATGGGAGGCCCTATGTCTTCCAGCAGGACTCGGCTCCCGCCCACAAGTCGAGGGAGACCCAGGCGTGGCTGGAGAACCTCCCCTACCACTGGAGCCCGGACTTGTGGCCCCCAAGCTCCCCTGACTGCAACCCCCTCGACTATTTATTCTGGGGCATGATCGAGAACAAGACCAACAAGCACGCTCACAACACTCTCGACTCCCTCAGGGCCGCCATCGTGAAGGAGTTCGCCAATATAAAGAAGAACGTCGTCGCCAAGGCCTGCGGCCGCTTCAGGCACCCCCTCGAGATGGTCGTCGCCGCTGATGGGGGCTATATTGAAAAAATATGTATATATGTGTGCCTTTCATTTAACTAAAAATTGTTGAAAAATATTGATAAATAAATAAGTTATCAACATTTCAAAATTTGTTTTAATTAGTCCGGATTATACGTGTACTCTCTTATATATATAAATGTATATATGTATGCATATATATATATACATATATATATATATATATATATATATATATATATATATATATATATATATATATATATATATATATATATATATATATATATAAAGCTACAGATAACCATTTCATAAATATTTATATTTTTTGATGGAAAGTTTTTTATCTTGACTGCCACAATTGATGATGGACGAGGTGAAAGTGTTGAATTATATTAAAACTTTTAATTATTGCATTTAACATATATATATATATATATTTATATAACATTCTTCTTTATTTAAGATTGGGGAACTGACCATATTTTCTTTTTTGATTAAGATATCCGGGTATTTTTTTACATATTTGATGTGATGGAGTTGTACATATTTAAGATGAGTAATAATCGTTATCATACTTATAAAACTTATTGGTTGTGAATGGATGCTAGGCTTTATTTGATCTATATTTTTATCGGGTATGTTATTATTTCTAACTTAAGATTAAGAAAAAAAATATTAATCGTAACTTTATGTTTCTTCCATGTTTGATGTTACTAAAATTATTAATTTTTCGTTAACTATCGATTGATAAAAAAATGAATTCTGTTTTTTAACTTATTTTTATAGCTTTTTCAATGATTATTTATTTTTCTACTCTCCTCCCCTTCCAAATAACTAATAATTACTTACTATATTTTCTAAAAATAAATTTTGAAATTGTGATTAATCAATCTAAAAATAAGATAAATACATAAAACCCAAGCAAATTCGTAATAAAACATAAAAAACATAGTATTTTAAAATTTATATGTGCAACGTCTGAGTCTTATACTGAGACTTACTTTTACTCGGCCCATATTTGGACTGGATAATCTTCTATCCGAATAATCAATATTATAGTTACCTTCTTAGAATTGTGATCTTTTTACCATTTCAAAAATAATAGATCCCAAGATCTGGCCATAAAACCATATCGAAGGAGCTGACAGTATGTTTGTCCAATTGGAAACAAGCCGGGCATAATTTAACAGAGCCATTTAATATAGTTAAATGAAGAATGAGTTGTAGCAATATTGTCAAAGATTTGCATTGTCAGGAGATTTTCTGAAGCGGGGCTAGATTGGGTGGCCCAAAAACAGCCAAACACCGAGGTGAATCGAGTACCCGGGGTCCTCCCCTTATTGAAACACGTAATAATATTGAACTATTGAAACACGTTAATATTTTTTCATGTTCCTGGCAAATAAATTAGTTACAATTATTAATAGTTTATTCTATCCAGAATCCTTTTGACTGACTTAGGGCAAGTGTACAATCGAAAAGTAGATCCCGATTATCCTAAACCTCTGCAACTGGTACCTGTTCCGGAAGTACCTGCTCCGGAAATACGACTTTGGGGACCTTGAAGACGTCACACTGGCCGTGAAGAGGGTCAGCAAAGACGAGCTGTTCGACCATCTTCGAAAGCTCCGGGACCACGGCCACGACTTCATTGTAGTCTGATTTAGAAGTATTTTATGATTTTGATGTAAAGTTTGAGTTTTACTGGGTCAGATTACATTTGTATCAAATCCTAAATACATGATAGAATATGGTATTCATTCAGGACACATGTAGGTATGAAAGGATCCTTCCTTACTTACATTGTATTCGGAATTATTTTCTATAATTTCATAATAGTCATTATGATCAAAGACACGCTTGGTAGCATTGCATTATACACATCATTGTTATTGATAGGCGGATTCCATGCATTAGGGATATGTCTATTCAAGTGGAATAAAAAGAGAGAGAGAGGAAAGAACAGCAGCTGCTTCAATGCAGGGAAATGCGTTAGGGAGATATACATCCATTTGCGAGTGTTTATATTTTAGAGGCCAGAAAGCCTTTGTATCTCCTTGTCCCTTATGCATCAGACTTAAAAAAAGGTAATGCAATACATGAGATAATAAAGCTATTACACTACTAATTATGTATAAATATAAATAAAAGCATATAAAATAAACAATAAATATAAATTGGTTTGAGTAAAGTTGAATAATTATGTACTCATGTTTGTTTTTAATGGTTTCAAGTTATTTTGACAGAAGTGTACGTTAGCATTTTTTTGCCAATACGGCTCGACAGAATTGAATCCGACTAGATATAAATAATTATTATAGTATGAAAGTTAGTCTGTCGAACCTAGGATCATATCAATAAGGAAGACCAAAAATGACCTTCTCCTCTCGGGATTCCAACCTGCGCCCCCAACATTGAGAGTTGAACACGCTTTAACGCACACGGCTATCGCATTTGTTCATATTTAGTGTCAAAATTTTGTACTGATATGTTAAATTTATAGTTTTTTAGATAATATCATTATTTTATGAATATTTACATAGATTGTGGAATAATAAAAATACATATCAACTGCAAAACTTGCGCCATCTGGAAATATATAAATGTAGGAGTAATTTTTGTCTGATTAGTTTCCATAAAAAGATATATACAGAAGGACCCATGCGGATCATAATTTCAAAATGTCTACGGCAGTTAATGTCAAAAGAGATAAATTTTAACCTTTTTATGATATATTTCTGCTCTTTAGTGTAAATTAAGATTTTCGCATTATTAATATCAAAACATTTTCATAATTTTTTAGGAGTTTTTGAAAATTGAATATTATGCATAAATACAGTTACAAAGATTTCAAAATTTGTTTGCCTCAACAACTTAAATGTATGGTATTCCTTGCCAGTCCTCATATCATTTATTTAGACTATGCTTATGCTATGAGAATCACAACTCATATAATTCAGCTCAATGAACTGCATCATGTTATATTTTAGAGTCCCTCGAATAAGCTTTAGACGATATCATTTTTTAAAAAATGAAACCAAATACTTCTGCCAATTATAGTTAATGCATTTGATATTGTTTATATATATATATATATATATATATATATATATATATATATATATATAATATATATATATATATATATATATATATATATATATATATATCTGTCATTTTCTCCTTTTATTGTTCAGACATTTATCTAAAAATGCAAATATATATGGTTATAAGTAAGTATTTTAATTCTTACTTTTAATGCCAGTCAATTATGATTGTTTAATGCTGTATTTAAGCTTTCCCGCCAAAAAGAATATTTAAATTGAAGAAAGGTTGTAGACTAGATTAAATTTACAATGGTATTAAACCGATTATCTAAATAGTTATAAAAAATATACGGAAAAAAAACATTTGAAACTATTTTTTTTTCTCTAACCAATCTAAACTCCTTTATCATTGATGGGATCAGCAATCAAGAGCATTAGGAAATATTTGTGTGGAGTAAATCCACTCCCCCCCCCCCCCCTTATTGTATGTATAAAATTCTCAAAGTCTCATCAAAGAGAGCAAAATAACAAACGAAGGGAATCACATACAAAAAAACAAGAAGTGCAAATTATTAGGATTTTTATATCTTTTTAGATTTTCATCTCCTGGGAAAAAGATGTAGAGAAATAAATATTTCCCATTAAATACGAGCTCTTTAGCCATAGTAAATGCATCGATTTCTATCAAATTCATATTTTACACTAAAAAATATTTTATTTTGAAACGCTCATTTATTGTTCAAGTGCAGTATGCAATATGTACAGAATTGAAAGTGAAAGAGTAATCATTGCTTGCCTAATATTTTTAGCCTTTGCAATTTAGGTCATTTTGAATCGAGATCCCCACACAAATAAAAACACAAAAATATATTGCTAAATTTAAACTACATTTTCAAAGGACTGTACATTAATGCATCGCGTAATTAAAATTTGCTTCTTTTAAATCATAAAATAAAAAGGAATAATACAATTCGTATATGTTTGTATAGTATCACAATCATTATAAGGTTTAATATTTTACTAAATTAAATAAGAGGATAAACAATCTTCTACATATGAATAGACTTACCTTTGAATAAGAAACGTAAATTAACATTTAAATCTTTCAAAAAATATTGTTTGCATTAGTCACAAAACACATATTTTGATTTTGTTATTTTATGCATAGCAAATGATTCAAAGTCATGTTTACTATCAGTCTTACAAACAACGTTTTTGTGCCAATTGGGCTCGATAAAATTGCATTCCGAATAAGCATTGTAACATTAAAATTAGTCTATCGAACCTAGAATCTTATCAATGAGGTTGTCCAAAACTGACCTTCCCGTCTCGGGATTCGAACCTGCACCCTCAACATTGAGAGTTGATCTCGTCTTTACGCACTGAATTATTGCACTCCCTTACAAACAATGTTTTCCCATTTTAGATGTTTTAGCTCTACAATGGCTTTTTAAATCAGGGGGGTTCTTAAATTTTAAATGCA
The DNA here is from genome assembly GCA_013387185.1 of Caligus rogercresseyi. Taxonomy (NCBI): domain Eukaryota; kingdom Metazoa; phylum Arthropoda; class Copepoda; order Siphonostomatoida; family Caligidae; genus Caligus; species Caligus rogercresseyi. The sequence goes on from CP045892.1 coordinate 14,296,378, forward strand.
CATTTGAAAGTTGAAATTGAATGTCAACAACAAAAAATCCCTTTATATATATATATATAACGAACTTTCCATTATAGATTAAAAGACGGGAGAAAAAGTTAGGGCTCTATAAAAGAACAAATTATTACAGGTTTTGAACCCTACGTCAGAACGCAGAGTATGAGTGTGTGAAGTTCAGATAAAGAATTTCCCCTTAAAAGCAATTTATCAAAGTTAATTTTCTTTTCCCAAACGAAATCTTTTTCGTTGGGGTAATACTATGGGAAAGACATTTTTCTAAAGTAAAATTGCTAATGCATTTTATAAGGCCAACAAAAAACAAACTGAATTCTTCTATTCCTGTTTTAAACGATATGGTGTAGTGTAAGTCATTCCTCTAACGGACAATAAAACTACAAATGAATAACTACATCACAAAGTCAACATTTTGCACAAATTTTTTCTTTATATTTTTATAAAATATGCCTTCCGCGTTATATTTTGATATTTTCTCCGTCTTTCATTTGTACAAAAAAAAGAAATATTGAAAAAAGTTATCATCAGAATATTTTTTAATGCCTAAGCCTACGGAATAAATTGTAAAATTTTAACCTTTTCTACTCCTTACAAAGAATAAAATATTTTTATATTTTTTAGATGGCTTAAATTTAGAGCTATAATTTTAATTTGTAATAAAGATATATTTATATATACTTATATCTATATATTCACTAGAATTTAAAAGGCTTCCTTTTAAGTTAGAAGTACAAGTTTTGAAAAATATACTTCTTTTACCAATCTCTGAAATTTGAGATAAACGAATTTTGTGAATCAAAAAAAAAAATATACAATTATTTTTGCATATATATTGAGTTTTTGTTTGGTATTTATTTGTATTTATACAGATGTAGATTCCAAACATGATGAAGTCATTATCTTCTTAATGAAATATCGCATTGGGTGGGCCCAAAAGTCCACGGTCCAATGAGCAATGATCCTTCGGCAATAACGCTCTTAATTTTCTCCTTGGTTGGCATTTATGTATATGTACTCTATTATACCTGGGATGGACGACTCCTTTGAGAACCATTTGGAGTTGTCTAGTCTGCTTCCCGATGTGATTACCAATGCTTTATGAGCTTGTGGTTAACTCATTTACCTCGCAGATTATACATTCCCATGTACTTTAAGTGAAGTACCCAGGTTTTTCAGAATACTCTTTTCTACGAGTGTAGAACCCTTCCCAGCAAAATAAAGCACACTTTTAGTACAGTAAGCATGAAGACGTTTTCCTGGAAACACCTTCGTATACTAGATGGAATATAAGATAAAGGATTATAATTACGCCTATTTGGTTCGATGGAATTCCATACGTGTGGATATGAACAAGCATCATGACATTAAAGTCCCTCCATCGAATCTAGTTTATTATGAAGCTTTAATTTAGTATACAATAATCCCTTGTGGAGAAAAGAAATATACTCTTTTGTTGATCATTCTTATATAATTTAAAAAAGTCTCCATTTTAACATATTCCAACATTTAAAATCCAAATTACTCATTATGTTAAAATGCAAGTTTTTCTTTCTTCTAAAGTAATTTGATTGATTAGTATAAATCTAAGCTATATATAAGAATAAATTGCTTTAAAATATAAGCTTCTCTCATTTCATTATTTTTATATACATAAAGTTACAACATATGTTCACGTGAAAATGTAATCTTTTTTGGCAAGTAAAAAGTTAATCAATTAATATGCACTTGAGAGGTATCATTCAATCCTTTCTTGGATAAACATATGTCCATCAACTTTATATTGCATTATGATTAACATAAATGATGTAATATTATTTGATATATTTGTCAGCATTCTAATATATATATATATATATATATATTTTGTCAGCATTCTAATATATATATATATATATATATATATATATATATATATATATATATATATATGGTTATTTCATGTTGTTAATGTCTTTCATTTTTGTTTGTAGGCTCTTTAATGAGGATCATGTAAGAGTTCAACAAAATACAAGAGGATAAAAATGAAATACGAGAAGAGTATCTTTAAAGAAATGTATACTGATAGGTACCACATATTTATACTACTCATGCAAATCCCTAAAAAAGCAAGAAAACTTCCCTTTCTATGAGCCAGAGTTATTTGGACTTTAAATGTATATTAATATGTTAAAATGGTGATTTCATTATTTTAAAGCCCCTTACTCCATTGAGTCTAAGCTTTCATATTTTTAAAACCTTTTGAACCGTATTCTTAGTGTTAGATAATATAAACACATCTGTGCCAGGGCGTGTGCATGCAGTAATCTTCTTTCGTCTCCTCAGATTCAAGGGTTGTTTTTCCTCTTCAAAGTTTCCACCCTTTTCAGAAAGAAAGAAAAAAATATATTAAATAATGATGAGTTGCTAAAGGAGGAGAAGGGCTGACCCTTCTTAAGAGTAATTTGAAACCCCTCTCATCTGGGGTTTCCTTGTTGTCCTCCTAGAGTAATAGCCCACATTGTTCAAAGTGACCCCTTAGGAGAAAAGGAATAAAACAGGGCCGTAAAGTATTTTCTTAGCACACTAAGGTAGATTTTTTTTCAAAGAGAGGCGTAATAGGATGGGTACAAAGAAATGAACCATTATCCTGAAGAATAGTGTATATATATCTGTAGATACAAACCCTGCCTTGCTTTGAAAAGAAAACCTTTTTTTGTCTAGTTACCCAAGAAATGTTTTTTTCTTCGTTTCTTTGGGGGAATGCTTAAGTTATTTCATGAGTGGGTCCTCCATTTTTTAATCAATTAGCGGTCCTTCTAATATAAACGGTTTGTAATGGATGTAGGGAAAAGAGCATTGCTGGTACTTCCTAATTTACAGGGGCTAAAGTTTAAAAAAAGTCCATTGTAATGATAACCTCAGGATTTTTTACAAATCTGAATCTATTTGAATGCAATCTATCTTGTATTTATGAGTATTTTAAAATTATGAGTTATGCATTGATTAAAAAATAAATTTAAGTGTAGTTCATTATATATTGTCTTCTTTTTATGAGCAAGTCTTTCTCCCTCAAGATTGAGATTGGAGTACAGTACCTATCGCTTGAAAAATGTAGCCCTACCTTTTTTTTTGTTTGCCTACTTGGTTCGATAGAATTGCATCCGATAGGATATAAATAAGCATTATAGCATTAAAGTTAGTCAATCGGACCTAGAAACTTATCAATGAGGTAGACCAAAAATGACCATCTCCTCTCGGGATTTGAACCTGCGCCCCCAACATTGTGAGTTGAACACGCCTTAATACGCACGGCTATCGCACCCCATAACTTTATGCTATATCTTAATCTAGTATCAACATTAAATAAAATATTTTTGATCTACGAAATATTTAATTTGTAATGGGGTGTGAGAGCTACGTCAATTCGCTAGGTGTCTTTGCTATAAAAAGCTTTAGAAAAAGTAACTGCACCTCCTTCTTTGAAGTTAATTCTATAAATGAACATACATTGAAGTACATATGGACACCTTTTATTATATTAATAATGCCTTCATATTGCTCCAATAAAGGGGGATTTCATTTCAATAAGGTATTTTTTGGCTATGACAAATTGATATAAAGAGAATCGCTCATCATGTATATTGTTGGGATAAGCTTTGGAAGCCGTCATCTGGATCATCATATACAGATTTCAAGCCAAAAAAATAAAAACGTTCAAATTCTCTTTATATATTTTTTATATGTGTTACGTTCATTGGATATTATTTTTTGTTTGTAGATCATTATTGTTTGATTAGTGAATAAGCTTACAACCATTTTTTGTATCCGCTTTTAGTCATATGTATTGAATCTTATTTACTATTATAGCAATGATTTGTATCAAACAATAATTTTACACTATAATTTTGATTTATGTTTATTTTAATCTATTGTTTTTTTTTAAGAGAAAAAGTATGGAAGAAAGATAAAGTTTTAACTAAAGATTTGTTCTATGCCATCCTTTTTGCATGTGCAAAAGGTTAATTAATAAGACTTTGAGGACATAAAAGAGCAAATAATCGCCAAAGTTGGATGAACAATATCTATGTAGTCTAGTTTCCTGTCTCTCACCTGTCTATGGAGGATCATGTAGACACAAATTATCGAAATATCTGAATTGATCTCAAAAAGGTGATTCAATTTTGGTAGACAAAGGCATTATAGTTCAAAATATTTTCGCTAATCAAAACGTTAAAGTAATTACATCAAGATCTGTTCAGGACGCAATTGATTATTATTCGTCAGTTAAAGATAAATACGAAGCAGTTTTGGTGGACTTTGAAAAAGCGTTCGATACCATATCTCATCAGTTTATTATTCAGCAATTACTTCGTTATGACTTACCGGATATATTTGTGGAAATGATTTCCACAACACTACGGAACTCTTCTTCAAGTATAGATCTCCCCGGAGCACAGAGTACGTTTTCCATTACTCGAGGCTGTATACAAGGTGACTCTTTATCGACATCCTTGTTCGTAATTGCAATAAACGGGTTATATGAAAAACTTGTATCTGGATCCGACGCAGGCGCTTCAAGATTTGGGGATTTATGTACCCTGTACGCAGATGACCTGACAATATTCAAATCTGGAACAACTTGTAGGGTATTAAACTCTATCAAAAGCTCCTTGGACACTATTAACGCTTTCAAAAAATGCTCTGGTCTCTCTATCAATGTCACAAAGACCCAAATAGTGACAAATTGCGGAAACGGGTTGAAACCCTTCCTGAATGATTTTGCTTTTGTCGACTCAGCATCAATTCTTGGGATCGACGTTGCCTCTTCTTCAAGCATCGCGGATAAGATAAATATGACCAGGATCTTAGAAACACTACAAAAAAGCGTAACTTTTTACAAAAGTATTCCCCTCTCTCGTTTTGAAAGACTAATAGCATGGAACTCAGCAATTATTCCAAAAATTTGGCATATTCTGAGATACATTCCATTTTCAAAGGATCTGTGCCGTGATATTTGCAGTATAAGATCAGGGTTAATTTGGAGAAACTCAAGGCCCTATGTTTCCCAGAGTAGAATGGACACCAAAACGTCACAATGGGGACTAAACGCTCTAAACGTGGAATGTATGTGGAAAGCATTGAATCTCTCATGGATGAAGAGGCTTTTCACAAATCATGACTTCTGGTCTTTCAGAATTAAAAAAATATTTTTAAATAACACAGGACACCATTTTTCAGAAATAATCCATGTGGGGCCTACAGAACTCTTTAAAGTTCTGCCTCTGTGTGTCTCTTACTGGAAAAAATGAAACAATCGTGGAAGTCAGTCATAGATGGGTGCCTTCCTCTTTTGGGTTCAGATGAGCCATTAAACGAAAACCCTAGACTACTTAGTCGTACGGAATTTCTCAAAGACTGTCACCTTAGCTCGGTTGGCTAATTCCACAGAAATGAGGAAAAAACAAAAAACTTCATCTTGGACTTTATTGAAAATAATAAAAGACCAACCAGAGCCTGAATTCCGTTTGGCCCACCATCCCTTTTTACATCGGCTTATCCAATCTTAAAAATCAAGATGTTCGCAGAGCATATCATAAAAATGTTAAGCAAAATCTGCCTTCGGAAATTGTAAAACGAAGATTCCATAAGCTTGATGAAAGCAGGAATGTGTCCTCGTTATGTCCTCAAATCATAATGAAGAATCCCTTCTCAGATTTAAGACAGAAATAGCTCCGATACAGGCTGGCAACTTCATCTCTCTTCATGAGTAAATCCATTCAGAAGATCAACTATGCCACTGGTGCAGGAGAGAGAAGGAGACCTCGTTCCACTTTTCTATTTCTGCCCGATCATTATCCCTGTTGTTAAGTCAGTAGAGGAAAAAATACAAAGGACATACGGTGAACACCTTGAACCCCCTAACTGGCCAAAATCAATGTCCCCCAATTATGAGAACGCTTTTCAAATAGAGTTCATAATTCCCAAGGTTCAAGGCGTTCTGTACACCTCGCGGGTCAAGGGGAACCCTCTCCCTATAGAACTGGACAAATTGGTGGAAAGATACATCTCCCTCCTAGACCGAATCAATTATTAATAAACATTTATATATTGTATGAACAAATTGAATCCAAGTTTTCTTTTTTTAAGCATTTTTCGTATTTTATACTTTATATTTTGACCATTTGTCCCCTACCACTTTTCTATTTACAAAAATGATATATGAACGAAATAAAATTTATAACCCATAAAAAAAAGTAATTATATCAATGAAAAAATACAATCAACTTTTTACTTTACTTCTTTAAACTACATAAAAAATTCTTATAAGTGGATTCAATACTATAAAATTCTCGAAGGAGCACTCGATTATAGTAAACATCCAATTATTTCTTTGCTTATGTTATGTCATATTCGCAATAATGGTGTAAATAAACATTCATTAACAATTTCAAGGTTCTGTTTTAATTATATAAGTACTCAATCAGAATATTTGAATCCATTACTGTGAATTGTTGATATTAATTGAACTTTAACAATGTTTAATATTATGAAATTTAGTTTTATAGTTTTTATTGTGTAGCACCACCTAGCGCATCCTATAAAGCTCCTTGTTTACTCTTACATCCCACTAGAAGTGACTATGAACCTTTATACCAAATCTACCTTAATACTATATAGTGACCAACAAAATGCTAATATTTATGTTTCTCACATACAATTCCATGGAGTGCAAACTTCAGAGACTGAAAAACTCATGTTTAATATTAATATATAACACTAGTACAAAATAAGGTCTTTGTTTGCCCCTGGGCTGAAATTTCTAAATTGAGTCCCATTTTTTACGTAGATTCCAAAAATGCCACTCAAAATATCGTCCAAAAAAAGGTTGGACTTTATGGCCTTTTTTGAAAATCAAGATTTTCATCATTTCTAATGGTTCAGCCCAGTTATCTTCGTGCAAAGTAAGAATAACCACAAATGTCAGTGATATTTATTTTTCTACTATATCTCTGCATTTCAAATCAGTTTTTATAATTTATATATCTTTCGTACAATTCGAAATAATCGGCTTTATATTTCAAAAAGTTGACCATATTTTAGTGTTCTATTTAAGCGGCTATATTTTTTTTGTTTCGCGTCTATTGACTATAATCAATATGTAATATATTTTTGGTATATGTCCATACATTTCAGAACAGTTTTTATAATTTCGATATCTGGCATGAAAGTAAAGAAAAGATCAATTTAGTAGGACGAAGCAAACAAAGACCTTAATTTTGTTACGTAGTGTAGTTCGTCCTACTAAATTGATCTTTTCTTTACTTTCATGCCAGATATCGAAATTATAAAAACTGTTCTGAAATGTACCAAAAATATATTACATATTGATTATAGTCAATAGACGCGAAACAAAAAATATATAGCCGCTTGAATAGAACACTAAAATATAGTCAACTTTTGAAATATAAAGCCGATTATTTCGAATAGTACGAAAGATATATAAATTATAAAAACTGATTTGAAATGCAGAGATATAGTAGAAAAATAAATAGTACTGACATTTGGTGTTATTCTTACTTTGCACGAAGATAACTGGGCCTGAACCATTAGAAATGATGAAAATCCTGATTTTCAAAAAAAGGCCATAAAGTCCAAACCTTTTTTCAGACGATATTTTGAGTGGCATTTTTGGAATCTACGTAAAAAATGGGACTCAATTTAGAAATTTCAGCCCAGGGGCAAAATCCTGTTACATAGTGTAATTCCTTTAGTGCTATATCCGAAAGCATGTTTAAAAGTTCTATTATTGCAATCAAGTTCAATTGTAAAAAACAATATATATAATAATATAATATCTATTAACTTTTCCACTTTAAAAAAGAAAACATCATAAAACAGCCCATGTTATATTTTTTTTCTTGTATGAGTCGGTTAAGCCAGAACCTTCATGTTTATAAACAAATGCAGCATTTTCCCCCCTTCCAGACACAACAATTCAATATTACTTAGTGGGCTCTCAGTTGCTCTGTCTTTCATTTTGGAAAATTTAGCTTCGCTATAATTATTAGTTATTCGACAATGGCAAAAGAATAGATATTTTTTAAGAATAATAAAACTATAATTGTATATATTATAGTGAATATTTTAAAGATTTTGATGATGAATACAAAAATAGGAATGAATAATGCCTTTTCTTACTTAACTTGTATATAACTTAATTCTTTCTTCTTATCATTACATATCACTTAAGCAATAAGGCTCCATATCCAACTGTAACCTTGATTCAATAAAATGTACATTTATGTCCTTTTTTATTATCATCATTAGTCGAAATGGATACGACTTACAAAAAACGAATGAAGGCATTGTCAAACAACTCCATTTATGTATATAAAAAATGTTGTACCTATATTAAGATCATATCCTATGGAATCCTGACATTCTTGAAAGCATTTCCACTTTATGTATGTGTATGGCTAACACATAGATACATACGGCCAGCTAGTCATAAGGTACACTTGTAGATGGATAACATACATGATTAAAGGAATGGACAACATGATCTGACTTTTTAAAACAAATATATATACTTACTTGATTCAATTGATAATGAATACTCCTTCCATCCATCAATTGAAAATGAGGAAGCCCAAAAGTTTAATATTTATTTGCCTTTTAAAGAGACATTTATGATATTTAATGTCATGAGTGTCGTTCCATACAAAAAAACGAACGGAAATCGTTGGATTTAAAATGTAATAATGTTCTCTTCGGGTTGACTCACAAAAGTTTTGCTCTCAAGTATATCGACATAATATAAAAGGGCGAGTACAGAAGAACACTTTGCTGAAGGAGGACGTCCGATTCTATTGGATGAATAAACTGTTTTAAATGTTTGTACTCCATTGAAGGTCATATACTATAATATATGAAAATATTAACATCAGAAGCCTTTTAGGAGATGGTCAAGAAGAGCAGTTAATCAAATATGACTTATTCCAATCCATATCTGGATTAGCCATAAAGGAAACAAATGTATTTATAGTTTGTTTAGTTTTTTACCTTCTAAAAAAAATTTTTTGAAATATATATTGCAATAATATTTTTTCTTCGCTTTGGAAAACTGCCACAGTGTGTCATGGATTGGTAAGTTAATTAAATATATTATCCGTAGGATCATCTGGACACGTCATTGATAAATCGATATGAAATCTAAAGAAGAAATTTTAATATCAGCAAAGATATCCTATAAAAATGCTAGGTTTTATAATAGTGTATGTTAATCCATCTATCAAGTGCAAATAAATAAATGATTGTTTTTACAATAAAACTTTCTAATAGCTATTCGATATTTTGCATTTTCCAACATATTCATCAAGATAAATAAACAAGTTAGTAACAGCTTTTTTCACCTAATTGATGACAAGTTTAGGATGCAATTAATGTCGTAATTGTTAAAATAAACCCCCCAGTGAGAATGAATTTGATTAAGCATCATCTAACAAGAAACTTCACTACAATTGCAACAATAACAAAAAATGCACTGATCAAAAAGAATTTATTGGATGATCATTTAGTTAAATTATACTATTATTGTCAGAGACAAATAGTGATTGATTCAGTCCATTCTTCATCAATCAGTTTATGGGTTATTTGCTTAAATATGTTTAGAATTGCAATAAATGAATGAAAAAATAATATATAGACCATAAATTAATACTTTGATCAATTTATCTATAAAATTATTGCCTTTCGTGACAAATATAACGAGGAAACATTTAATTAGTTGTGGAAACTGTCATTTAGGAAGGTGTAAAACTATATCACATCATGAGGGAATACATATTGCATTAAGATACTTTAAGCCTTTTTGATGGCACAGAATATGTTATATGTTGCGTTTGTCAGTTCTCCAATTTTTCGTGCCTAGCGATAAAATAAATATTTATTTAAAGGAACAAAGTTATTTCTTCCAAATTAAACACTAATACAACGAAATCCTTTTAAAAGTGGTACAAATTCGTCAAAAAGCAAAAAATAAAATATTAATTATTGAGAGAGCATTTTGTTCTCTTAAAAGAAACAATTTGACTTTATGGCAATATTTTTTCTTAGTGTTGCAGTGAGATATGATACATTTGAGGTTAATATTGGATGTCGGATAATACGTGGATCATCGTGGCCTATATAATTCTGATGTTCCCTTCCGTTCACTTTTTTTGCATGACATTAAATCAAAATATATGTATGTACAGTTCAAAGATAGTTGTAGTTTTTATTTCAATTTGTTAATCATTTGTACTTGTATCAGCTTTTTCTCAATCTTTTTGCCTTTGCATGTATGATTTTATAATGTAATTATTTTACACCGACATTATAATTATAATTAATATATTTTTTATATACATTAAATAATATTTATGTACTATTTCAGTATGTCGTTATAGTCATGAACCTTATGAATATTAATCTTAAAAAACACATTTACTGAATCATGGATGAAATAACATATTTTTTCAACAAACTTATAATCTTAACCCAGCATTAAAAATAATATAAAAAGAAGACTATATATAATTGAAAGTTAGTTTTCTTTTTTACTTAGGTCTTTTTATATAGATAGTAACAATAGGTGAAATTATGGGCAAAACAAAAGTTTATGATACGACTTTATGCATGGACATACATATTTTTTTAAAGAAGATGATTTTTATTAGTGAAATTAATTTTCGGCGAATTTTTTTTATATTATATTTGAAAATCAGATAGTCAATAAACTGAATATCTTTTTAACGTGAATTAAATGCATCAAGAGAAGGAATAGCCCGAAGCCAATAAGATATACATAGAGGGTTATATACATAGTTTCCATCCTCAGCAATGTTAACATTCCCTTAATATTCCACTGGTGGACATAGCCATTGATTAATAAACGATTATAAATGAGATGTCTACTTATAGTTGATATCCACTTAATAAATAAATAATTGATAGACATTCAATGAATAAAGGATTAAGGAGGACAATAACAAGAAAAAAATATCCTGATTATATATATATATATATGTATAATGCATCATTCTTTAGAATCTTTTACACACGTGATATGGAGCGTGTCACTCTCAGTGGATATGATTTTTATATGATATTCACAAATATTTATTTAATAAAAACGGAGGGTGAGGGGTTCATTGTATTGAGGGAACAACAGGGGGATGCCAGAAAGTATAATAAAAAAACACATGCTTTTCAAAGCAGCCGCAGTTTGTGAACTGTGTTGGGGCATTATATACTACAATATATAGCCTCATTCCACAGATCTTTATGACGACTTTATTTTGGAAGCGTCTAGACCCTATTTTATTTGCTGGTCATTCTTACTAAGTGAAGGAGGGCTGGTTTAGAAATATTTGAGAGCTTCTTAAGAGTGAGTGATAAGAAAAAAGCAGGTACTTAAAATTTAATCCACTATGAGATTCGCCCTGAATAATGAACAATGGAGGAATTAAAATTGACTTTAAAAATAGTCTACAAATAATAATATCAACAAAAAATATGCCCTTCCTATCTAAGTTATAGACTTCCTATATTGAGAAGGATCAGCTTATCATACATTTTATAGGAACCATGGATAGGTTTCGCTCTGATAGGTTTAGCTCCTCTATGAACCACTCAGCTTTATGGTTGTATTGATGAGAGTTTAATTGTTTTTAATTAGCATAGGGGTGAGGTTTGACCCTCGAGGAAAACTGATGTGTATAATATGTTGCTATCAAGGTTTTAATAATTAGCCAATACATTTTTGATCTATTTAATGGTATCTATGGAGTCAACAAATTGAAGAAATTTGAAGCAAAAATGTATTTATGAAAGTAAACATAGGTTAGGGTCAGATTGACCCCGACGATAATAGTAGGGTTAAATAGTTGATTTATAAGTACAAATAATATTCTTTATACTAATATTTATTGATATAAACATCCTTATATATATATATACATATATATAATATATATATATAAAGAAGTCAGCAACCGTAGTTGCAAAACACATTTCGAAGTTTCCACTTTATATGAACCTTTTTTACCTATTTATTTTGAGGAAAAAAACATTTTATTAAACTATATATAATTTATAATTAGTTTATAATACAAAATTATTCTTAAGAGACTAATTCAACAAAATGATAAAGAGTTGTCGCTCGTGGACGAAGAATAAAAACGATCACAGAGATATATTCATAAATTAAGTATATTTTTTAAATACACGAACGTTTTATATGCATCTCTTATATGTAAGAATTTATACATGTCCATTTATACTTATTCAAAAGTCTAAAAAGGCTCCTGTCAGATAAGTGATCCTATTCAGTTTATTTCTGAGTATTTTTTATATATTTAAGAAAGTCCAAGCACTTATTTGACGCTTGGAAGCCCGACATGTAATTGACAGAGCCTGACACCATCTGTATTAGAAATGACATCAAGAAGGAAAGGGGATGGACTACTGAACCTCCATGTACATAGTTTACGACACGTGAGGATGTGCCGTCAGAGATATAAATGAATAATAAGTAGAATACAAAAAATTATCTCTTAGCAGAAAAAAAAATATATATAATCATATATATACATTTGTTTATTGATTAATCTTTTAAAATAATACAAATATATTTTCTATGTACTTTGATATGTTTCACATCATTTACTTTGTGATAACCTTTCTTCACAACAAAACCTATCGTGTTTAAGGCAATGTACACATATAGAATACCAGTTAAGTTTACTTCATGTTTTCATTAATAGTGAAACATCAAAAATCTTATTAAAATTTGTGAAGTACCAAAAATATATTTAAGATTTTGGTTGACATAAGAACAAAGAATAACATTAATAAATATTATTTTCCTGCTTGCTGGTGTGACGTCTGGCATACCTTGTTTTTCAAAATACTTTGGTTTAATGCAGAGAAGGCCCATGTTTTTGTGTTTGTTTAGATGTATTACTTACGGAATCCATAGTGTAAGGATATAAAGAATCAAATTATATTGTTGGTAGTGAAATGAAATACATAAAAGGAGGTCCATTCCCTTGTGAATAATTTTGCCTTGTTGTACAGTAATTGATTTGCTATAAAGTTATAGTTCTATCGATCTTTATTTTGACTAGGAGCATGAATTCATTTTTAAAATATTTCAATTCTTTATTTGTCACGAAATTTTATATTGTTGAATATATTGAATTATAATATGCAATAAATAATTAAGAAATAATAGATTTTATTCAAATAATGATATATTTAATATTTATATACAAAATAATAAGTACTTTTCATATACATCAAGCGAAAAACCCGATAATACAACTACTAAAACAAATATGTTGTTCAAAGCCTCCAACGAATGCAAACATTATTTACACTACATTATGGGACAGGCATTTGAAAACAAAAAAAAAACTTTTAAAATAATTAACTCTCTAGTTGACAAAAAAGGACTAAACAAAATTTGCAAGAAGAAAAAATTACTAAACCATCATAATATTATATAGTTTTGTTTAAATATCATAACTTTGTTTCGGCAGAACCAAAATTCCATCGTTAAATACAAATCAACGAGAAAAATATGGACTACCTTCTAAATTCCACATTTATTATGAAATTTTTGATAATGTATATCTACTGGTAAAGAAACATTCCAAATATATCAGTGAAATATACATAAACTTTATTGTTTGAAATAAAACTATCAATTTAAAGGCAAACTATAATCACTTCAAGGCTCTTTTCATGAGATATGTGAAAAAATATTATATAGTATAGTGAGATCTGATAACGACCAAAAACCATTCACAAACTTGACTTGTGATTACATAAAAGTAGGAAACGCCCAAATATAAGGGCAGGCAATAACAAATGGTTTTAATTATATTGTATGCATTCAATATTTGTATCCATTTGTTTCACTGCAACTACACAAAAATATATAATAGTGTGATAGAAATGGGTTATAAAAATGAGTATATAGGTTATTTACCTATATATGATCGAATAAAAATTATATGAACTTTCCCCAAGTAAAATTATACTTTTTATTAAATCAAATAATGGATAAATAATAGTTTCCTATGGAAGAAATTGTAAGGACTGGAAAAGCATTCCTTATCAAAGTAATTGAACTCAAATTACATAAAGTCGTCCCTTGCAAAGTCGCGAAGGCCCGGATCCACTACACGACCACCGCGATATATATGAGGGTCGCGATGTTGATATATAATTATGCCATTGAGTTGATATGGGGACGTTTTGCCGTTAAAGACGGGAGCCAAGCCGTCGTCGCGTAGTAAAAGAACTGCGAGATGTTGAGGGGCGAAGTAGCGAGGACCGACTGTACTATTATTTTATATTAAAAAAATTACGATGAGAAGATTAATGAAAACGTCTTCTGTAATAAATGTACAGCCTATGGATAAATTGCTTTTATTGGAATGTTTTTCATGAAACGTATATACACTAAACAACATGCTTAGACTACATGCTTATAAAAAAGGCAACACTTACAATATATAAAATTTACAAGGCATCAATAAAATGTGAAGTTGGAATTGCTTTATTCGTGTGACATCAAATATATAATCCCATCATTGAAATATTGTCGTTGAGTTAATACGTCTTGTAAATGCCATTAGTACAATGCTTTTCTTTACTCTCATGGGTATTAATCGATATTTTATAAGCTTGATGTTTTGATTATCGATATATTGTAATAAAACTACATGGGCAATACAGCAAAAGAATAAATTCATTTATAGAAAAAACACAAAGCCAAAAAAACTTTGACGATGATAAGCTCCATTTTGCAAACACAGACAAAAAATATCATTTATATGGACGTATAAGTACACAGAAGATATATTTTATAAAATATGGAGAAAACTATTTTATTATATTGTTATATGGCAAAAATAGCATGACATATTGGGGGGGGGGGGGGGGGGGGAGCAAGGGCCCCTTTTAGACCTATAATTTATGATACTGTCTTGAACTATTACCTTCATATTTTGATATTCTTGTAAATGGCTTGAGGTAAAAATAAGGAAAATAAGGAAAGGGTAAGCTGTCGTCTAGCAGACAAATTATTAATATGTGAATGGGGGTAATATACAACCTCGGCACGAAGGGATCAAAGCTTCCCCTCTTTTAATTAATGAGCAGGAGCAGATAATTTTTCACTGGGATTGTTGTTGTTTTTTGCAAAGGAAAGTCCCCCAGGCTATTTGAGATTTTGCATACATTTAGTGAGATTCCTTGGTCGTACTTTTCATGAATAGATCTATATATCCTGAATCATCTACGTTTGACAAATTACTAATTTAAATTAGAAATAAAGTTTGCTTTCCTCTTGAATAATGATAAATCAAAAAATGCCAGTTGTGAAATGTTCTATTTCGGAGCTTTATTTTTAAATTAATAGGTTATATTAAGCAAGAGGAAGTCGCTAACGAAATAGATGCGTCCACTTACGCTAGCAATAATCACAATGCATGTATGTTACTATAAAACCTTGATAATTCATTTGTCGCATAATGTAGTTTCTAATTAATATAAAAATGTTTTACTTTTTCAAACCTATTTAAAAAGTATATGAAATGAATGTTATAACTTCATGTCCGGGGGATGATTATTTTAAGATTTTATTTATGCTAATTTCATTCCACTTTTAAAAAAACCTTAAAAATAAATATATAGTAGAAATATTAATGTTTAAACGTTATCTTACACGCATGAAATACATATATATATATTTGTTTTGCTTCAGATATCTAAATTATGAAAGCATTTTTTTTATCTACAAAATGAATTGATGAATCCTTTAAACTTATATAGAAAGAATATTATTGTTACATATATGAATAATAAAATGTGCTCAAATACATTTGTTTGGTTTTTAAGAGCAACTCTAAGATCCCTGGGATCATAAATAATGTTTATAATTGAAGAAAAAAAGAAACGAAATAATCACCTTCAAAATAGTGTTAACAATTTCTTCTAATGATGTGGTATGATGATTAAGTGTGTTCTGTGTCATGATAATTATTCTAAATTCAAAGACTTAAACTTCATGCAGTTGACTGTTACGACCATGAATATTATCTTTAGTTACAAAGAAAGATTTTTGCATGGTTTAATTCTTATAAAATAATTGCATTTATCCGCGGAAATTTATATCATGTCTATTATTTAAAAACAACGATTCACACCGACCAAAGTACTTTTTGATAGTATCATATTTTTAAAAACTTTTCAACCTTCTAAGGTCGCGAACCGTTAATTTAATGCTCAACCCATTTATTTTATTGCCTAATAAGATATCTCATTGAAACGAATCATTTGTTGTCCGTTAATGTTTGGTCGGACAGAAACTAATTTTTTTGCCTTAATGATTTGGTCCCTCTCAGAAATCTCCTCAAAAGTAAAAAAAATGCCTGCTGTAGTGCATGAAAAATATTGATCCACTCTTATTTTAAGATACCTAATATGTTAATTTTTAAGAGCTTTATAACATTTTCAACTCTCAAAACTTGTACCAAATAATTATTGCTTGAGATAAATAAAACACTTTTAATATGGGCGTCGTTCTAAAAATCTACCTAGGGCAATGGGCTCTACAGGTCGGTATGCGCGATATCTTGCCGCAGCATGTATCAATATAGCTCTTAATTGGAAACGAGTAACGCCCTAATTCCATGCTGGATCCGCTCTAATAGCCTTTTTCTATCCCTAATGAAACCTGTAATGTATTTACAGGTCTGAATATAAATATTTTTGGTTTGATTAATATTCGAAAATAGGGTATTGGTTCATACAAATTACTGTATCAAATTATAGAAGAAGAACCCAATACATATATAGTTTTAAAACTAATGAAGTCTAAATTAGCCCTCGTCAGATTAAACTTTTATGTTGTAAATTATAATACAATATTAACAAAAAATAAGTCTAGAACTTATATATATATGTACTAAACAATAATATATTTTAGTAATAAAAAAAATCAGAGGCCCTTATATTCATTGCTTATGTAATAAACTATCTATAAGGTTTAGTAAAATATAATAAAAATGTACTAGGAGATACTCATGTAAGAGATAAATGAGCTAAAGTGGACTACATATTAAGTAGTAGTTACTTAAGCCAACAGTGTGATACGAACGAAAATCAAAGGGTGTTCTTTAAGTCCTTAAGCTAGCGGCATTGGCTTAAAATCTAAGTGTTTTTAGACTTTTTCATTGACATATTACTTAAAAATCATTAAATTAATGTATAAAGGTATATGAAAGATAGGAATCCAAAAGCTGTAAAGTAAAGTGTTGTTGAGGTTCAAATCCTTAAAGTTGAAAGCCAATAATTATAACTAAAAAGATCCTTGGTCATATGGACTTGTGTCATTGTTATATTTCAATAATGGACTCATTTTAATATTTCATTAATATACAAACGACTGAACTTCCATCATTATAAATGCGTCAGAGACAAAGTAAATTTTAGAGGATACCTTGACGCAAATCTAAGAAACATATTATTATTTATTTTTTTCATAATCGATTTCTTATAGGTCAATGCAGGCTCTGAATCATATGATGTAAACTCAGATTGTACTGAATTCTGAATTGATAGAATGCAACCAATGTCATTTTTGTATATATCATCCAAAGTTTTACTAAACTTAAAAGTACTATTTTACTCTGAAGCGAACAAGTCATCTTCTAAAGGCGAGTGAAGTTAATTGATACAAAAAAGCTATGAAATATTCTAACACAACACACTCCATTTTTTCTTTGTTTTTACTGAAAACTTTGTTTTATTAAAAAACATCAAACATACGTCTGGTAGTAAATTAGATTTCCTTTAAATTAATAATTATTATTGAAGTCTGTAACGTCCACCATTTTGAAGAAATTTTCGGAAAACTATATTTTTACTAAATTTTTAAAACTTTGACCTCGTTGCACGACCTCGTAATGTTAACTGATTTTGTTCAAACTTTGTATGTCATCTTCTTTTATCACCAAGAAACAGAAAATGCTCAAAGTTGCTAACATTTCAAACATTTGAAAAATAAGAACAACCCTAATATATATATATATATATATATATATATATATATATATATATATATATATATATATATATATATATATATATATATATATATATATATATATATATATATATATATATATATATATATATATATATTATATATATATATATATATACATATAGGTATATATATATATATATACCAGCAGTATTTTGTTTTGTATCATAAGTAAAGTATTACTTAATAGGCTTATTTTTTGAAGGCTAAAAGTACAACTGTATGTACTTATGGTTTGTCTGATATTGATATATGTATGGGGACATCATCCTCGAATATTACTGTGAAGGGATGACAAATATGATAATATATGGACATCCATCAATGCCGACACTAATGAATAGATGGATGTCATTCGTATTTGTACATCCTTTGATTAAGGAGCAGGATCAGAAAGGAGGAATGGTTGAAGAGGGGTCATATCGACTCTCAATGCATACATAATACAGAGACGTGCTGCGTGGGCAAAGAAGTTTCTAGGCAAATTAGTTATATCTGCCTTAAGAATGAAATAAAATAATATCAATAAATAAAAGTTCATCAGATCGTCTAACATTGGATTAATTCAAAAATGTCACTTGTAGCGAGACTATGGTTTGTCTGGGAGACCCTTAATACGCAACACTCTTTGACAAAGCAATCTGTTGACATGGAAGTCCAATTCAAAGTGTTTCTCTCTAGTTCAAAATATGACTTTAGTATGTAAAACCGATTTATTTCCTTGACCCAAAACACAAAAAAGCCTGAACAATGGTCTTAAAACATAAAACAAAGAAATAACTTACAAATTAATTTTAAAAATAGTGTGTCAAACGAACAGAAAAAAATAGGCATTGGAAAAATTCCTGACAGCTTGGCAATATGACTTTTATATGTAAAACAGAATATTTTCTTGACCCAACGGGTGTTGTCAACAAGTAGAATTTCATATTTTACAAAAAGACCGAATAATTGCCGCTTAAACATACAAATAAATAAATATATTTTTCATGAATTTGTAAAAATAGTGCTAAACGAACGGAAAATAAGATAGTAATTGGTAAACAGATTGATTAAAAAAAAGTCACTCATTTTAATACATTTTTCAAGGCCACTCGAGAAACTTTAAGAAGCAATATAGCATATAGAACACCACAGCAGCTAATGGATGTTTCAGTGCATTGGTATTGAGGTGGTAGTGCAGATTTTTCCCTTTCAGGCGCACTCAGATGTTGTAGTCAAGGGAATTGAGGTCTGAGTTGTGATCATAAATCCGTCTATTACTAATTAGTACTTTCTTTGTCAGGACATTCTACATTATGATGGTCAGTGTGGACTCAATTCTTCTAAACTATTAATCTTCTCTAAATACAAGCGCAATAGAAGTATAGTGTTTTTTTATCTCAATGGTGCTGTCAAAATTCCTCTATAAGGTTAAACTACAAAATAGTTCGAAGCTCTGAATAAAGTACTTAGGCCGTCTTGTGCTAATGAAGAAAAAAAATAAAACTAATATGAATTTGAACTGACTTACTCTGAGCGTATTAGAAATTACTCATTAGTTATTGTATTTCTCATAGTATTACGTAAGTAACTTTTAGTTTTAATTTTATTTCATTTATTTGATAAATATCAAACGTATTTATGTTTTATAGATATTGTCGGTCACAAAGTGTGTGTTTATCTGCCAAAATTCAATATATTGGTTCATAATTATTTGCCAAGCATAATATATAAACCTACGTGAAAAAATTTATCAGTCATTTTTTAACACATCAATTATTCCAACGTATCCATTGCGTCTCAATGCTATATTTCTTGAACAATTCATCTAAAATCTTTAAGATATGTTTGCTTCAGTTTGGGGATTTTTTCACTGGATCCAAAGCCCTTTGGACAAAATCATGAGGAGTGGATAATATAGTGTGTGTGTGACTGAAATTAAATTATTCAGACCGAGTTTTTTCTTGATTCGTTTATATGATGCATTTGCAGGATCAACTATACATTTTCCTTCTCCAAATAATGTATTTTAAAACAGTTTCTTTTTTAAGCAATCCCAACAAACTTCTACAAATATTGATAAGATTTTTTTCTTTCATCAGCAAGGTCTTAATTCTATTTTAAATATTCACAATGCATAATTATATAAAAATAACAGATAATAAAAAGGAAAATTTTGGTTCATAAAAACATAAATAACATTCTAGTTTAAAATAATTTTCCTTTTAAAGACCACATTATTTTGCCTATATGGTTCGATAGAATTGCAGTATCCGATAGGAAATAAATAAGCATTATAGCATTAAAATTAGTCTATCGAACCTAGGATCCTATCAATGAGTTAGACCAAAAATGACCATCCCTCAAGGTGGTATTAATATCTTAAGGAGTAAAGAAATATGTTAAACAAGCTGCTTTTGTGATTGTACAACAATATAGGTAACTGTATTTAAAATTATTTAGTTCCTCATACGACTGTGTAAAAAAATACTGTTTCATTTTTATCTAAATATATTTCATTTGAGAACACGTTTTCTTACTGCAAAAACTTACTTGAAGGTCATTCCTTGCATGTACAGAGGGGTACTTGTATTCATAGTTGAGTCCTTGTAATCAAGAGATTGGCAATAATGAGTACATCATTTATGAGTGGTGCTATTTTGAAAACATGCATTCAAACTGAAGGCTTACGATTTGTGCGTAGATATATATAGATTGAAATAATCTATCGAGTTAAAAAGAGGACCCACCCGAAAATAAGTCAAAGAGTTCAATGAGATAACTCATTGAGTCTTCAAATAATAGTTGGAATAATGTCTTAGGATAAACTTTATAATTTAGTTATATTTGCATGATTGAAAATCAGTAAAAAAAATTGTCATCTAAAAAAAATTATTGAAAAAGTCGAACTATTACTTTTTTAAATTTGAAAAAAGATTTTTAAGGAATAATACCATTTATATTGAAAAGCTATTTAAACTCTCAGCACGACAACAAGTTGCCTATTCTTATGGTTGGAGATATGAATGTTGATTTAGATCAGCCAATGCATGTTTATCCGAATAGCGCAATGTTGAAAAAAGTCATTTTGAGTTTTGATCTAATTGATGTCTAGAGAAATACAATCCAGGTTCTTTTTCGTGGTCCAGAGGAAATAAAAAGTCCAGGCAGGACTTAACTTTGGCCTCTCCCTCCATAGTTAAAAAAATTAGAAAAGCAGGCTATCGTTCCGAACCTTCATCTGACCACAAAATTATGGAAATAGAGCTTTGGTGTAGCGCAAAAAAAAGCAACATCATTGTTCCATACTGGCTTCTGGATGATGAGAAATACATTGCAAGCTTAAAAAGAATTCTTGAAGTTAGCTATAAAGATTGTCTTTCGGCCTTTCAGGCTATACAGCTGATGAATAAAATAATTATATCCACTTCCTTTACTTTTAAAAGGAAGAAAAAAGTAAAATATGAGAAAGAGAATCGGCAATTAGAAACGATGCTGGGAAAGGAATCCTTGCTTGTTCGATCATGTATGGCTGACTCTATTAACGCTTTTCGATTAGCTGAGGTGGCGGAAGCTGAAATGGAATCTAAAGTTAACCGTGAAAATGACTGCAACAAACGAATTAGGGACCTTTCGAGAGAGGAAAATATATTGGCCCGTTCTGTCTCCAAGATTATTGATGGTAAGAAGATCCTTACAAATAATCAAGATATTTTAGATTTTTTCTATCGCCGCTTTCAGACTCTAGTTGAAGAAAGAGTTGGACATTTTCCCCGCCCAAGAAAATGTCTCACCAGTAATCAGGATTCAGTGTACTCTTTTCAAAGCATTTCAAATTATATCGCAAAACATCTTAAGCTCAATAAAGCGTGTGGCCCGGACGGTATTGTTGGGAAGATCTACACAAAATTTCCTGACCAGACTACCCCTTCCTTTTGAAGGTAGGCAAAGAAATGGAGAAAAAAAGGAAAGATGCCCAGTTTATTATCCAAGGGAAGAATTGTGCTGATCCCAAAAAAGGGAGATGGATCTGATTTTAGCCATTGGAGGCCCATCACGATTTTAAATGAATCCTACAAGATACTTTCGGGTGTCCTAGCTCAACAAATGGGAGCTTTTTTAAATGGAAAAATAGGCCCCCATCAAAAGGTTTTTTTTTTTTACCGGAAAAATTCACGACATATCTTATAATATTCAAGCCTCAATAGACTCGGTCAGAAAGAATGGAAAATATGGCGCTATTGTAGCTATTGATTTCTCAAAAGCGTTTGATTCCATTTCACACATTCAAATTTTAAGGGCAGTTAAAAATATTTTACCGAGAAATTTTTTTTAATCCTGTTCGTGCATTACTTTTAATGGATCCTCTACTATTTCTTTAAATGGACAAGAAAGCAAGAGCATCAAGTTGGGGAAAAGCTGTAGGCAAGGATGTCCTTCGGCCCCTCTCCTTTTTATAGCCTCAATCGAGGAGTTTGCTCAGAGGATAATTCGAAAGTTTGGCGGATTTGGCGTGGACTTTGAGGGGTCTCATCATATAATGATCTCTACGCAGATGACGTCACCATAATGCTTCAAGCTAACTCGGAAGCTCAGCTTATTAAAAGGATAGAGATTATTTTAGAATATTTTAATAAATTTGAAATTAGCTCAGGTCTATCAGTCAATAAAGATAAGACCTCTATTTTACCAATCGGTTCTTGGAACCCAGTCTTTTGTTCTCAAATCCGTGCTTGTAAATTGAAACCTACAATTGAGTTTTGGGTATTGTATGGTGTAGGACCGGCGTGTATGAAAAGATTGGTCAAGTACCAGCTGTTTCATAATGCAAAAAATCTTGTCATGGAGAAATTTCCGTCTTCAGAAAAGAATTGACCTCTACAACACAAAAGTAGTTCCGTTGGTTCTCTACAAAGCTTCTTCGTCGCCTTTGATAGCGGAAAAAGCCATCTTAGATGAGAACAATTGGCTGGCTGCATTATTTCATAGGATGTATTTGCCAACTATTAAAAGAAAGAGAGGTCTTCTTGGAGGAGGTATAGTTCAACTCGCTACGATAATTCCCAAGATTTATTTAAAAGTCTTCCTTAATTTAGCGAAACATCCTTCTTGTGAATGGAGGCGTTGCGTTTCATTTAATAAATTTATCACTGGCTTATGTTTGGCTCTGAGCTAACAAACGGCATTACCTCTAGCCTTTCGGTTACTTGGGGTTTGTGCCCAAAGAATCATTTGAAAAACACACCAATATTTGAAAAGGACTCCGTTGTTGATATCATAAGATATAATTCTTCAAAAATGCATTTCTTCAAGAACTTAGGAACTCTGGAGGATCTTGAGAAACTCGCAATCAATAAGGGTATATTAACTATCCACAACTTACATCACCATGACTCCCTTAACCCTAACCAGCCGGGGGGGGGCGGAATCCGCCCCCCCCTCCGGTTTTTCTGGGATATTTTCGCGAAAAAAAATATTACGCGCTAAATTTTATGACTTTTAAGATTGAAGTATTGCGCATCTTTTGATACCATTTTCGAAAAAATCGGACCTACCCCTACGGTGCGGCAGGTCATTTGCGAACGTCCACGCGGCAAAAACGTGAACTTCCCATAGCATACACTAACGGGGCATAATTAATTACTGTACCCAAATTAATTTTACCTGTTCTGTGACATGTATGATATATCAGTATGATACTATGATGTAATAATGCTAAAGATTGATGCTAGTGGCATTAATTTCTGTTATGTGTATGAAAGATCACATTTTGATGCAAAATTGCATATTTGAATAAATTAACATGCATAATTAAAAAACCCTTTGTTCTATGGTGATGAAATTTCGTGTGGTTGTACATTAGTGGGAGACCTAGTTGTGTGCCAAATTTCACAAATTTTCGTCGCTCCGTTGCCGAGATCTGAGGGGGGGGTGGAATCCACCCCCCCCGGCTATAGAGGAGCCAAAATACCCGGCCTGGTTAGGGTTAATCATGGAAGATTTCGGTTTCCCTTGTTACGGGCGGCAAATCTCCATAATGTGCTAAAGCCCTGGTTTTTAAAATTAACTCCCCCTGTGCATATGGGATTGTCGGAGTGCAATCTCATTTGTGATGCATTCTTAAAACTCCTGGATCTTCCGAGAGAGTGGAGTAATCGTATCCGGCATTCTATTAGCTGTATAACGGACGGAAGACAATTTACTTCACAGTTATTGATTCCGGCAAATCTCCTCAAGTTTTCCCGCCCTTGCAAAGACTGTGGTGTTATTTTTAACTCTATAATTCACGCCTTTGCAGAGTGTCGATCGGTAGACATATTGGTGAGATTCATTAAACTAAATGTAAGGGGCTTGGATGCACCTAACGCTGGCAAGTACTGCAAAGCCTCTATTTTATTTGGCCTTTCAAGTCAAAGGGCTTCCGCGAAGACAAAAGCTATAAACAACGCTCTACTTAGTGCCAAAGCCCTAGTGGCAAAGAGCCTTACATTGGATCGTCCCCTGCAGCCGCTGGACCTTAGGGCAATATGCATATCCGCCTCCGCTCGATATGCTGCATTGGACCTACGGATCCCTTCGGTCACGGACAACTCGTGGACGCTAGCTGGCGATTTGGTGAAATATGTCCCCTCCCGTTCCAACGTCTTAAGAGATGCTTTAAAATTACTTTTAAAGAAATTTAAAAATTTAAATGATCCTTTACACTTCGTTTTTAATATTTATGTTTTAATAGTTTAAGTTTTACTTTTAGAGAAATTAGGTAGTATGTTCATGTATGTTGCTATAATTATGAACTAAAATGTTTATATATTGTATTTTTACTTTTTAGCATCAATTTTATATATTGTTTTGTAAATAAATTTTTTACATGAACTGTTGAATAAAAAAAAAAAAAAAAAAAAAGAACAGTTGAAATTTAATGTTTTTATGTCCCGTACCCTAAAATATGCAATGAAAATAAGTTGTCCGCTGAGCTAAAACAACACCGGATCGATAAAACGGTTTGTCGGATGTACAAATCAGACAAGCGCTCATGAACAAATTTCAGCAACATTTTTTTAAATTAGACTATTGTATTTTTAAACATTTATGGAACATAAAGCAGTATCAAGATGCTACTTTTCATTAGAATAATTCGGTCAACGACCGAAAGAAATCCTTTCAAGCGTGCGTTGAAGCACGGTTCAAATGTAAAAAACATGAAAGCTTTATATTTCTTTTTAATAAAGAAAACGACTACCAACGAAATATGAAAACTGCACGAAATATATAATGAACTGGCGACCCTCAGAAATCATCTGGCTACCCCAAGGTTGAGATGGTTGAACAGGAGGAAATTCAAATGCAATTCATAAAAACACTCAAAATTAATGCCATCATACATAACTTATTTGTTATTATTTTAGTATACTGTTTATATATGCATAATGACATAAATTCAACCTTGATGCAAGTACTAAATTCCATTATAAGAATAACCCTATAGCTGGAAAAATATCTAAATGATTCAACAAATACTTCGTCGTATCTTTCAAAGTAAATCAAGAAAAATATAAAAGAAAAATATGCAATGTATTTTATTACATTTGCAAAAGTATTTATTGTTTCAACTTTCTTTATATTAAGAAAGAATGAGAAGTTTTCTTTATATGAGGTAAAATGTACTTATCATAAAAATAACGTTTATTTAAGTTTGGCATTTATATACCTATATGATGTGAATTCTTAAATGAAGCATGGGCATATTTTTACATAGTACGAAAACAAGCCTTTGCCATTCTATGAAAGATGCTCTACATTTTTTTAGTAACTTTTCGACTAAATCGCTCAAAATACGCTTTTGAACATTTAATCGTACTTAATAATTCCGTCACAAATAAATCTAACTACAATAATCAATATGCTTAGCTTTATTATTTCATAAGCAAAACATATAAAGGAAAAATGTAGGGCACACAAATAATTTTCTTAGGATAACAGTAAGAAGATGTCAGATAAGCACCAGTGGATATGCTACAGTTACCAACAACGATAGTTGCTCATTATCTACGGCTAAACTTTTTACCCCAGAACATTAGGAGCCAATTGTGCATTTTGTTAAGATTTTTATCATCATTCAAATGGTTCATAAGAAACCCTCTTTTGTAGCTTGCTGTTGTGATTCATTTTGTTAGTTGTTAATAAGATGTAACTTTTTTGAGGAATAATATTTTTATGATAATTGCTTATTGAGTAAAAAAAATTAAAACACAAAAAAAAAATGTTTTTCTACTTCTCTTTTCCTGAAGCATTATTTAAAGAAAATACATCCAATAAGCAACTGTTAATTATAATATGTCAATTTGAAATATTAATTTTTTACAAATGACTACTCAAATTATTAATTTTTCCTATTGCAATTATCGAGGAAAAAGAATATTATAGGAAATAACACTTAACCATTCAGTTTATTACAGAAGCAAACGTGATTCCTAAGATACTATATGTAACTCATTTTATTATCCTCCACTTCTTTCAAAAACTATCACATTAATCAATGCAATAAAAGTGAAATTAAAGGCTTGATAAACTCTATATTAATACTCATTTTGATAATAACCTAATTGGCCCTTAAGTATATAAATATCTTAAAATGACTACATTTTGAAAGTGGACTTCTCCCTATACTTTCACTTTTTAACAATCTAAAAATATTTGCCAATCAGTAGCAATGGCCTAGAGCACATTGATAAACATCTATTTCCTCAGCGTAAATTGAAATTATACGACGTGATAAGCGAGCCAACAAATACTTTTTTTGCATCTTGAGATCTATCTTTTAAAGAATATATACATATATGCAGATCATCTGTACATAAATTTGGAAACAAGGTATCATGGTCAAGTATATATATATATTTATATATATAATATATATATATATATATATATATCTATATATATATATATATATATATATATTATATATATATATATATATATATATATATATATATATATATGTATATATATATTGTGGTTTTGGTTATATTGTCGAAAAGAGAAATAATTTGAGACATAAAATATTTTGAGAGCATTAGTATTGAAAATGTATTTAACGTGACATCAGAATGTATTGATCATATCGTTGTTCATTAGTGAATGATTATTTTGATATGAACAATGATATACTTTAATATTAATGTAGGAAGTATTTTGTGACTCTTCCTTTGCTTTCTACGAACAAAGATATAATGATTTTAGCCACATTTGAACGTTCAATCCCAAAGGATGTCCCAATATATATATTATGGCTTCACTGAAAGAGTATACAAGTTTTGTTTATCTTATAAATATACTTGAAACCTTTTATACATATTGTTAAAATAAGCTTTTATGCCTGGATCTTTAATATATTTTATTAGTTTATTGACATATATTCAAAACATACGTAAAAATAAATAACTAAAAGTTTCTATTCCAAATTCATGCTTCTAGAATAATATAACATTATAACTGCTATTATAAGACATAACAAAAATTAAATAGATAAATATAGTAATTAACAAAAATATCCTATTTGAAATCCTTATTTTTACTATTGATGTTGAAGGGAGGAATTATACATGATCTCCCGCGGTCGACCACCGCTGGAATATATCGTTTTAAATATGTATTAATGGAATGAAATATAGAACCACATCAGGGATAATAATCCTTTTAAACTCCTCTGGAATGGCATTTTTCGACTCACAATATATTTAATTATTTCAGTAGATGTTTAAGTATATATATATATTTGGTATGAATACTTTGAGACAATCTTACATATTTTATTATTAGATTCAATGCAGTAAGTTGAAAAAATCGGGTGATTGCCTGGGGAATGGGGCAATGTTGAAATGTGTGAGATTTTTATTATGACACACTGTTTTGTAATCACAGGAGTATCAGAGTTCTACGGGGATCTGTCTTAACTCTTGATTTAACAACTTAAAGATTTAAGTTTGGATCCTTTGGAGACTGATTCAATGCGGTAATATGTTCTTATATTAGAAAACTGTTTTATTGATATGAACAGGTGATCCTTTTTCGTATTCAAATGTTATATTTGATTAGGGTTTTCTGGTCAGCATGAATTATCAGTCCATTATGTATTATCATTCTTATAAAGTCTAATAAAAAGACATTCGAAGTGAGACACTTCGAGTGAAATTAGTCATAAATTGCCCTTTAGTTTAATGTGTTAATGAAATGAATATAATTGTTCCAGATTTTAATTAAATTATGTTATATTTAGAAAACATAGTACCTGCATTGGTACAATGTATTTATCTTTTTATGTCAAAATAATATGCTCTTCATATTATTTGCATGTATAATCAGAGTACTGACAGGGGAAAGCAATCAATCAATGATATCAGTCACTCCTCTTTAGAGATCCCTAATTACAGAAGCCCTCTAATCCATTCACGATACCCTCTAAATAAAACATACTTGAAGAATCGTGAGTATCTGTAAAGTTGCATAAACAAAGAATATACCCTTAGAATAAAAATAAGAAAAACTCTCCCGTATAAAGAAGAAAAGAATTCAAACCCCTTAAGAGAAATTTCATTAAGGTAAATTCACGAATCCCATCAAGTTATTAGAGAGAAGGAATGTTGCTTGTCCAGAGAGAGGGCCTTAGCATTTATCTATACACATATTATTTCGTGGTGTGTATGTGTGTGTGTGTATATATGTGTTAGACCTAACAAATTACATATTATACCTGTTTGAAGGCTCTCTATCCGCTCTCCATCCTACTTATCAGGGATCTCCACATGTATACTATACTTTGGGAGTCTTTTGTAAAGGGGGCACTTCAAAAAAACAACAACACTTCCTGCTCGGCTGCCCATCATCAAGGAGATGGGTCATTATTTATCTTTTAATGAGAAGCAATCTGCCTCTTGGGCAAGTTGAATGATTGACTTTGATCTTATAAATGCATGTATGGGGGAAAATATATATTTTTAGGGGGAAGTGATATGATGCATTGCTCTAAATAAATTACTATGGATACAAACAAATATTTACAAATTTTGTGGTTTTGACTATATTGTCGAAAAGAGAAATGATTTGAGACATAAAGTATATGAGAACATTAATATTGAAAATGTATTAAACGTGACATCAAAATGTATTGATCAAGTATCGTTGTTCATAAGTGAAGTTTATTTTGATATCAACAAGGATGCCCACATAATCCATGCTATATTTAATTTTATTTGTTCATAGTTTTTCTTTTTAACATATTTTTTACTGTATTTATTTATTTTAGACTAGTTACAAATGTAACTAATATGCCCAATGGCTAAATATACTCGATTACACACACTTTAATATTAATGAAGGAAGCATTTTGTAACTCTTCCTCTGCCTTTTACGAATAAAGATATAATGATTTTAGCCACTTTGAGCGTTACATCTAATAGAGTCATCCAATCTCTAAGGATATCCGATTTCCAAATAATTAAAAATGAATCCCCAACACGCTACATAATGTTCCTGTGACAGTCGGACAAAGAAAAGCACAAAGTGTAAAAAACATTGCTGCCAAGGGCGCATCAATTTAAAATGGCCAAAATTTGTCTCTTCTGAATCGTTGGACATCTCTGTGACATCGTTGTGGCGAATTTTGTGAAAAGATATTGGGCAAAGCCCGTATAAGATCGAGTTGACATAATAATAGAGTCTACATGATCACTTCAAACGTCAGGAATTTGTAAATGGTCTTAAGGAAAATTAGAAAATTGATTCTGATTTTCACCCTACAATCATCTTCAGCGATGCGGCACATTTTGAATGGATTTGTTAAAAATTAAAATATTCACTTTTGAGCCGGTAAATCTCCCACACGTGATTACTGAGGCGTCATTACATCCCGAAAGAAATATTGTAGATTTCATGCTGGTGGTGTCATGAGCTGTATTTTTTTCGTCCACGATGACAATCGTCACGTTACTGTGAATGGAAGTTGTTACCCTACCATGATAACCGATTTTTTGGGATCTGCATTGAAAAAGACTTGGACGATAGGTGGTTTCACACACAGAAAATGTTACAATCTATTTATTGAAGAGTAAGTTAAGTGATCGAGTTATCTCCAGAGATGGAACACTCAATTGGTCACCTCTAGACTATTTTCTTTCAGCTCAGATTTAAGCCCTTGTAAACACCAATAATTAATCTAACCACGTTAGAAGAGCGCATAACAGATACTCAAAGCAAAATTACTGGACTTTTATTCCGATTCATGCGGAAAAGTAGTCCAAAATTGAGTTTAATTGGAGAGCGTACAACCTGCGCAAATCATTCAAACGACATCGAATTTCATCATAAATTTACTTGAATATATTCTAAAGGCAAATATAGAAATTGTCGATATCTCAAATTGTTTTATTCTACAAAAATGTGTTTCGCTCTTAATGCAAAATCTCTTTTGTAGAATTTCTATATCTTGCTCCCTCTTTCACTGGCGCTTTGCCCTTCCAATAATTGAATATATTCTTTGGCAAATCATAATGACGATTAGGATGAATATGTAAAGTCAGGATTTCAATAATAAAAAACAAATAAGGCAATACAAAAACTATAGCATGAAGTGTAGGGCTTATGATAGGGACTCCAAGACTTTTATCAGATGCTTGTTAATTGAAAATAAGAAGTGAATTGATTGTCAAGACGTTGCTTCACTCTGCTACTCTATATACATGTATGTACATATTTAAAATTGTAGGTACAAGAGTGGCAGGGCTTCACTTGATATTCACACCATGAATACCAATGAAGACCTCGCTTGTAATTTAAAAATTCTGACCTTGTTACCTCTTTAAAAATAACCATCGACACAAGACATCTCAAAGGGTGTTGTATATTATTTTGAAAAGAACTTAGCTATTGAATTAATTACTCAATTATTTCATTCAAAAATTTGTTATCTACGAATGACCTTAAGAGTTAACTTATATTCTAAATTGTTTCATTGTAATACACTTTTTCCCATAAGAATGGTTTTACTTATACTTTGTATATAAAGGATATTTTTACCTCCGCCGAAGGAGGTATTGTTTTCACTGGCGTTGGTTTGTTGGTTTGTTTGTTTGTCAGCAGGATAACTCGAAAAGTGCGGAACGGATTCGGATGAAACTTTGTGGAGTTGTTAGAAATGCCAAAAGAAACAAGTGATTAAATTTTGGCATCTCTGAGTGCTTCTTTAAGATGCAAAATGAGCTAAATACTAATAAATATTTCAAGTTAGCCTACTCTGCCAATAGATGTCGCTGTGCTCTCCTCTTTGATGACGTAAGTTTCTTTTTCTTTCCATGTACCTCTAGAGTGTAAATAAAGAGACAGTGCGTAGAGGGTTGGAAATGACAAAAAGACCAAGTGATTCATTTGGTGGGGATCGGCGGAGGTTTGCAATTTCTGAGTGCTTCTAGTTTAAATATGTTTTTGAGATATATAATCAAATATTATTTGCAATGTATCATACTACAATGTAAAGAAATAATTAGAACCCTCTAGGATTCTGAAGTGTTTTGTATACTTTTTATTAACACTTTAGGGAGTTTAGTTTAAGTACATCAAATCTAAGCATAAAAATCAATAAAATTATATAAATTTTATAATTTTTACAAGTTGAAAATATAAAATCAATTTTGCAAGATTATTTAATTATTTTGAAAAGACAATCGGGTAAAAAAAAGGTTTCAACTATAATCTTTATTCATTTAAATTTTATATTATAAAGTTTTTTAAACCTTTAGTATGTATTTTTGACAAATCAATAATTTATGTGTAAAAAAAATATAAATATGATCTTATACGCTTTCAACCATTTTTCCTCTCATGGTTGTTCAACGAATGCATAAAAAACGCTCTCACATTCTTTGCCAAATGAATTTGACACCTCTAAAGTTTTTGCTCTATATGTTAATTATTACTAACAATGTTGAAGTATAATGCATTTGTTCGCATTGAATTAATAAATTGTTCCTCCTTTTTTCAAGATGAACCCTATCTTTTAATATAAAATTAATTTCTGCAAAAAGGTAAAAATTCTCAATTTTGAACTTTATAAAATCATAAACAAAGACAATAATTATTGTAAAGAGACTATGCATTAGTTCATTAAGCAAATTATCAAATGATAGATAAAATGCATATAGTTAATGTTTAATCGTATGCAAAGATGCAGTTTTGTTCCACTAAACTACAAAAGTTATTGTTCATTAATGAGCATTGCTATATGATAGTTGAATCCATTTCATCGGTCAAAATGCGGACAATGTTAATTAATTTACAATTATGAGCAAATATTTGATAAGAGAATAGTATAAATATTACTAATTTATTATCATTTCTATAAAATTATACTATCTTTGAGCAATATTTATGAAAAGGAACAATAAACATTTATTTTATGGTACAAACCAGGGGGGGGGCAGAACTCATGTAAACAAAGAAGGATATTTCCAATAAATAAATGTGACGTCATCATAGCTACGATTTGCCTATGTATCTAATACCTCTTGGACAACTAAGCTAAGAACGTAAAGGCTCTCAAAGGAATAACGTCCGGAGGCTCCCTCCCGCCACGAGCCACCGGGGACGCACAGCTTCAGCATCAGGAGGAAGTGGAAGTCCTGAACACCGCACGGGACTCTGAGGCCTTTGGCTGGTAGCCCGCACGCATCTAGGAGCTCCGGAGCAACGTGGCCGTCCTCTGCAGCTCCGCCTCCACCGGAGAGCTCCCGGGTTTCAAATTTGTATTTCCTTTTGAAATTAATCACTGTTTTAAATGTACCTTTGATTTTATTTAATAACAAATAGCTACTGTGACGTCATCTGTGACGTTCAGTTTTTCTTTTCTAATCAGAGGAATCTTAACATTGCGTTCTGCGCATCTTGTATTATCTATTATCTTTGGGTACAAACATATTAGATTTTGGTCCGTTTGTGCATTTTTCTATATTTTTATAACTATACAAATAAATTATTTGGGTATTTTAGTCCTAGATAAGCCCCACCACACTTAAAAAAATTATTGCACATCAGTGCACCCTATCATGAATACAAGGCAATGTTGAAATTGTGAGATCAGAGCTCACGCAACTAGGCAAAGTACTTCATATTTGCTTAGATAAAACATCTTTTGAAGTTCTCCAATCGATGGACTTTACAA
Organism: Caligus rogercresseyi; assembly: GCA_013387185.1. Classification (NCBI taxonomy): domain Eukaryota; kingdom Metazoa; phylum Arthropoda; class Copepoda; order Siphonostomatoida; family Caligidae; genus Caligus; species Caligus rogercresseyi. The sequence goes on from CP045892.1 coordinate 14,329,725, forward strand.
TTAAAATTGCCTCGGCAGGTAAAGTGCGTTTTCAGGATCCTCGAAAAGCACCCACTTTGGAGGAGTGTGAAGAAACTAAGGATCTGGAAATTATAGAAGAAACTGAAGGAGGAAAAGATGAAATAAACTCTGAAGTACAAACTCAACAAGGAAAAGATTATGACAACTCCAAACGTCAGCAACATGGAACAGAAGAGAAAGAAGGTCCTGAAGAATTGAGAGATGATAAAAACACGGATCCTAAGGACACAAAAACTCCGGACACCCAAACAGGAACGCCATCAACAGACACAAAAAATCCTGTATCGGGGACATCAGGTAAAAAACAGCTACTAAGAAGCAATCTAAGATAGACAAGTTCTTTGAGTCAACAGTGGAAATAATGTTTCCACAAAAGCCAAATCAATAATCGCCATTTGTAATATATGCATGGAGGAGTCCCAAACCGCTAACCACCTAATCAACAGATGCCCATCGCTTTCATATGAGAGATACCAAGTCATGCAAGAGGAGGATGAAGATCTTCGTATTATTAAATTTATTAAATGTAAAAAGATGCAACGAATCATTGATTCTAACTATAATTTAACTGCTTCATAAGTAGATTATAAAATAATTTCTATAATGTAATACTCAATATCCATTTTTGCTGTTGTAGCACATATACCCTTTGTGTGGTCGTGTTCTTTTGCTGTATGTATGTATTTGCTTTTATCAATGTATAATTGTCATTTGTATGTACTATGGTAAAACAGCAATAAATTCTTAACTAACAAAAAAATAATCCCCACCACACCATAACTTAATCTGATTTAAGCCGGTAAAGGTCTACCTAAGAGCAACTAGCTTAAATAAATAATTGATATTTACTGAAATGGCCATATATTTTACAATGAAATTGTTACAAACAAATATAAATTATTTAATGCTAGGCTTTCTTACTACATAAACAGCAATTTCATATGAAGTCTTATCTGGTAATAAAAATAAATATATCAGATTATTTACTAAAGAAAACAAACAGAAACTAATTTTATATAAGCCAATTGTCAGTTTACCAGACTTGTTGACGTTCGCAAAAAATTGTCGTTTGTTTGTTGTCCACCAAAAGTTATCGTTCATCGCTAATTTTAAATGAATCGTTCATCGTTCGTCATTCTGAAAAAAGTTATCGCCAAACGATAGGAATTTTGTTGTCGTTCGTAAATTTTTTTATCCTTCGCGAACGACGAACGCTTATAAATAAACGATAAATAACAAGTCTGCAGTTTAAACAATTATAAGTTATTAAAAGAATAATGTTATTAAAGGATTCATTACCTCCGCCGAAGGAAGTATTGTTTTCACTGGCGTTGGTTTGTTAGTTTGTTGGTTTGTTTGTCAGCAAAATAACTCAAAAAGTACGGAACGGATTCGGATGAAACTTTGCGGAGTTGTTGGAAATGCCAAAAGAAACAAGTGATTTAATTTCGGCATCTCTGAGTGCCGAATTAAGATGCAAAATGAGCTAAATACTAATAAATATTTCAAGTTAGCCTACTCTGCCAATAGATGTCGCTGTGCTGTGAAATCGGGTGCCGGGAGCGTCTTCCTCTTGGAATTTCCGTCGAGGGGAGCCCTCCCCCGTCCCTTTACGCCGCCCCAGTCGTGAAAAATCCGCCTCGGAAGGCTCATAAGGACCCCGTGACGGCGGAGGTTTGCACTCTCTGAGTGTATATTTATTAAATAATATTGATTAAAATATTTATTAAAAACATACAATATAAAAATGTAGGTAAAAATGGGTCCATACTTATTTATTGCTTGGGTAGGTTATTCTAAGCAATTAAGAAATATTATATAATCGATAGAAAAAACCCTGATTTTTTCCAAAAAATATCTTAGTAGACAATGATAACTGAAAGATGGATTACGTGTGTAAATGTATATTCAAATCTGTGTTATCGACCACCTGTTCATAGGGATGACTTGCCGATAGCGACTACCCAAATTTACAACGTAGAAAACAGATACTCTAGATTTATGTACAGTCTGTATATGGCGACCACCTGTCTACAACGGACACTATTTGAGTTATCTTGGTTGTACACCAGTATTCATATTAACGTATTTGCCGATAGAAACATCGATAAGATATGTTGATAAATAATAAGAAATCAATCTATAATTCTTGCAAAATTATATTTAAAAAAAATACAAACTGGAAGAGATATTTGTAACGGAACCTTTTTATAGAAAATATAGGTTTTCAATCACATTTTATAGCTATTAATACTCGACTTTTGAGAGGGTGGGGGGCAGTACTAATACTAACTAATATAAACGCTAACAAGACGTTATATTAATAGGAAAATAATTAAGATTTTTGAACCCGACCTCATTTATGTACTCATGAATGGCGTGTGTATGAAAAATAGTGACAAAAATAATGTTAATAACTGCAAAAAAGTATTTTTTTAATCTCTTAAATGTTCATTAATAAATAGGATGTAAGAGCTTTGCATTTCTACTAGTGCGTAAAACTTTATTCTGCTGCAGGATATTATTTTTTTTATTCACAATTTCATATGTTCAGCCTTCTAATCGGTTAATTTTTTTAGATCGATCTTATTGGTAAAGGATGTAGTACATATAAGATATTATATTCCAAAACAGATTTTAGATGTGAATGAAAACGCGGGTGGAAAAAGTATTTAAAAGATTAATCAGTCAATTGTAAAAGGGATTTTTTATACAAAATTAGACTTTATCTGTGGTGGAAAAGATGTAATAAAATGGCAATTAATCTGAGTTGTTCATAATTTAGAAGGATGAAATTTTTTACCCATTGATATCATAAATATAACTATTTTTTTTTTTCAAATCTCCTTTATTATTTAGAATGTTATATAAAAAGTATATATAAATAAAATAAACATTATAGTTTATAATAAAATATCTAAATAAGGCGTTACAATAATAACATCACAAGAGCTGATTAATTAAATGTTTCATTATTCTATTTTTTATTCACAGCTCCAAAAAAATATACAATGTATAAAAGAAAAACGATGCTAATGCGTAAATTTTACATAAATAAGCATTCTAGCTTAGATTTTTAGCAACGTAATTGAACAAACAAACAAGCAGATAAAAGTCATGAGATACACTCAACAATCAAATCTAAAACATACAGATAATTAACAAATCATAAAAACAGTAATTTACTCGAAAATTTATCAATAACAGTTCTTGTAAAATTCAGTATTCTCTTGATTGTCTTCCTATAGCAGAGTGAGGATGAAAGATAAAATTTCACCTCCCTCGCCGCTAACGTCCATGTGGAATCCAAAGTTGTTGTTTTTACCTATTTGGTTCGATAGAATTGCATCCGACAGGATATAAATAAGCATTATAGGATTAAAATTAGTCTATCGAACTAGGATCTTATCAATGAGGTAGACCAAAAATGACCATCCCTCTCGGGATTCGAACCTGCGCCCCCAACATTGAGAGTTGAACACGCCTTAGCACGTACGGCTATCGAGCTCCCTTAATAACTTTATCAAATGTTTATTTCTCATTGAATCTGAGGATCCAAAGGAAATAGATGATATTATTAAATGTTAAGTGAGTAATATGATTTTATTAAAACTAAAATAATATCTTTAAGTGTCGCAATTATTGACTTAAAGTATTCCATTCCTTAACTAAAGGCTTAAGAACTTGAACCTTAATTTTATAAAATACTTTCCCCATAAAAAAATGTTCAACTTTTTTCCTTATTACAAGTTATGGCGTGTCATTTATTGTAACATATTCTTTCAAAGCTTTACTTATCATCACAGAACAGAAGTTTAAAATGAGTCCATTGAACAATCCATCAGAAAAGCTTGTTAAAGAATGAGCTATTCAGGGAATATCATGCTAGTCGAATTCACTAACATAAAGTTTCGCTCAAAGCTTTATTCTGACAGAGCTAAGTAAAAGGTTGCAAAAGTTATATCTATAGATTACACAGTCTTATTAAATTATAATATTCTTTTTTACAGTCTTCCTATTTTGTTTTTAATAGTATGTGCATTTTATTTTAGACACTAAATACTTTTATGCAATGAAAAAATGAACCATAAAAATCAATTGAACGTATCTCCGTTTTGTTCCTGGATCTGATATTAGATATATATAAATATATATATATATATATATATATATATTATATATATATATATATATATATATATATATATATATATATATATATATATATATAATATATATATATATATATATATATATATATATATATTAGGGTTGTTCTTATTTTTCAAATGTTTGAAATGTTAGCAACATTGTGGATTTTCTGTTTCTTGGTGATAAAAGAAGACGACATACAAAGTTTGAACAAAATCGGTCAACATTACGAGGTCGCGCAACGAGGTCAAAGTTTTAAAAATTTAGTAAAAATATAGTTTTCCGCAAATTTCTTCAAAATGGTGGACGTTACAGACTTCAATAATAATTATTAATTTAAAGGAAATCTAATTTACTACCAGACGTATGTTTGATGTTTTTTAATAAAACAAAGTTTTCAGTAAAAACAAAGCAAGAAAGGGAGTGTGTATTGTTAGCTTATTTCATAGCTTTTTTGTATCAATTAACTTCACTCGCCTGTAGAAGATGACTTGTTCGCTTCAGAGTAAAATAGTACTTTTAAGTTTAGTAAAACTTTAGATGATAAATCCAAAAATGACCTTGGTTGCATTCTATCAATTCAGAATTCAGTACAATCTGAGTTTACATCATATGATTCAGAGCCTGTATTGACCTATAAGAAATCGATTATGAAAAAAATAAATAATAATGTGTTTCTTAGATTTGCGTCAAGGTATCCTCTCAAAATTTTACTTTGTCTCTGACGCATTTATAATCCATTATATGCGTCATTTTGTACGCGAGATAGGCTTTTTTAATGTACATATAACTCTCTACTTATTAAATTGACATGATTTAGTATACCAAAATATTAAAGCTGGTTAACCAAGCTTTCATTTGATATGTTTGGTGTTCTAAAAATCGCTATACTTTAAGAGATATAAGCAAATACGTACTCTCCCCCAAAAATTGATCTTTTGATATGAGAATATACGATTACCATCTGGTAATCTGTTAGTGTTACCTGGATAGAAAGAGAAAGAGAAGGGAGGAGTATTTTGCCTCACTTCTCTCCCTTCTTTTTTCTTCCTATCCAGGTACACTAACTGCCGTTACCAAATGGTAATCGTATATTCTCATATCAAAAGATCAATTTTTGGGGAGAGTACGTGCAAAATGTATTTGCTTATATCTCTTAAAGTATAGCGATTTTTAGAACACCAAACATAACAAATGAAAGCTTAGTAAACCAGCTTTAATATTTTGGTATACTAAATCATGTCAATTTAATAAGTAGAGAGTTATATGTACATTAAAAAAGCATATCTCGCGTACAAAATGACGCATATAATGGATTATAAATGCGTCAGAGACAAAGTAAATTTTGAGAGGATACCTTGACGCACATCTAAGAAACACATTATGATTTATTTTTTCATAATCGATTTCTTATAGGTCAATACATATATAATATATATATATATATATATATATATATATTCCTCGGTATATTTTATAGTACATTAAATAAGTAATTTAACTTCAGAAAGAAAGGCCAACAGAGAATACAATTCATCCTTAGTATTGAATTTTATATCTTTATACGCATCTAAATTGTATCTACATATTATTTATTAATCTGAAGTAGAATATTGATACAATTATATAGACATTCGAATGTTTCCTACCAATATACTTAAAAGATTTATTACTTTTTGTAATGAGAACACATAAAAGTTTAACAGCTTTATTATTTGCATTTCATAACCATTTCTTTGAAGGCAAATACATAATTTTAATTATTATATGGAAAAACAGAAGCCCGTCATCCAATATTAGCCCCTCTAAGCTGAAGTTACTCCTTATTCACATGCAATGAACCATTAGCAGATGGATTTTTAAAAACCTCCGTTTCAAGGATTTAGTTATTAATAAGACCAATCCCTCCTTAAATATGGCAACTAATAATAATAATCATACCTTTGAAATTGTCGGCGGGTTTTTTTTCATTATATTTCAATCTCCTTAACAACCAAAAAACCTCATAAGTAGCTATGAAAGGAATTAATATCTTTTCTCTTTTTCATTTTTTAGTTAGTCCTTCAGCGGGATCCGAAGCTGTCCATAAGGAACCCTGGAACTATATAGATATATATATGATTGGGAAGACGATAAGTTATGGAGCTCATTTTAAATTGATTGGTTATTGTTTTGACCAAGCCAAAGGCTTCTTTATTCTTGGCAAAGGACGTGGCCAATCGTGTATAAGAGTCGACTACTATTTATATTTTAATGAAATCCCTATAGGTTATTTGTTATTTCTAATGGAGTAAAGAAATATATATTTGTTTTATATGTTATTCTTCTTTATTCGGAGAGTAATAAATAAACATATATGGCTTATATTAAAAAATATTGGGTCTATTATATATTTGATGAAGTAAAATAAAAGTTTGTAACAAACGAAATGCTATTTTAGAGGAAATATAGTAAAATATCAAAATATATATGATTCAATTATTACATCAGATTAAAAAACAATACACATTGACTAAAGTATTTTTTTACAAGTATAATATTAAGTATGTACTTATCAATGATAAGCATGTGTAATTTTTAATTAATTACTTCAAAATAACTAAGCACTAATATAGAAATGTATCCTCATGTGGAATTAAGCAGCTTTAGGATCTGAACCTTTTCCTCCTGAGAGGAACTAGATAATGAAGGAGGTCCGCAGATGCGGATCTGACAGGATAAACGATAACGTATATTTTAACGGACTTTTATTCTTTATGCACCGTTTATAATTTTCGTTTTACCCGCTATTATTTTATTTGTTATTATTTAGCTCCACTTTTATATATTATGTATTGTATTAGGTTTTTGTAAATAAATGTTTTACAATTTTTTTGCCAATAATAAAGTCTTCTATATATTTTTTTGATATTAATTAATATTTATATAATTAAGGATGTCCAAAAGAAATGCACCGGGAAAAAACGGCATAGAAAGAAATCATTGGACGGGATTAAGATTTATTTGGACCATTTTTCGTGTGTCATAATTTTTCTTTTCTATCTTGTTTCATTTGTCATGCTCCCTTTTTTGGCCTATACTGTTCGATTGAAATGGATCGACAGGATATAAATAAGCAGTACAGCATTAAATTAGTCTATCCTAAACCTAGGATCTTATCAATGAGGTAGACAAAATGACCATCCCCTATCGGATTTGAACCTGCGCCCCCAACAAAGAGAGTTGAACACGCTTTAATGCACACGTCTATCGCGCTGTCTGGTCCAGTTTTTCTCGTGACATTTCTTCCTAATACAATAATTAAGAACTGTTCTCTATTAATGAAATTTAAGTACTATTTAAAAAATAATAATGTAAAAGCAAGAATAAAACTTATTAACCACAGAAATATATGTTTTCTATTTGGTAAGCCAGCGCTAGAAAATAAATTCAACAAGGACATGTCAGCAATTGACCGTTTCAAGCCAGGCGTTGAGTAAGAACCCCCTATACTTAATTGGATACGGTAAATGGCCCCATCATCACTGCACCCTGGTGTGGTTAGTATTTGTTACACTCTTATTATAACGATTAAGTAGAACTACATACATATATTCAACAAGAGTCTCATGCAGCCTTTGGGCTCAGGTAAAAAAGGGTTAAAATGGATCTTATTAAGTGGATTAGACTGTGGGGAATAGAGAGGAGGGTGCTCGGATTCAAGCCTGAGTCCTCTTTTTTGTGTGTAATTCGATGCTTGAGCCCTGATATACTGGCTTACGTGAAGAGGGGGATCGGAAGAGAATTTGTAATAAATTAACCTACAAAAGCATAATTCATTATTTAATAAAAGTCGTGGTTAATCAAAGTGTTATATTACCTGCATTATTTATTTACCTTTATTGGATTTTTCCTAATAATATTTAAAAAAACAATGGCACTGATAATTTGTATTCCTCAGTTGTCAATAGCAGTATAAATTGTCGTGATTATACTAGCATACAAAGTTTGAAAAAAGTTACTTACGATTTGATAGCCAAAATATAATATTTCAAATATCTTTTCCCATGTAGAATGTTTATTTTTCGAGATTATTTCTATATTTTTAGCACCTTAAAGTCAAGTTTTATTACATTTTTTACTACTTGTGAAAATACAGGAAAAAATAACTTATATTCCAAGAAACTAACTCCAAATTCGGATTTGCAAGTTATAAATAATCCTTTATTTGACTACCTCAACTAAAGCTAATCGACAAATTATTATCCCACATTCAGATTATCTTTTGTAGTTGAAGTATGAAGGAGAAAAATATAATACTTCAGGAATTCATAATATCCATAGAAAAACGTAAAAAATGATTCTTAATCCAATAACTTGTTAACTTTGGTTAATTATGAGCTACTAAGTGATTCAAAATAAAATTGAAGATCGGCATTTTGATATAATTATTTTCTTTAGAATTCAAAAATTATATGTAAAGATATTTAAGTAAGTAAAACATTATTTGGTTTTGATGCATGATTTTGCCATTCGATGTAGATAGAAGAATCTATATCGATATTTATTCCATTACAAATGGTGGTCACAAGTAATTGGCTATTCTTTAAACGTATATTTCTATAAATCAATAGCGGGTTTTTATGCTTCCTTGGTTCTTTGGAATTGCATCCGTGTAGATATAAATAACCATTTTAGCGTTATAAATTAGTATATGATACCTAGGTTCAACTTTTAACAAAATGTTTGGATGAATAAAATATATAATTACTTTAATTAATTTAAGGAACATCACTAATGTTTGAAACTTGACTTTGAAACAATGATAATTAGCTGTTGAAATACACCCAGCCATTCTCAACTTTCAAATCATTATACCCGAAAAAATACTTGCAACGCGTCATCACGTCACAAGCCTTGTAAAAATGTATAAGTTTTTTCATGACGTTTACCCGACTTTTCCAAGGAATTACTCATATAATCTTTCCTTTATAAAAACACTCTACAAGCCAGAACCTTAGTAACTTATTAAAATAACTTGTGTTACAAATAGGCAGGTTAAGAATATGTTGATTTTCAAACAAGTAAATTTGCAGTTTTAGGCCCTTCCATAGTGAAATTAGTAATAAAAATAAATAGGGCCACTAATTATTCTATTATCTTATAATAAATTATTAGTATCTTCATCTATATGAAGATATCAAAAGCATGGTGGGAACAAAAAGTAGTCTAAGAAATCAGGGTTGTTGATTTTTTTGATTTAAATCGGATTTTTTTGATTTAAATCAGATTTTTTTGATTTTAATTGTTAACCATATTTTATTAACCAAAAATCTTTTTTTCAATGTGTAAATTTTGTCCATACTTTAAATTGTAACTTTTTAAAACATGCCCAATATACATATAGGCCTACCTATTACTCAGGGGACTTTAAATGCTGTCTTTGATTAAATTCTAGTTGCCTTACTTAATTATTTCATTTTAATAAAGAATGCAAAGGAGTAAACAATAAAATTACAGAACTTCAAAGGCCTTGTAATGAGTCATACTCGCTAATCACGTGACAGTTCGAAATCCAAGCGAGGATCGAAGACTCATGACAATTTTCTACCTTAAAAAATACTGGGTGGAGCTGCCAACGGCTGATCAAAGATGACTACAAGATGGGTCACTCTCGAATCTAGGATGCGCCAGGTACGCTTGGAAAAGGAGGCGCAAGACAATCGGACAATTGATAACTTGTTCCTGTAATTGTCAAATTTAATTGAGTTTACTTTTTCATTCATATTGTACAAGCAGAATAGAAGCAAATTGTTAAATATGTTCATCAAATCTTAAGCTAATTAGAAGATTTAGAAGAGCAAGAAGACTGACAATTAATAACTCGTTCCTGTAATTGTCTAATTGAACTGCGTTAACTTTTCCATTTACATTGTACAAGTAATAAACAATTTATTTGATAAAACATGACTTGATTTTAATCATTGATTATAAAATGTCTTTGGAAAAAAACTTAATTTAGATCGCAATCCAAATTGCTTGATTTAAATCAAATAATCCTAACTCAAAGCTTAATATGATATTTATATGATATAGGCCTATAGTCTGAGGCTATAGATATAATGAAAAAGGCCACTGCTCTACTATTAAGAAGACAGACATGAAATGTTTTGTTTCTGTCATTGAGAATTAGAAGCATAAAATTAAATATCAATTTAATTTTTTGAAAAAAACATGAATTGATTTAAATCAATGATTTTAATTGGAAATCCACTTGATTTAAATCGCGATTTAAATCAATGATTTAAATCAGCCTGATTTAAATCAAACAACCCTGTAAGAAATACTACTTCTCTAAAGAATCACATAACCCATATAAGAAGTTTCCCTCCGTACTCCCTACAATGCATTTATATGCATTTAAACCATAATTATTGATACTAAGTGTCCCAGGAACATCTAAAGTGTGCTTAAACAAAAAAAATCTTTTTTTCAGAAATATTTTACACAACAATTGCCAACTTTTCATTTAGATATTACCTCTAAAAGAAACTCAATTTTATACTTTCTTAGGCAATCTTTTTATCACCTTTACGGTATTCCCCGTATTATCACGTGTAATAATGTCTTAATCCATGAATCATGGTTAAAGACGTGTATCACATTGAATACAGAGCCATGTATGAAGTCCAAGAGCGTTGGGTCCGTTCAGTATAGAGAAAAAGTAATGATTCATCCCAATTAGCTCGATTTTTCAATGACAAGGACTCCTAAGTAGGTAGAGAGAATACTCCTACCAGCTACGTCTTCAAACTGTTGCTCTCTTCCTCCACCTCTTAGCCAAAGGTTATTGTTTTTTCTTTTATGACCCCAGTCATTTGGGTCAAGCTGTAATTACTGTCTTAAGGGAGGACTTTTATTGGCATTGAATTCTTTAGAAATAGTCTGAAATGGAGGAGGAGGAAGATTGTGTAAGTAGTAGACAGAATGTTTAAAATACAGAAATTATTTTGACATAAAAATATAAGTATTTCCTTGCAGCTATTTGAAGCATCTATGTCCTATAATCGGACCACCAATATTACTAGTAATTTCTAGTATTGTTTAAAGGAATTATTTCACTAATTTTACTAATATATAAATTTACAGAATGGTTACATTTGATAGCCATGTTAACAAATTTTAATTTTTAATAGACTCCATGTTTTAAAAAACTAAAATCCTTTCTCTTTATTACAAAAATAAGGCACGCGTTAGCTCCGTGGAAGCATGCCCAACTTTCAACGTTGAGGGTGCAGGTTCGACTCCCAAGATTGTGGTCAACCTCATTGAAAAAATCTTTGGTTCGATTGACTCGTTTTAACGCTAACATACTTTCTCATATCCACACGAATTCAATTTTATCGACCGAGTAAAATAATATATCTCCTTGTTTAATACTATCCACTTTTGCAGCACTCTTTAATTACTCAAAGCCCTGAGTATAGCCTTGACAATAAATGAGACTGCATCAAGGGAACCGACTCATTAAAAGGCCTGATAAGGTCTTGCGACACCTCTCTTTCATTCTCTCAAAAAGCCTTCTTGCATCAGTGAATACCGACAACTTCCTTTTCTTCATTGATTATAATTAAAATATATATATACGTTAAAATATATCTATCCACATAATATTATCATTATAAAATTTTTTTAAACGCTCCGTCAACATTCCATATTTTCTATTTTTGACATCATATAGAAGAGAATAATATTAATTTAATGGAGACAAAAACATTATTTAATTTTGGCCGCAAATTAATGGAATTTCCTCAAGGTCTAATAAACGACTTTCAAAAAAAACAATATTGTCTATATTTAGTCAGAAGATAGGAGGAAATCTACATTCGGCAAAGTATGTCGGTTTCGTTAGTTTGATATTGATAAAGGCACAGTTAAAATGCATTTTAAAGGGCAATTGGAACAATTTCAAAACATATTATTTTCTCCTCTATTTTTTAGACGATTAAAAAAAAATATATAAGTAAAATAAACATTATAGCTTATCATAAAAATCTAAACAAGAGGTAAAACAATAAATAATATATTAAATGGGTATCTATTTATAATATTTCAATATTTTTTGGATAATTTTAAAATATTCTTTAGATTTGGATGGATAAAATTTGATGACGTTTCCCACATAGACCCAGGAGTCCTCGATGTCGGAGGGGATCTTGAAGGAGAGGACAGTGTATCGGGCGGCAGCAAAGAGCATCACAGATCGAAGAATAGATGGTTTTACCATTTCTTTTTTATAGGAATTGCGTCCTTTTTTATTTAGGAGACCGAAGAGGATTGTTGATATCGTATATTTCCAGTTGTTGGCCTTAAATCCCCTTACGATTTTAATATATTTCTCAGTTTTGAAGTGAGAGACAAAAAACTTTGACTTTTGACTTCAAACCACTTGAGATTTTTTTATAATTATAAGTTTTTTATAGATAATGTAATTTATCAAAACAACTCATGTAAATTTGGAGGACAAAATCAGCTGTATACGTTATAAACGTGTATTTTTTTGTTCTTCCTGATATCTTTCAAAAAAGTCTATTAGAGTGTATTAAAAAACCATTTATTTATGAGTATCATAAATAAAAATTCCTTCGTAATAAATAAATAAAAATATGGAAAGATAGATGCGTGCATGTAAATATAATGCATGATTGCCAGTTTGAATTCATAGCAATTATTGGAGACATCACGTCAATGAATGCTCTAAGCAATAAAGAGACCTAAAATACAGAGAACCATTTATAATGCATCGAAACATCGAAGAGTATTTGTAAGATTGTAATGAGTATAATAAATTGGTTCAATTTTACAGGTCAAGGTACCAGAATGAGTAACGGGAATAATAAATATAACTAATAAAGTATACAAGGCTGTAACTTTTTAGTAATTATGTTTATTCTTTTACCTTTATATACATTAACATCAGTTGTTTAAATATTTGATATATAATATACTAGCAAATGTTACCCCGGCGCTGCCCAGGATTTTCCATCTTGACAATAGCCTTTGTAATAGAAAAAAGATCATAAGAATAATCTTAGGGATATCATGACATGTCATTTTTCATATTAAAATCAGTTCCTTAAAAAGTTATCATTTGCCATTTTTCCGTTTTTTTTGTTCCTTAAGGCTGGGAATTTAAACATTGTAAAAAGAAATTATTTATATGTCATTTCATAGAGTTCCTATGTTATTTTCTTATGAAAAGTAGATCCTTAAAAAGTCATCATTGTCATTTTTTCCGCTTTCGATTCCTTAAGGCTGGGTATTTAAACTTCATAAAGAAAGCTCATTTTTGAAGCCATTTCATAGAGAACATAGAGTGCCGAAGATATGTATGGTAGTGATGAATATTAGAGTATTAATTTAATCTCCGTTGATGGAGGAAAACAGCAAAAGAAAAAACTTAAGAGGGACTGCAACTTTATATCTTTAACAAGAAAAGTTGAGAGTGATTGACATCACTCTCCATCTCTAGGCATTATTAAAATTTGATTAGCACGATGTTGCAATATAAAAAAATGTTGTTATTTTTCACAAAACTTAAATTTGGGGGACTACAGGGACAGAAAGCAAATTATTTTTAAGTAATCATGTAGAAAACAAATTTTTTGGGAAACACTCAATAAGACAAAAAATGTCTTATTACCTCATACTCATCCACAGTGAATTTGGTCAAAATCTAACTTGGCAATTTTAAAAAATTGGCACAAAACGTTTTGGCGAATAAAATAAGCATGGCGATGACAAATTTTCCGGGAGTTGACAAACCTACTAAAAACACTCCCTGAGCTCTCAAACTATTCATAGAAAATTTCGTCAAGATCTAATGAACCGTTCGGGAGATACAGGGAACGAACGAACGAACGAACAAACGAACGAACGGAATTCTTTTTTTATGAGTATTGATATAATAGTTTTATGATTATTTCTAACCTAAAATTTTAATCATGTTCGACGTACAAGCAAAAGTATTATTGTGTATACCTCCTTTTAATGTATGGACATAGAATCCTTCATTGGCCATTTTTAGCCAATTAAAACCAAAGAATCCAATATATTTTTTATCGCTATGTTTCGATTCTTAAATGTATATTAAAGTTTGTTATTGGCTTGGGAAGCATATATAACCATGAATGTATTGAAAAAGAGGAAGGAGATTGTGTGACTTCTTTGACCGCAATTTGCCATTAACCAACATGGGTTCATGACCCACGGTCAAAGGGGATTTGTGCATTCCTTAATTCTTGTATGGGATTTGATGATGGCTCCCAATTAATTGCTTAATGATCATGGCTTCAATATACATACATGATTGTAAGACTATATATGTACATACAGAAGTTCAAAGTATCAAGGAAGTCAAATAGTCAATAAATTCCTGAGTAGACCTACAATTGGCTGCTTTATGAAAGTAGATGCAATGCTAAGTGCTTTTTTTGTCTTTTTATTAACTGGAAAAAATGGTTTTTACACTT
>CP045892.1:14344508-14364574 GCA_013387185.1 Caligus rogercresseyi
TAAAATGCCTTCATTCGTTCTAGAGATCTTTAGGGCATCCATATTATGTACTTTGACTAAATATGAAGTGTGCAAAGATCTCTAATTATTTGTAGTCTCTTTCTGACCCCTTCCAATGGATTTCCCTTTAATTGCATAACATTAAACTTTGGGCTTGATGACCAATGAAGTTTTTATAATTACTATTTGCATAAAAAAAAATGATATCATTGTTCTTAATGAGTGTTTAATTTCAGGATGTTAATCATTCTTAGAGAAATTTATTTTTATACCTAGAAATAATCGAAGGTTGTCATGAGGCAAATAATTGAGTGTAAAGATTATTATATTTTATGTAAAAATAAACTCAATGAATGAAATAAACTAATAAATGGATGAGATTCTATAATTCAATAAATACGTAGTCAAAAAAACTTCGGGAAACTATTCACAATAAACCAAAATGATTTTTGTTTGTTGTGTGCTTCCTTAGGATCGTTATTCTCTCTTTATAATAAAATAATTTACTAAATAAATCATAAGTGTTTGTTTGTTTTACTTCTAGATCACTCACTTACACCAGAACATAATCTTGTATCAGTAGGTAATTGTAAATGTTTTATTGCCAGTAATTTTTTTAGCATTTGTATTAAAAATAATTCCTTACTATTGATTTAAAAAACGAGTACATTACTCTAATCTATAATTTTGAGCTTAAATGATGCTGGTTTAACTTACCATAGTTCTTAGTTTTGCAGAGATGGATACCCATGTCCTCTTAGTTATAAGAATTGCTTGTAAAGAAACAAGTCTTTATAAAAAGATATTTGCTCGAATAGCATGTTCAAAAATAGAAAATCAAAGAACAATTCCAACTGTTTTTTCCTACACAAGAAAACAGGCACTTTGCAAAAAGGGAACAAGACAATAATGTTCAGTAAAAAAATGTTTTTATACCTAATTTACATACATACATGCAAAATTAAGACACAATGTTAGCTCAGTTAAAGCGTCCTGGATCAGGGCGTAGGTCAACATACCGATAGGGGAAGATCAATTTTGATCACATCATTGTAATAATTTTGGCGTCGATGGACCGAGTTTTATACTCTAATCCTCATTCATATCAACACAGACATTCGAACCAAATAGGCAAAAAGAGTGCGTTAGCTTATGAGAATCGGACTCGACCTCAGTGTTAAATGCTCAGGTTCGATTCCTCAGGTGACTATGTTTAGTTCATTGAAAAAAATCATAAATTCGTGGTATTTGTTTTTCTTCAGTTATAAAACTCCTTATTTTGCTATAGAAAAAGGGAAATAATAAATATTTTATACAGTTTTGTTAAAAAACACATATTGAGCATTATTGAGCTAAATCACCGTCTAAAAATGATAATCTAATATATAATATTTAAAAAATCTGCCATAAAAAGACGCTGAGTATTTAAATCCTCTTTGAACCTTTAAGAGTTCCTCTACCCTTGATGGCACATAACAAATTAGGTGTCCAGCCTACTCCTACGAAGAAGATCGAAATAATTGATTGAGTGATTGTATTGATTTAATACTATAATGCTTGATTATAAAGATAAAACTATCTGGGATAAGCCATCTCGACCTTATGTACAAGCTCTTGGCCTTTGATTTCAACATAATACTTTCCAAATGTAGTTTATGGAATGCTAAATATTAAGCCTTTAATTATTATTATTTTGGTAAAAAAAGTGTTTATTAATATTACATAACTATTTTAAAAGATCCCCTGTGATTCCTCTGTTCCTCTGGCCTTGCATTCTTTGTTTGTTGCACCTCACGCCCCTAAACCCCATTTTTAGAGGACTTCATGATTTATGAAGAGGGAACAAAGAACCCCAGATTTCACTTATTATAAAGAAGAAGGGTTTTCATCTGTGGACGGCTCATCTTTTTTAAATAAAGGAGGATGATGATGTTAAGAATGTTCCATCAAGACCATAACGGGTAAATATATTTAATACATGAGGATACTTTATAATACGAGTACATATAGTGTATTATCTTCTTTATATAACGAGATTTCTTTTTTCATAATTGAGCAACCACTTTCTTTGAGTCCTTAAATGTTGACAATTGAAATAAATGGTTGTTAGATGTATTTTGGAGGCTTAAAGTGAAGATTAACCTGTATAGTATAACCTACCTAATATAGTACCTAACACTAGATTAATTAGAATAAAATTGCAATGTAAAAATTCCATTTCATAAATAGAATCATTTGATTTTGAAATACAATTTATTTGTAGTTCTCAAAAAAAATTGAAGTAAGACCAACATTCTGAAAAAAACCGATAAAGCTCAATTAAGTTTCTGGAATGGTGTAATTTAATATGAAAGTATGATTCTAAGATACTTATCACATTATTTTTTTAAAGAAACATTATTTGGGATAATTACCATAAGGCAACAAAATATCACAAATCATAATAATATACGAAATTTTTTGTCTGTTGACACAAACTAAAAACAATAAATCGAAAATCGGCAATCGAAAGATATTACATATTAAACTACACTAATAATAACATCAGGATGTGTATACACAGCCCATACCGAAAAGAATCCCCAATCCTTTATTCAAAATAAAAGTAAGACTAAGAGTACATCCCTTTTAAATTTTCGATAACATCTTATTAATGTTTAAATTTTACCTTCTTCACATTTTGCATGAAATTTATCGAAAGATATGTCAAATTCATCAGTAAGCTTCATATTTTAATCCGCCCTAAAGCCCGATAACAGTAAACATACTTTATTCATGTCAAGGAGTAACTCCCAATATGGCCACCATCATTCATATACCATAATTCGATGGGGTCGCATTCTTCTTCCCATTGGTTATCAATATTTTGTCTTCTCCCTCTTTTCTTTGGCATTTTATAAATTAATCAATACAATATTGATGAAGATAAGCGAAAATCCAAACCAGTTATTGTAGGTTTTCTCCTTGCACAAAAATAAACCACAAAAATATCTCATGAAAAGAAGTCTCTCCTTTATAATGCTTCAATAATATAGAGCGCGTACAAAAAACAATGGAGACTCTCTTTATCACTTCTTATTTTCCTTCATACAATAACTAACTATATTACAATTATATGTATATATATATATAATTAATTTTATTTAACTGATTTTTTTCTCATAAGCCACGGTCTTTATTGAATAAAAATAATACATTATATAATCTAAAACATATGATTTTTAAATAAATACAAAAGGAGATTTGTTTTAGGAATAAAATAAATATACATTTCACTTTAAATTAATTTCCTCGTTAAGAAATTAAAATCTAAAACATTAAACATTCATGAAATATATACAAAAATACACAATGATTAATACAAAAGTTAATAAAAAAAGCAAATTTCAAGAAATAATCTAAAATAATATTCATTAATTTTTTTTGTCTATATGGTTCGATGAATGCATCCGACAGGATATAAATAAGCATTATAGCATTAAAATTAGTCTATCGAACGTAGAATTTTTATCAATGGAGATAGACCAAAGATGACCATCCCCTCTTGTAAGGATTCGAACCTGCGCCCCCAACAATGAGAGTTGAGGACGTCTTAAACGCACACGGCTTCGCACTTATTTGATTTAATTTTATGTATCTAAAAAACATTCTATTAGTGAAAACATTTCATTCCAAATAAGTAACTACAATAAATATAGTTTTAAGATACAATGCTTATGTAATTATCTTTTCTGCATTATCATCAGCTGTATGTATTTTGATTTTTTATTAATGTAACAATGAACTGTGTTCTGGTTATGTAATTTGTTTTTTGTATTGTATCAATAATTACATTTATTTAAACCTTACAGATACACAATATCACATGAAATAACTCAACAAGAAGAACGTTAAAAAACACATAAATGGACAAATGTTGATTTCTTTGGGAGGGGGGGGGGGGGTTATCTGAACGTAAGATAAACAATTACACTATGATTAAATTGATAATTGAACGAGGCGTTTAAAAAAAATCATCAAATTTGTTATAAATTTTTTAGGAATATCTGTTTCGGTACTTCTGAATATGTAAAGAATAATGAAAAATTTAGTTAAAGATAATTTATTTTCTCTTTAAAAGGACCTAACTAAATAAAGGTGAATTTTTTTTGTTAAGACAATATTAAAATCAATATAAACTTTTAACGCAACTTTTTCCCGGACATCTCTGATCGCTTCACACTCGTCTAAAAAGTGATATGCAGTCTCTTTGTATTTTTGCAGAAGAAACAACCCCATAATTCACCAGTTACTCTGGTATAACTTGTGGTTAAAGTATTTGTTATTATCCTGTACCGAAACCAATATAAAGAAGGATCAACAAAGGGTTTTTCTATTGCTTTAGTTATTGACCCGATGGGGGCGGTTTCGCCACTCTATCCTCATGTCTCTCAATTTGTGTTAAATACTTGTTTTTTATTTCGTTTGGAAGTATTATATATATATTTTTAAAGATACAATGCTTATGTAAGTATCTTTTCTGCATTATCATCAGCTGTATGTCTATATTTTTTATTAACTATAACAATGAACTGTTTTTTTGGTAACGTAATTGTTTGTTGTATTGTATTAATAATTACATTTATTTAAACCTTACAGATTAAAATTAAAAGCCAAGCTAAACAAAACAGATAAAAATTTAAATAAGTTGAACTTTTAATAATCTTATAAAAAGTCTAAATATATATTGTAGACATATGGAGATCTTAAATTATTCGGGGGTTTTATTTGGATTCTCAGAAATTTATTAAGTGTTTTGACTCATCAATACTAGTTAAATATGATAGTTATTATATTATTTAATTTGCATTATGACAAAATGTAATTTCTTGTTAAAATATAAATTAACAATGTTGCAGACTTAAACGGTATAAACATTCGTCCCAAGTCACAAAACTTTTACTTATCCCCACAATATTCTAATTGCCGCAGTTGGTATACATTTGTTTTGTTGTTTGTTTAACTCCTAAGTAAACCCAACCCCACCGGAAATTAATCCGGTATCAGCCGGTAAAAGTTTACTTATGAGCTAAGATCTTTATATTGAATAATTTGAATTTTAAAAAATATCAAATATTTTCAACATTGAGCTTCCATTGGTGTCTTTTTAGCT
Source organism: Caligus rogercresseyi (assembly GCA_013387185.1). Classification (NCBI taxonomy): domain Eukaryota; kingdom Metazoa; phylum Arthropoda; class Copepoda; order Siphonostomatoida; family Caligidae; genus Caligus; species Caligus rogercresseyi. The sequence continues at coordinate 14,349,661 of CP045892.1, forward strand.
TTGGACTCCTCGGCAAGCTGGACATCTCCTTTACGGTGCGGGTACAGTCAAAAATGAGATGAATCGGTGTTTCCTCCTCCTCCTCCTTGCAGAGACAACAATTGAACTTTCTGTTTTTCCTATCTTGAATAGGTGACTGTTAAGGCCAATATGGCCGCTAACAATGGCCACAATATTCATGATTTGGTGTCTTTTGAATTTATAAATTTTATTCTATAATGGTATACATTTATTTGTCGAAGTAACTTAAGCATAATATAAATACAAAAATACAGTTGCAAAAATAAGTTCAGCAATTAATACGACCAAAGGAATAACGTTCGGTGTCATAGTCGACCAAACATAATAATAATTATTAAAAATGAGAAAGAAACTAACACTCGGAGTTTATTAAAATCTATATTTTTTATGTCCATAAGGTCAGAATTACTTGGCATTGCGCTACATATGTTTTAGTTTGATTATTATATGATGCCCAATACAATTATTAAATTATTAAAGTAATTATTTATTTATTTAATTAACTTTTGAATTTAGTTAATTAAACTTTTGAATATATATATACTCTTGAAATGTAGTTCTGGTGTAAACGAAGGATTAAATGATCAACACCTCCACTTGTATTTTTGAATTAAGTTAACGGTCCCAAAGTTCTTTGAGGGAAAATCCTAAATTTCATGTGATCCATTATTATAATGTCTTACTAGGACCACAAAAACTGATATTATATGTGCTGTTGAGTTTTAAAGTTAATATTTTTTTTTATGTTGCAATTATTTATAAGCTATTTAATAATTATCAGACGAAATCTCATTCGTATGTGTCGTTTTTTTTTAAAAGGGTGATAAACGTGTTATTACTTATTGGTTGAGTGTGATTTTCTTGCATTAAAGAATAATGACTCAAAAATACTTTAAGCAACATCCTCAAGATCTAAAGCACATCTCAGTATTCTTAAGAATTGTAACATTGTTTACCTGTTTGGCTACTTTCCGAGGTAGAATGAGAAAAAACATGTTAAAGAGACTGTATTTTTCGGGCATGGGCTGTAATTGCTGATACGATTCAGCCTTGGATCCAAGACAGATATTAATTCGTATTCTTGGACCCTTCTCTCAAAGAAACAGGCGAAAAACAATTCAAATTTAAATGGGGCCGCTCAATTCTTTTCAATACGGCCTTACCTTAATAAGCTTGAACTTTGTTTTTGATTATTTTAAATACTAATTATTTAAGTGTGTTTTAAAACATATCAAATATCAAAAATAAGATAAACTTTTTGGAGTATCCCTGTAAAAGAATGTGTAAATATTCATTTGAGTTATTTTCAAAAAGATTTTTTTTTTTCGTTGCACCGAGTAATCTAAGGTAAAGTCTTGTGTTTTGTTTTTCTTCAATTTTCTGTGCATTCAATTATGCATTTAATAGATGCAATCAATCCTAGGAACTCACTATATAGAATATACAAAAACATATTAATGCCAGAATTATACTTATAGGCGAAGAAAAAAGATATGATTAAACTCTTGATTTATCATATATATAACCGACGCAAGACTTAAATATTGGGTATGCTGAATATCTTAAAGAGAACAATTTTTTTAGATACAATTTCTTTTGGCAAATGTCTTCGGAAACTGCTTTGATTCTTGAAAAATATGGAAATTAGGAATTCCATGCATTGGCCACATTCCATTGGATATTGTGGCATTGTTGGTAGGACAGAGGAGGTGTTCAGCTTATATTAGTAGTTCAGGAGTGATGGCGGGGAGATGGTAAGGTTTGTCTTGTTGTGTTATCGCACAAAACTTGAGTCTGAAGTTAACGGATCTAATTCCGGGCTCCTGAACAAGTACAAAAAATATATTTTTTGTTTGTTCCAAAGTATAAATTAATCACAAATGAAAATATGAATTATGGTCCTTCATATAACATGTAGGAGAATATAACTATTAAAAACTGTTTATAAGGGATGGGACCATGAACTAATAATAAGTATAGTAAATCAGTAAAAAATTGCCAAATACGATTATATTTTTAAGTCTACCTTTAATGATTGCAATTTTTTTGCTTCGTTTTAATTTAATTTTAATCAAAATCCCTTAGCATAAGTAATAACCTATAAGATGATATTTGATACTATTGTGTGCCAGACGACTAGCGTGCAAATATTAGTCCCTACTACGCCAGGAAATATCTGGCCATCCCAAAAGGAAGTCCTCTAACTGATATCGGGTTCACGTTTATGTGGAAAACGTTGACTATAATTCATAATACAATAAATTCATAAAGAAAATATGGAACAACTCATATACAGCTAGAACATAATAAATTAACATATTTTCAGCATCTAACAAAGGGAATATTTCTAGGCGACGAGCAAACTCACAAAAAGCAGCTTCATTTATCATTATTTAGAGCAGTAGAAAAACATGCTTTCATAGGTATAACATATTTAAGTTTCTGGACCTATTCATTCAAATTATTCATGAAAACATAAATAAAACCTTTTTTGTATATTTAGATGAATGTTTGTTAGTTTGTAAACATGAATTCTTTGTAGGTATTTAAGTTGAAAATACGTTCCCTCGAATGCCGCTTAGAGGGACATGGAATACGATATAGGCAATGAATGGATGCAGTGTTTTGAAAGGAAAGAAGAATCACAGTTCAAAAAATATTTATTACAAAGAAAGGCAGATGGACTCTATCGGAATCGTTTGAAGTTTTTTTTGCTGCTTTGAAGCCAAGTTATTAAATGACATTTGGCTTTTTATGGTTTAATTTTTATGTTGCCTAATTGTTTGACTTAATAGTTCATCAAAGACAAAAATTATTAAGAAAGTCACACGCCTAGAAAACAGTATTGTCTTATATTGCGAATAGCTTTATCCAGAAAACTTGCTTCCAGTTTTCTAAGTTATTTATTTTATTATCTTTTCTTTTGGTCTTTATGGTTCGATAGAATTGCATCAGACAGGATATAAATAAGCATATTATTATCTTTTATTTGTCTATTTATATTATTATTGTGGGTTCAAACCATGTTTTAAATTAATATTATTTTTAATATATCATACTTATATTATTCAAAATAAAAATGAGAAAATAAAATATATGAATTTGATATTTTGGTTAATTTTTTTTACAATAAATAATGACTTTATATTCCTATTTTAATAGTTTTATGATTGAAATAAGATACAATTATGAAAAATAAATTAATTGAAAATATAGGTTAAACCCATAAGAATAATAAATATACCAATTAAAAGATGATAAAAGAAATAACATAGGAATTTAGAAGTATTCGCTACACAAGACTATTTTCGAAGCTTTCTTCATTATTTTTAATGATTTAAAATAAACGTTTACTACTATCATTGAACCGAAAATCCAAAAAAGTAAGATTAACTCAACTTTAATGAAGACTCGATAAACGTTGCTAATCAATATCAATCGCATATTTTAAACAAAATTATAGATGTAGGAAATAATACCATTCGTTAACCATTAAACACAATTTTTCGTAATATTAGGCTACAACTCTTATATTAACTTTAACCCATATAAATCGCATGATGGGGCTAATACTCTGTAGATTCAAGTGGTTTTATTATTGTTGAAGGCTTGTGGTATAAGTATCTTGCACATAAAGTATCGAAATTGTCTGTCATAAAGAACCAGTTCATTATTTTATTTCTTTAAAATCTTTTAATTTCCCTGCTTTTCTACATGACCTTTGACCTCATCAAAACCAGGGTCAGCACATTTTTTTATTAGCTCTAAATGCATAGCAAAATCCCTGTCAGAAAACCAGTGACCCATTTTCTTACGCTCAATCAAACACATTTACGTGCAATACTAAACGAGTAAAGCCTTTTTTATATAATAGTTATCAAAAAAAAACATGCAATTTTTGAAACTTGATTCCTATTTACATTGTTTTATTGGAAGCTTCTACTACAAGCCCATATTTTCACTTTGACCATATGATATAAAAGTATTAATATTTACTAGATATTATACAAGATTCTCTCTCTTATTTGAGGTCTTAACTTTCTCAAAAATTGTATTTTTATGAGCAATAACTCATCTGACAGCCCATGCATTAATTGCTCAATCGGTGGTTGATAAATAAAGATAAATGGTTTTTATATTATGCAAATACTATAAAAACTTCTTTTTTAAAGATAACGGGAAAGTAAGCATATGAAAAATCCCTTATTTTGTTTGAGTTTCAATGATATTACGCATAATAAAATCTATTAATAGCTTAATAGTCTTTATCAATATTTTTTCCACATATTTTTTTCTATGAAATAAAAAAATATCGAAAAACATTGCAGTCCTAAATCATTGTTAATAAAAAGATATATCCGACATGATATGAGGATTTTAAACATACCTCGACAAAACCAATTTTACTCATGCACTCATTTATTGACAAGAAAAGGAGCTTGTTCTCTCGTTTTTTAAAGCTTCATTTCCATTTTCTTCTTGACCCCTCACCTGAGGATTGATTCAATACTCCCAGAGTAATCTTATACAGTGAACAAACTAAGTTACGTCTGATATGAGCTGTGATGGCATACTCCAGCTTTGGTGTCTTCAACGTCCGTTTTCGAACTTGATTCGACCTTCTTAAGGTCTTACCCATTTCTTATAACTATTTTTTATACTTTCTTATAGAGCTCTCGTAAATACCCATGGCATTGATGATTTCCAGGATCTAACATTCGCAAAATTGCAACAATACACTACTTTGAAGGTCCATATTTCATGTTGTATCCATTAAAATTAATCTAAAATTAACTGAACAAGAATAAAATCACCTCCCTAACCTATTTTGGTTTTTCAAAAAACTTATTTGGTGTCAAATAATAGTGTACATTTTACTTTTAAAATAAAAGTTCACTTATTTCCTCAGCAACTATATATCAGCACATAACTTTAATATAAAAGTGGTTTATAGAGCGTGATTTGTTGATTAAAAAAAAAGAATACTAAAGCAATAGACATTATCCAAAAGAGTATCACTTCACTGTTGAGGATCAATCAGAGAGAAGAATATAATCCTTTACAGTACCAATAGTTTATTCTTTATGGTTTTTGCATCAATGACGTCATTGTCAAATCCTTAGAATTGACTCCTCCTTTTTCATTTATTCATATCAATTGAATAAAGCAACTGCTCATATTCGCAAATAAAAAAATGTTTTTTGTTTGCTCATATCTGTCAATAAATGGATCATTATTCTGATATGTGGACGTAGAAAAATATAGAAAACGGGGCTATCAAATGAAAACATCGTTTTATGAGTGAATGTGCGTGAACAACCTTTTTGTCTAAGCATAGAGCACAATCCCTTTGATTGGAAAATAAGGGTATATATATTTGACACATCAAGCCTTAGGTCAAGGTCGGCAATCCAAAATGTTGAAAGAGTCATAACGGAACAAAAAAAAAAAATATGTCTGGAGCCGCAAAAATTAATTCCTTATACAGCCTTCATACGGTGTACATTTTGGTCCTATACATTTTCCTATCCCTTATTTTCCCCATTTTCTAACGTTTTGGAAAAGCTCCAGGGAGGCACAAAGGCAGCTCTAAAGAGCCGCATGAGCTCTAGAGCCGCAGGTTGCCGACTCCTGTCTTAGGTGGTTCAACAGCTCTTCTCTAAGTTATATCCCTGGATCGCTGATTGTTATTTTCCTTACATCAAATTACCTGTGAAATTAATTTTTGAAAGCCCGTTCTTCCACGCTGGGGCCATTAAGTAGGCATTAGCAAGGCTTATAATTACTCCTGCACGCTTCCTGTGAAGGTGGAATAAAATAAACAAACCCCCATCTGGACTCGTGACTCCTAGATTTTATGAGGCTCCTTAATGATGTTGATGAAACCCAATAAATTTGTTTTGCTAGTCCACAATTAATTAGACCCTTACTAATAAGCATCTCTATTAAGGTTCGTTCTACTTGAAGAATGAAGTGAGGGACTCCTAAATGCAAGTCATGAAGTGCAATCCATTGCATCAGGTATAAAATGCTTTTTTATCATGGTGTTTTCGTCGAATTTTTGTATTATTTATTGCATGATTAAGATATAGTTACGTTTACATTGAGGTTCCATTTTCTCATGATTCGAAGAAGAGAGAAGCCCTTTGAGTCTCTATGATCCTTTCCATGAAAACCCCAAGAAACCTCAAAGAAAATATCATTATTAGTGAAAATCCTTTGATTATAAGCATTATATATCTCCGTTTATACTACTCATTGCACCTCTAAGAATGTCTCAATGAGTTGATTCCATGAATTTATACGTGATTCTATTCAATTCACCATTTCTTTGAGTATGGTTTATTTTTTTATCGACCTGAGATGGAAAGAGAAAAAAACCCACCTTCAGCTGTCGATTGAAACATAGCAAGAGAGCTCTGCTGCTTTAGAAATATACAAACTTCTCTCCTTTCACTATTAATATTATTTATTTAATGGGAAAATGTATTGAAAATCTTCAAAATTTCCTCTATCAGTAAAGAATAAAACGAGGCCTATTGTTATTAGTATGGCGTCATCATTCATTGCTTGAGTTCTTCTAGTTTGGAGGAAGAACCTCCTATGGAGTTACCTTCTTGTTTTAAGAGTTATATATTTCACAGGACTCGTGGAATATAATAATTTTACTCAACTTTCGTCGGGACTGACATATTCTTTTAGTAAGTAGTCATCGCTTGTATTCATGGTTTCTTCCAAAATAAAAGATAATTCTTTTCACATTAGGTGGTAGTAGAAATTCCTCTATGCCAAGCTGTTTTTTCTCTTCTATATCAGGTTAGGTAAACCATGCTGGTGTGTTTAATTCCTAAGTACATCTCATCCTAAATGTAGCGATATCCAACATGTGGTACTTAATGTATTTTCGAAAGACAGTTTGACTTTTTAAAGCTGCACGAAAGGCTTAGAGTACCTCAATAAGAGGAAGAATCCCTGCAGGTAGATAAGTTTTAACACCTCTGACCTGAACGATTAAGATATGAAAACAGAAACGAAAAAATCAACTTGCAATTTTGAGGGTACAGGTTCACCTCTCGAGACTTTTTTGATCAATGTCGTTGAACAGGGAGTTTTAGGTTGGATGGTCTAATTTTTATAATCCAAAGCCTATTTATATTAGACTTATTTGACTAAATCGAACTGCTTAATTATCAAACGATCATAAGTTTGTTTATTTGATTTTATTTATTTTCATATTCACACATATGCAACTCCATCAAACCTTGTAGGAAAAAAAATGCAAAATCTAGGGATGGTCATTTTGGTCTACCTCATGATAAGATCCTATATTTCTTTCCCCTAAACATTTGATCTAGGTTTTATGTATATATCTTGTTTTTATTACATAATAAACGAAGAGTATAAAAAATTGTCATAATAATTTATATTATTAGTTAATTCAATTTAATTTGGTCTAATTTTCATTACTCTATTGAGTATAGTTTTGCAAATAAAACAACAAATATATACATATATATATTATATATATATATATATATATATATATATATATATATATAATATATAATATATATATATATATATATATCCAGTTTTTGTATTGAAGCTTCCCAATCTCTTTTATCCAATTAATATCTAATTTGATTCTGTTGGGCATACATGAAGAGTTCAAAGTCGTCAAATAATCTAGTATACGAGCATAAATATACTTTTACATCCAAAAAGTTTTGCCGGCTTAAGTAAGTTCTGCTTCAATATAATTTTTTAGGCTTCATAAATAAGGTCCATTCATATCCTATCCGAGTACTGACACTCATAAAAAGCAGATTTTATTCTAGTCATTCTCATAATAAAATACATTTTTAGTACCCCTCATTTACTTGACCATTGACTTGACCTATTAGGGCGTCCAAAATTGGTGGCCTTGTTTGTAGCTGTATTTTAAAAAGAAACAAAAATGTGTCCGAAAGGGTATTTCCATAGACATATCAAGATATAAAGAGCTGATTCCCATCCATAGCAGAGAAACATCGTTCAATTGTCGCCTGTGTCCAATATAAACAAAGTAATTTGTACTACGTCATCGTAAGCTGATCATAGAGATAGAAAGATTTGTTTTATTGGGGACAAAAAGTGTATTCCTCTGAAAAATCCATTAAACCCACAATATCTTTATATCTCTATGGGTATTCACCGCTAATTCTTGTAGAGATTACGGATTGGGTTTAGAGGAGTTGAACACCAAGAATCTTGATTGATAGAGTTCATTAACGCTTCTGTGAAAGCGTTGTACTTACTATATATTATTATTAAGATATTATGTACGTTTTTTGTAATTATAACAACACAATTTTGCATGAATAAATGTTATTTGAAACAGAAGTATGATATTGTCGACAAGCATGTTAATCATAGACTACTGGAGGACTGAATTTTTATAATGTTTTCGCAAATCTTCTGTATATAATTATCATTAAACTTACTCTCATTGGATTTTATCGAATGGTCAACATAGAAACGTCTTTATTTTATATCCCAGAGTGTGTATAATCGTCTATTCTAGTTGAAAAATAAGTCATTAGTTATAGTTAGTTTATTTAAAATTATATTTGATTGAAAAAATATAATAAAATATATTTTAATTATAGAAATTATTAGAAATATAAAAATAACAAAGATAACAATGGCTTTAATAAAAGAATGGTCCCACAAATATTTGGTCATTAATCGCTTCGCCATTTATCTTGTAAACGTTTGACGCAGAACGTTACATGCGTTCCGTACAGTGACGGCGTTTTATATGGCCATATTCTATAACTTTAAAATATAACTTTTGCTTGGTATTCAGCAGATTAAAATGGAACGTCCTAATATTGATCTTCCACGCAAAACAGAGATATATAAAAAATGGGCGTTGCAAACCATTCCCTCCCCCCCCCCCTCTTGTTCGAAACCATTAACATCATCACAGCCACCTTCATGACCATCAAATACAAGCATGAAAAAAATAAGGTGATCATCATCATCTACACGATCAACCTTAATGGTCCGGAGCCATCTTTTTTTCTTGCCACAGCAATAAATGTTTTTCCCTATTTATTATTTTCATTTTTCTCATTCTCTATACATATACATTTCAAAAGAAAGGAAATATTTCATTAAATAGAATAACCCACAAATATTCAGATATCAGACAATGATGGCTCTTATCTTTCTTCTCGTTGAAAACCATAAATACCTTCTTCTCCCAAATTAGTATTCACAGGAGGGTAATTACCCATTTGAAAGGATTTCTTTGTGTAGACAACAACAACAGCTAAACAATATCGTCTCTCAGTATCTATACATATACACATACACACACACGGCTAACCCATAATATTGATGCTAAACACTCGTAAACTTGTCATAACCTTTTTAAGAAGAAAAGAAGGAGAAGACGAAGAAAAAATCCTGAGAATAATTGATGACCATATTTGGGTACTTAAGAAGGCATTTTTGAATATATAGATAAAAGAAACAATGGATAATATGCTAAATTATGATAGGCACATATATTTACTCACAGAGGCATACGAGTATCAATGAATTTGGGGACTAACAAAGCCACAAAAACCGTTAAGGAATAATTTGTTGATGTAGCATTGTTAAAACATATTGAGGATATTTGAAGGTTGTATATTCTTATCAAAATGTTATATTAATTAACAAATTTTAAAGCTTAAGTTCGAGTAACTAAATTAGAATAACAGTAAGTGTATTTCACGGACTTTGTGTTGTAGTTAGCCGAATTGCTTTAATATAATGACGAATTATTTAACGTGGTCCAAAGCATAGAAACTCTTAGATGTGCAACAACGAAGTCAACAAACAAGGCTGTTTTCTTTAAATTATTATATACAAAACACGACGTCACATAAACAATTATTTTAAGAGTTGATACACCTTTGCAGGCTTTTGGTTTTATTATTGTTATCTTTTAATAATGAATTCACCTGTTTTTCTATCAATCTTTTAATACCCACCCTCATTTGTATTATACCTTTTTTAACATATCACAAGTCATTGTAATTGGATGTATTTGAAAAAATTGTATTGAAATATATCTAATATAAAAAATGACAAGTTATTTAAGCCCAACATGTATAGCATTTAGATCCCATAGCACCGAAATGAAGCTAGGCGTTGAGCTAAGATATATTAACGGAGAGAGTATTTGAAGTGTCTCATTCTTTTAGTATAACAAGGCCCCCAAAACTGTGCAGAACTAATTTGTTGTTCAAACTTTGTTGGGCTAAATTAAGAGCACTTGGCCAAATATTATTTTTATAGTCTTATTGCTAACATTTAAAAGTGTGATTTTAAACTGTTATTAAATTACAAATATGAATCAAAGTTCATATATTTAAGAGATTTTGCGCAGTTACAAGCGTTTTTACGCTTTATTCGGGAGCTATTTTAAATCCATACAATGGTAGTTTTTTAAATTCTCCGCGTTAGGGTCATCTTGAATGTATAAATAAAACATAAACTTTAAAGTGAATATAAAATAGGAAAATTGTCCTAAAAATAACATAGCATCAATAAAATTTAGTAGGCTGGACCGCTCTGCGCCCCAATAGAATTATGTGTTATATTGAACTAAAAATAATTCCCTAATTGTAATGTGCTTATTACTGACTCAATTGATATATTCTTACTACTTGGTTCGATATAACGGCGACCAAAATTGACCTTCCCCTCTCGGTAGTCGAACCTCCGCCCTCAACATTGAGAGATGAACACGCCTTAACACACTGAGCAAACGCGCTCCTCTAACATTCATTTTAAATTAATTGAAATTGATAAAAGTCAGATAATGAAAAGGATATCTCCAAATCTTTTTGGAGGCACATTATTTTGAAGAAATCACTATTAAGAAAATTAGTTTTATTCAGTGGTTTTCAGTTTACAAGAGGTCATTGGGGAGGGTCGTGCTTTAGGCATTATGTTTCGGCAATTCACCTTTCGAGATGAACTGAATGTATTTTCTTTTTTTAAGAGTATGTAATGATTTTATAAAACCTTTTTCAGTGCTTAAATATTTCGAAGTAATTTACAGCATTCTATATCTCTTTTCTAAGGAGAGAAAATTGATATATTATATTTTGCTTAGAATTCAACGTTAACACCCTGCCCCCCTAAACAAAAATGTTTTTGTTTTAATAGCGGTTTGGACTCCTTAGCAGTACTTCTGAACATTAAACAAAAAAAAACATTGGACTCCATAGCCTATTCATAAAGGCTTTAAACCGCTAACATAAAAACTGCATTCCTTTAAAAATAATATACTTCCATATTTTTAATTGGCTTACAATTACCAATCAGAACGAGTAATAATTCTTTCAAAAAATAAAAATAAAAGATTTATATATACATTAAGGTATAATGCAGTTGGATGAGTGTTAATGTTTTTTTCATCACCTATTTATATTTGATGTACTTAGACACGAAACAGATGATGAACCAAAAATGATCGTTATAATTTATCTCTCAATGGAATGATTAATAAACTCGTTGTTTGGCAGTTTTTTAAAAGGAAAAAATACTTTATTTTAAATAACTTCATTAACATTCACATAATAATTAATAGTATATAATAAAAAGAATGTAGTTGTGGGGATTAAAACATGAAACATGTATATACAAAAATGATTTAAGAATGATATTAACAATGAGGTAATATGATGATAAATAAATATGCGAAAAAGGCGTCCAGGGATAAAATAAACGATGTGAAGCTCCATCAACTCCTCCTCCCTGAACCTCCCTGAGGAGCCCATGCCGAGGATGTCCCTGTATTTTACTTGAAAATGTTGACGTTGGATAGCGTAAGTGTTCTATATTTCTTAAGACAACACGATGAAGACTCAAAGGGTGTCCCCTTCCGTTTACTCTCGAGGATAAGGGATCCTCTGAACCGTAGAGACCAAATGCTCAATTTTATAGGCTTCCATATAGGGTGATGATGTTGAAATGAGCCAATCAGAAGGCGACAACGATATTGTGTAGGTTTTGAATATTACCTATCTTCTCCACCATTTTAATTACCTTAGGAGCAACTCTTGGACAGAAGTATAAGAAATGCAACGAAGTCTCCTTGGTTCTCCGCATCAATAGCAACTTCATTTACCGGGATCTGCTCGTGATTTACTCATAAATAATGAAGATGTGGCAGGTCGCTATCGAAACCTTATTTGGTGAGAATCTGTAAATTGGTTTCTTGCTTATTAGGTCAGTTAGATAGTCACCAAATTTAGCCTGTACTTGTAAGACAGAAAAGCTTTCATGTCGCATCAATACTTATTCTACACTGTTAGTCGAATATGAAGTTTATTTTAATTGTAAAAATTACATTTTAGATCTGCAGTCATCATAATCACAGTATCTTTAGAAATATATTTCTCTATAAAAGTATTATGAGAGTAATTAATATGATAATTTATATCACAATCGAATAAAATAAAATGTAACAAATTATTATATTATTTTAAACTATTAAATTATAATATTATCTTATGGGGATATTATGGATAAAGGATACCGTAAATCCCAACTATCGCTTTCAAAAGTTCTGCTAATAGTTTTGGATTTCAAAACAACGGATTGTTTGACGTCTATCATTAGTAATTGTGAACCGTAACGGTAACATAACGGTTCAGCTTTGACATGAGAAGCCAAAATTGGTGAATAAATATGTTAAATAATATTAATAATACTCTTAGGATATTGTAACCAAAATAAATACTTCCATAAGGGAGTACGTTGGCTCAAGGGCGTTTTCAACTCTTAATAATTGGCGGTACAGGTTCACCTAATGAGATGGGAATATCAATATTGGTCAGCCTCATTGAAAAGATTATAGGTTCGATACAATAGTTTTAAGGCTATATAGCTTATATAATTTCGTATGGAAGCCATTCTATGGAGTGAAATAGGCAACAAAATGCTTCGAAATATTAGAAGGGAGAGAATGAAAATACTTTTAATCAATTTTTCTCTAAACAGTCTCTGGGATTTATGTGTATTAATACCATACATTTCTTTTTGTATGAAGAAGGTTTAGCAAATCAGTGACTCAAAAATCAAATATTTACACAATAACCTACCTTAAAATCAGCGTAATTATCTTACAATATCTATTAAGAAAAACTGTATATGCAACTCCTTTGAACCCACAAAAGCACTCAAAACTAGAGTTAAATATGCTAAATGAGTTATCCTAATGCACACAATGCGATTTGCTTCAAATTATGATTGTAGTAGATAGAGGACTGCCTTTTGCCAATTAAAAATATTATTTGTATTTTAAGTATACAACCAATCTATTTAGAGTTTTTATGTGAGCCAAGCATGCTGCAGGATCATCTCATGTCTATACCATTTCCAGCACTAATTGTAGGGCCCATTTTTATTTGATGGTGAGAAGAGATTGAGTCCTGTTTATTTCCCTCTTTAGATTGCATTAAATTTATTTCAGATTTGGGTGCGAGTACTCCTTAATTACTTTGGTGGACACTTCTTCTGCTTTGTCATAAAAATGAGAGTTTTATGGGAGGATGCAGTAGGCTGTTACATGAAACCAGATAGACAGACGTATGTAATTGTCTGCAAGGACATGTAAACGTATTGTAATATATATATTTGTATAACTCATTCATATGCTAAGGAGTTTATGCATTTGATCTTAGATTATGGACCAACCTTAGGGATAACAAAAAGGTTGTTTGCACAAATTCACTCATAAACATACTTTTTTCTCATTTGATACCCCTGTTTTTTTTATACGTCCACTGATCAGAATAATTATCCATTTATTGACAAATATGAGCAAACAAAATAAGCATGATTATTTTTCGTGAGTATGAAAGATTTATTCAATTGATAGGAATAGGTGGACTACATTCATTATTTTTTCCTTTAAATTATTTCTTTACTGACTATTTTTTTAGTGCCTTGCTTGTTCCTTTAGCTACTAAATAGTCTCCACCGAGACTTATATGGCATCAGTTCATATAAGTTTACTCATGACCATTTTATTCTTTATTATGTTTAGATAAATTAAATGATCTTCATAAATGCATAATTTATTTTTCCCCCTTCAACGTTTTGTTTCATATCCGAGGTTGAATAAAGTCTTTAAAGTAATCATACCTCTATATTAAGAGGCAAAATCTTACAAAATAAAAAACTCAGTTTGGAAGCAGCTTTCCTAATTATTATATTCTCAATATTTTTATTAATTGCTCTAAGTTTTTGAATGCCAAATAATAGATATCCAGTTAAAAGTGTAAGTTGGGGAAAAAGGTTTTAGTTCAGTAATTTTTGAAGATTAGAGATCTTATTTGTTTTTGTCTCATTCAGCATTAAACTGATTTTTCCTTCAAGACTTGATAATAATTCGAAGGGGTTCATCAAGACATTACTTTTTTATTTCTTCAATGGTACCAAGTTGGTAAAGGGAGTTATGTCGCCAACAAAGGCTTGTGTTTTTATTCCGTGACACCAAAGTATATTCCTGTTATTTTCTCTTTTTTTTTGTCTATATCCATTTAATTAGTTGAACATTAGCTAAATTTATGGACTATGAGCAAACATTTTGAGTTTTGAAGCTATGGGTTTGCATACTTCCATATTGTGGTATAGATTTTTAAAACATATTGCTACCATATTGATGGCTCACGCGATAAAGGAATTCTTTTATATGACCATGGGATATCGTTTCAAGAGCCTTGTGCTATTAAAAAAATATATATTTTTGGAGCTACATTTTCGTGAACACAATTAAAAAGAAAGGTTCTTAAAAAAAACATATGAGTCGAGGGAAGTAAGTACTCATTATATATATATATAT
>CP045892.1:14364674-14425066 GCA_013387185.1 Caligus rogercresseyi
ATATAACGAGGTTGTTTCGGATAATGATGCGCATCAGTTTATATTTTGCCTAATATTTGCATCAATCTTCTAATCATAGACTTAAATTAAAGCTCAGACAATTGAATTGATTTCTTTCTTATGTATCAAAACCTTTTTAGAACTTTGTTTTTAAGAAAATCAAGCTTTTGTTTTGTTCTTTCGTAACATTGGGTCAATTTTCTCAAAAAAGAGAAAGTCGCGCATCCACAAGTTCGTTGAGGACCTCGCCAAGGCCAGGAGACTCCCAAGGAATCAAGACCATTGTCGACACGGCCTTTGAGGTCAACAGCATCTCCCAAGGCCAAATCTACCGCATTTTAGCATTAGTTAGGCCGGGAGGACTCTTCAGACAAGAGGAGCACCAACGTAGATAAGGTCCCGTACCACGACGTTTATTGAGGCTGTATGGTGTTACGTGGAGGCCGACCGTCGGGTGACAATGGACGAATTGGCTATCAAGTTCGAGACGTCGATCAACACCATTTTCCAACTCCTCCATGACGATCTTGGGCTCTTATCAAGTCAGCAAGATGGATCCCCAAGATGCTCACAGAGGATCACGAAATGAGAGAAGTGAGGGGTCTCAAAAGTCCTCTTGAAACTCAATTTTGAGCTCGGATTGGGGTTTCTCTGACAAGATTGTTGACGATGGATGAAACCTTTGTGTCTTTTCTTCACTCCTGAGTTCCAAACGAGGGTCCACTCAATGCTCCCGAAGGTCTCCAACCCGCCACTGAAGTTCAAGCGTCAGATCAAGGAAGAAACAGATGATTCTCAGCTTTTTCGACAACTGCGGCGTGATCTTCCAGCACTTTCTCCCGATGAGGACCTCCGTCACCGTGGCCGTGTTAAGGATTTCATGAACATATTTTTAAAGAAATTCAAGGAGAAGCGACCTGAAATGGCCAAAAGAGACTGGTACTTCCACTTCGACAATGCTCCATGCTACACGGTAAATAGAACGAAGGAGTTCTAGCCAAGAAGGGGATCAAGGTCATCGATCATCCACCTTACTCTCCTGACCTTGCCCCGCAGACTTCTTCTACTTCCCCTCAAGAAGAAGATGCTCGAGGGCGTGGAGATCGTCGACAAGAGCGTCCAGAAAGAGTGGACCCGGGTTGAGAGGGCCATCCCGGAAGAGAGGTTCCGTGAAGCCTTCAGGAAGTGGGTTGAGAGGTGGGAGAAATGTATTCGAATCGGCGGAAGTCATGTGGAAAAGATTTGTTCAAGTTGTTTTCGTTATAATTGAGATTATTTTTTATGATTATTTTTTTTTTTCCGCATATTTATCCGAAACAGCCTCGTACATGTATGTTCACAAATAATGATTCAATATTTCATTTAATATATTTTGTTAAATAGCTTCAATATTATTTTTTTTCTATGATCGAATTAGTACTGTAGAATTATCAATAAATGTTTGATAAATATGCTAAAAAAAAAAGTTATATATATATTAACACTTCATTAATAAATATTAGTTTTATATTCTAATATATATTTCTAAAAGTTCACTAATACGTTAAAGTAAAATTGATTTATAGTTTGTATATTAATATCTATCATTTTATATATGGAAAAAAGAAGTTGGACTTTCCATATATTAACCAATCATTAAATTTTTTGAAAACATAGTTTTTCAAAGGATATATGTCACGAAAATATATATTACTTTTAGAGAACTTTGGATTAGGTCTACATAAGTTTATATTATTTATTTTCTAATGTTTTCATATCGGAGATAGAACACTGTCTATCATTTATTTGATGGATATATAGGAAAATATTTATTGGTCACATGAATCTCTCCAATGAAACTATAAAACAATATTACGCAATTTCTCATTTTGGCCAATAAAAAACAAAATTTAAACTCATGAACAAAATTAGTATGAATGTCATTGTTGGACATATATACTTCAATGTTTTACTCAAGTCATATTTTTTACACTGAAGGAATAAAGAGCAATCATTAAATTTAATGTTTTCAGGATCAGTTTAACCTCCGTGAGAATGTATTTCCAACGATCGTATAAATTGACAAAAATAGCTTGAATTCAATAGATACCAAATACATATGATTGAAAAACATTTATTTACACCTTGACAAATTCAATATGTGAATTTAGAGGAATCAAATATTGAATACAATACTTATAGGCAAGGGCGATTAGTGCAGTGGCCTTCCTAGACTGATGCATAAGGCCTCACGTGTACAGACGCCCTGGAGTGTCTCCGACATTTTCATAAATACACAACAGTGGCACCAAAAGAATAAGCCCCTATTAGTCCATGGACGAGGTTAAAAAACGTTATGTTTGCAAAATAGCGTTGAATAACATAGTCTTAGTTAAGGCAAATGAAAATACAAGGTATGTTCCGTTTGTAAAGAGAGCCCACTTTTCGCTTGCCGGTGGTTTTTTAATGACGTCACACCGCAAGTGGAAGAATAACATTTTATTATGTGTCTATTCCTACTGACGTAATCTATTATTACAATAGATTTTGAAGACATTAAAATAATAATAAGATGACTGACGTTTTACTAACCAAAATTACTGGTATTATATATATGTATCTTGGTCTTAATTACATACTGTACATAATTATAAGCAGAGAGACGGACAAGCAACAGAAAATGAGTGAGCGTGATATTTCATTTTAATTAAATACTTAATGCAATCATATAAATAAACAGTCGTAATTTTTTAAGGTTTATTATGCATAGGGGGGCCCATAGAAAAAATAGCCCAAAGGGTCATGACTACATTAATCCGCCTACACCTAAATTGCTAATTGTTTCCTCTTAACCCTTTTTCCTACTGTTTTTTATCGGGAAAGAAACAAATAACTTTTTCTAATGAATAAAAAAACTCTACAGCAATCAACTCCCTCAAAAATTAAATATAAAACTCAGACCATTGGTTAAGTTATCAATTGAAGAATACCTTAGAAAGCAGTTTATGTGAGGTGTCAACAAACAAATACATCCAAAATGACAGGAAAGTCACATTATGCTATAAAGGGTTATAATATACAAACAAGTTTGAATATATTTATAAGAAATAGAAATACATTTTCCCCCCTGTCTAGGAAGTTATATAATTTCATAAAGTTACTTTATTCTTAGACAATTGAGATTATATATGCAAGGATTCAGAGTCTTATTTCAAAGTGTAAGACTGTAGATTATCATATATATGTATGTATTATTTATCTAGCGATAGCAATCATGAAAAAACACAAATACTCAAATTCAACAGTCTCCTGATACCTGCGTGCACTAAAAAAGAGTTCCTTATGTTTCACCTTCCTGGATTAATAATCTCTTTATATAAAAAAATAAGTATAATCAAAATAAGAGTGACAAGGCTACTTGATACACTTATAGACGTTGAAATAGACTGAAAATAACAATAATAATAGTTATATGAAGTACGAGAAAATGGAAATCGACCCATAAAACAAGTTTTTTCTCTCTCTCTCTCTGTCTTGAAGGGGTCTCGAGTGTAAAATAAAAGATTTACGACTCGTTTTTTATAGATATCAAGTAGTATGACCTGTATAGAGCCCTGCTCTTTAGATGCTTTTTCTTTCTTTCTTCGCAGGTGAATTTATTGTGTGTACGAAAAAACGTATCCATCAATCTTAATGCTGAAAACACCTAAAGCTCTATTTGGGGGTTGATTGACTACTAGAAATGTATATTTCTATGTGCTTTGATCATAATTGCCTTTATTTTTAATACGTCCTTGCCTCGAATGCTTTAAGGAATCGCTGAACATTCTACTAAATAAGAGTTATATGGCAGCCATGAGTCCTTAGGTTGAATTCAATTTATATGTGAAAAGTCCCATTCTTCCTTCCCCTAGAATAATCCTTTATGCTTAATCTTTAAGGAGTATCCAGACATCTTAGACAATGTACAATACTATGAAGATGCGATGAAATGGTTAAAATTTTATTTTAATATGAACTATGAAACTCTCACACTTCTTAACTCCTTGACATCCCCTCAAACTTCTTAGGGAAGACCCTGAAACAACAAAAATTGAACTCTTACATAACGTACATAATTACATATTTTGGGCCCCCAGAGAGTCGCTTAGTTCATACCATTTTACAATCGCAGTCATAAGCATGGTTTAATCTCTACATGTAATCTCTACATTTAGATACAGAAGTCAGTCAATTTTCTCATTTCTAAACCAACCGACTCAGGCACTAACTCTGTAGATATCAACATACAAAATATCAGAGGTTTTCGCGTGCATTAAATGGTACCATAAACGATAATAATTGCTAGTTACAAAAACAAGAACGGTAAACTGAATTGCCCCTCATCCCTTTTAGAGATATAAGCGATATATTCGATAATATTAATCGTTACTGCTGTGTCGCAAGTTCATATTTTTATCAGGGCTTTTTAGATTATCTCATTTCACAAGTTGAAAAAGTTATTTTATCATCTATTAAAAATAATAATAGAAAACTAAAATACTTCCTAATACGTTTTTTTGGCATTCTTAGTACTAAAACAATCGTTCAATGTAGATAAATTTACACCAAACAAACTCTATGATCTAAAGCAGCTTATTTGTCATCGGTTTTTTTGCATTAAACGTCATTCTTTTAAAGCTTTAAAACTACTTGTAGGATTATAGTCGTTCAATAGCATATGTGGAGCTAAAACTAAAAGAACATATTTTTCATCAAGGCATTACATATATATACATGCCTATATATATTTATGCCTATATATATATATATATATCAGGAAACGACCGGGACTTTAATATCTTCGTCCATTCGTCATTCATAAAGTGGCAACGTTTTTTTAGAAAGGATTTTTTTTTATATATAAAATTATTTTCTAAAAAACCGTCATCACTTTTTTGAGAATTTTTATATAAAAAATTATAGGAAATTATTTACTAAAAAATGTCGTTACTTTTAGAATGACGAAGGAACGAAAATATATTAAAGTGCCGGTCCGGTTTGGCCCCCTTGAAAAAAATAAGTCCCGCCCGGGTCTCAGCGAAAAAAGGTGTCCCGGTCGTTTCTCTGATTTATATATGTATATATATAAGTATATATATACACTGATACAAATAACATTCACCCATTTCTCATCTAGGGTTTCTCCCCTCCACTAATTCCACACTTGCCCAAAGATATAAATAAATATATCTCTTTAGTTTATCAGCGAACATGTTTTGTCAATTAAACTCTTCGTCAGCATTATTTAAATAACATTAAATAAATATATATTAAGAACGATATTAATAATCATTATTATTATGATGATGCTGTGACTCAAGTGGGTCATGTTTGTGAAAGATAATAATATTCTTTATGCTTTTCAAAAATATTTGATGGGGTGGGAGTGCTTTATCATTTCAATATGTTGCCTGCGTCTAAGCCTAAAAGTGTGAGGACATGACAATATAAATGACTATGTTTATAATATATATAGACTCATGTGAGAGAAATGGATTTTTTTATTTGCCTTATGGTTCGATATAGCTGTATCTATAGGATATATATATAAGTATTATAAGACAATAAAATTACTTAATCGAAGTATGCTCTTATCTATAAGATTGATCCTTATTGACTTTCCTGCCTCGAAGGCGAACCTCAAATCTTCAACATAGTGAGTTGAACATGATTACGTACGCATTGAAGTAACACTCTCCCTTAATTTAATTTATTTTCATTTCTAAATTATTCTGGAGCACTTCATTTTAAAAAAATAACATTTTAGTCTAATCTTTTTTTCTTCGGTTACAAAATTCTTTATTATGTTATCTAAAAAAACGAGTAAATAAGATACACAACAGATAACAATACAATAACAAAAAATATTTTAGACAGTTGTGTTTTTGATAAAAAGATAATTGAACATTATAGAACAAATTTAGTCTAAATTATTATCTTGGAGAAAAACGACAACAATTATAAGAAACTATAAAAGCATTATCGAAATATTATTATTAATATGAAGCAATACATAGTTTCTAACACGATTCACAACTTTTTTTAAATCATTGTTGGTTTTGTATTATATTAAGAAGGAACTTGAAAGGAAATATTTGAATTATTCTGTAGGAGAATCTAGAGTAACACTAAACAGGCTGTGTATCTGGCTACAGCCGATATCGGATATGTTTGGCTTGTGTTGAAGTGAATGGATGAAACTGTTAGGCATTTCTTCACTGAGTATCCATATATTTTGAAACTTTCAGCCATCAAACGCAAAAAAGTATCTGTCTACACATTCCAACATAGCTTTTTATATGTCGTATCCTCTACATACACCACAGGGGATGAAAGTGTAAAACTTGTATTTCAATTCAAGTGTTAAAGTAAATCGGTAACAGAATACACAAAAATGTAATGGCTTTTTGCATTTAATTATTTGGAATTTATGATATAAAAATATCGATCAATGTAGTAGGTTCTCAAGGCCTAAAACTATTTCCATGGCGTATTATGATGTATGTATACTATTTAAGTTTGAAGTTTTTAAGTCATGACTCTAAAATGTTATTAATTATACTAGATATATTCAAATTAAGGCAACTGTCAACAGATTCATTCAAACATAGTTCAGTTTCCTTCGAAAAGTGAATAAAAGGGTTTGAAATTTGGGATCATAAAAGTATAATATGTACTACCTATAAATTAATATTACAACAATAAAAATGATTAGGTATAAGCTCATATAATTTTGTAAGTTTACGTTTGTTGATCTTATTTAGCAAAGGCTCTTATTTTTCAAAGAGAAGAATAATGAACTTTTTAAAGTCAGACGGACTTTTTGTCACTATTTCATATATTTTGGTTCGATAGAATTGCAACCTCCGACTGGATATAAATAAGCATTACATCATTAAAATAAGTCTATCAAATCAAGATCTAATCAATGAGGTCTACCAAAATTGGCCTTCTCATCTCCAGAGTCGAACCTGCGTCCTATACAGTGAGAGTTATGACACTGTATCACCTCATCTACAATTGTCCTCTTACACGTCAGAAGATAAGACACTCGAGGGAAATATCGGTGAACGAAGATTGTCTCTGGAGGATTATATTTTAGAGCATTTAAATGTTTATTCACTTTTAATGATATTTTTATTAATAAAGATAATAGATACTAGATAGGTCACTACCGGCGGATAAGCTGATCATAGAGATATAAACATAACACAATGACGTATTCCTCTTCCCTCCAATAGCAAAGAAACATCGTTCAGCTAAATTCTTGACACAATGACGTATTTCTGTGACGAGTCCAATAAGCTCTCTATATCTTTATATCTATATGGTCGATTCTAGGAGCTAAGCGAAACAAACAAACAACACTAAGCTATCGCACTCCCTCTATTGTAGCTATCATGGATACTTTATGTATATGCTGAAGAAAAAAATATTAATATCAGCACCAACTTTTTAGGGGTCACTTTGATTTATTATCCAAAGGCTAAGACAATCATTCATATTTTTGATATGCAAAAATGGCATCATAGTAGCCATAATACATAGTGATAGTAATAATATATGTACATAATATCTCCCTTTTTCAAAGTCATTCTCCGACATGTTTGTGTTCTTTTTATGGCCTTCAAATCCAACTTCGAATGAGGCTCCATTCATCATCCTAAGATCAGCAATAAAGTATTCATTTCTGTTTAACAAAGTACTTCTGTTAGTTCATATTTATTCGTCGTTTGGCGCCAATTTTATTATGGTTGTAATCAGGGGGGGGGGGGCAGAACTCATGTAAACAAAGAAGGATATTTCCAATAAAATAATGTGACGTCATCACAGCTACGATTTGCCTATGTATCTAATACCTCTAGGACAACTAAGCTAAGAACGTAAAGGCTCTCAAAGGAATAACGTCCGGAGGCTCCCTCCCGCCACGAGCCAGCCGGAGACGCACAGCTTCAGCATCAGGAGGAAGTGGAAGTCCTGAACACCGCACGGGACTCTGAGGCCTTTGGCTGGTAGCCCGCACGCATCTAGGAGCTCCGGAGCAACGTGGCCGTCCTCTGCAGCTCTGCCTCCGCCAGAGAGCTCCTGGGTTTCAAATTTTTATTTCCTATTGAAATTAATCACTGTTTTTAAATGTACCTTTGATTTTATTTAATAACAAATAGCTACTGTGACGTCATCTGTGACGTTTCAGTTTTTCTTTTCTAATCAAGGAATCTAAACATTGCGTTCTGTGCATCTTGTATTATCTATTATCTTTGGGTTGTAATATATTTTACAAAGTTGATTTATTTATTAATATTGTGAAAAAGGATAACATACTACTACTTTTTTATAATCCGTTAAAAGCTAGGCAGAGTGAAATAATATTATTAATATTTTATTAAATGTTGAATTGATGACTTAGAGAATTATACTTTTCTCTGCGTCATAAATGAGAGGCCAGGGTTTTTTAACTCTTTAAATGGAATGGATTATCGATGCCAATAATATCATTCACATTGATAATAATATTTTATATTGATCACATATTATTCTATAAAAAATATGTATCGACTCTTCCTTTTTGATATACGAATGGTTTGCATAGTTAACATAAATATTTTAGATGATAATCACGAAAAGAATGAAAGAACTCACATTAAAAAGAAAATTTAATACTTATTTTTTTCTTAATTTAACGACTTAAATTGAGAAACTAAAATCCATTAAGGATTGAATTTCTTTTTAAGTTCATGAAAAAATGTCCTTCCTTCACTAAACCTCATTTATTTGCATTTGATCCGAGTGTAACGAAGCTTTGATCATACCCAGTGTATAAATTTTCAATATCGCATCAAAATAAAGCTCTTCGTCCTCTTTTTTTTTCGTATTATACACAGCCTTCTTTTAGTTCAATGCAATTATTGAGACGCAGCACGAAGTTGACATTCTTGCTCTCATCTCCTCCCTGATGGATTCCTTAAGTTCTATTTTGGCTCTGGCTTCCTATTTCTAAACGCGGTCCTTTAGATGATCCAAAGATAATGTGAGAGGACATCCCCTACATAATCTGAAGGTCTCTCTACCCCTCGTACCCCCCATTTAGATATAAAGACAAAGAGGGCTTATTGGATTCTTCAGAGGAATATGTTTTTGTGTCCAATATAAACAAATCTTACTATCTTCATGATCAGCTTACGATGACATACTATAATTTACTTTGTTTGTATTGGACACAGGTAACAGCTGAACTATGTTTGTCTGCTATGGAAGGGAATAATCTCTCTATATCTTTATAATATCCCCTACATAATCTGAAACTCTCTATGCTGAAGCGAAGTCTGCCCCTCGGTATATCCCCGTTAAGCTCGCTGGAGAGGGATGGTTAACTATATCAAGCCTTACCATATATATTACACCTTAACATATCCCGAAATTGATTGAAAAGGACTTTAAAGACGAAGGATCATTCTCAAGACTGATTTTGAATAGGTTTATCTATGCTTCTTAGATTCTTAATATTATTTGTGTAGCTTTACAAAACACTCTTGGGCCCGCCAGTTAGTTTTTAGAATATTTGTTCTCTTTTCGTTTTATCAATGGGAATGCTTATAAAATGTCTCATTAACATTGGAATGAGGGTGTTAGAAGTGTCACTCCCCTTTGTCACCCATTCAGCTGCTTCTCGAAGGGGCACACAACTATTCAGGACAATGGCATAGAAACTATATTCAATGTATATATGCTTTAAAAAAAAGGGAGCAAGCAGATCTTTATCACATATTTAAATGATAATAAAAAGTGACAATTTAAATTTAACTTGCCCATGGTAGATGAATTCAGCTTCAAAAAAGTCGCAATCTATTCATTATAGATTCAAACAACCTAAGAAATATTATGTGTAATAGTAGCTATATATTTTTTACATAATATAGTCAAACCTATATAACGGCACCAGTATATATAGTTTGTGTGTACCTCTCAATAGCGGTCACTTTTTGGCCACTATAGAACTAGTATTTTACCTTAGTGACTAAAGATCATCTTGTAAAACTTTGAACGAAATTGACAAAATTTAAGTGTCTCCTCAACGAACCTAACAGTTATATAGTACAGATATGTATAATTTTTTAGCCATTCAATCGTCTTCATGACCTCCATATAGATGCTATTTTTAAATAATTGGGTGCCAAATGTAGGTATGACTTCAAGGTTTCCAAATGAGTTTTTGTTTTTTATATAGAAGCAAAAATAAAGGAGAAATTAAAGTTTTGAAATAGTCATTTGTGAGGTATTTTCTTCAAAAAATGACTACTTCAAAACGTTAATATCTCGTGTATTTTGGTTTGCACATAAAATACATAAACAGTAATTTGGAATCCTTGAGATCTTACCCACATCCTGCACCCAATTATTTTAAAATAGCATTTATTTTATAATTAATTTTTACAACAAAAAAATTATGAAACTTTAACCCCAATTTCCTTATCTTCAGAATAACATTTTAATATTCCATCCTTCGATAATATTCCAGACCTTACATATGACAAAAACTTTACAATAAATTCTGGGCAGTTACGTTTGAAAATAAAACAAACGTTTTATCTCAAAACATTTTAAAACTTCTCTCCATGTGTCTCTGTTGAAGCTATAACACAAACAAACGGAGCGACATTGAAATCATATTACTGGAAAAGAGAGGAAAATTCATAAGATATATTTTTAAGGTTAGATTATTCAGATAAGCACATCCTTGAGAGCGTCACAAAGTGACGTTTCCATTCATATAGAGAACACACTGCTCTGGTTTTTGGAGCATATCATTTAATTATTATCATTATTATTATTCTTTTTATCATGAAAACATATTCCAATCCTCTTCTTCTTCTTAAAAATAAATAAAAGAAAAAGTGTTCCACGTCGCTTCGACGTAGCTCATTGGAGGTGTTCCTCTTAATTCTCTTGGTAATTCGATACTCCCCATGTAAGCAAGTACCTAAGTAAGTAAGTAAGTATACCCAGGGAGGGAAGGGGGAGCTCCTATTATAATCCGACGACTACTTCTAATAATAATAAATCTCTTTTTAACCGTTTTCAAACACAACACGTAAAGCATTTTTCTCACCTCTCAAGGGAACATTGTAAGTAACAAAAGAAACATTTATGGCTCTGGAACTACCACAAAGACCCTAAGTTTTATTCTGTTTTTTTTTAGTGTGAATAAGTCAGAAAACCTAATGTAAATGCAATAAGAATCAATATTTTTTAAATACAACTGATGGGAGCCATATTCTGAGTATGAAATTCAATAAACCTGAATCATTTATGATAAGTAAAGGGTTGTCCCTGTAACAAAGGAGCCTAAAAGACTCCTTTAAGACTCACTAGTTGCAACACACATACACAAATTAAAATCGCATCTTACTCTACCTGTATTACGCTTTTAAATAAGATAAGATCTTTTCTTCATAGATTTTAATAACTTGTGAAAATCTTTAAAGACATACATTATTCAAGGTATGTGAAAAGGAAAAAATCACTGTGTTTATACACTAAGAATGACAAAAAATGGGCATCTTTTTGCATTGTATGAATCTATTAAACACGAGGTCAGAATATAGAGATTTTTTCATGTCCACAGACTATGAGCATTTATTTTCCTTTTTGGATAAATATAAAAACAATTATTTTAAATGTAGATAACAAAAAGTGAAATATCATAATAAACATTATTGCATCCAAAGTTTTTTTTAGTAATTCAGAATAGTTTTCGATAACATTTATCATAGAATAGGTTAAAATGTCTTTTGATGACTTGTAAAAAGGCTGTGTTTTTGTAATTATGATTTTAATTTTGTGGACCTCTTCTCCCTCGTAGAATGATATGAAGTCGCTCTGAGAGCTTGTAATCTCTAGAGGCTTTGAATAAATATGGCAAATAATAATAATATAATATTGTAAGAGCTTTCCTTTACGGATCGATCAGGACATTTACTGCAGTCATTAATATCTTGACAGATAAATGCCATTTTTATTTCGTTATAAAGGCCCCAATATACATTCAAAATGAAACCCATGGGATTATGTTGGATTGATAATAATAGGTTTTAAATATATTTTCTAAATAATCTTATATGATAGTGATATATCTGAGTTACATAGTCAAGGCACAAGGAATAAATAATATATATGGAGTATAAAATATTGGCAAAGTAATAATAATAATAAAAATAGTAAAAATAAATGATAACAAAGAGAGTTCATTATTCTGAGATCCGACAGATTACAAGAAGAGAATTAAAACAAAGTGTTTTTATGGCTCGCGTAGTTTCGCAATGGCTTCCTCCGTTTGATTCGCCTCTAGAATGGACTCTTGTAGATCCATGACGAACTTGTAGCGGTCCAGCTCGGAGTCCGCGTTGAGAGTGAGTAGTACGGACTCTGGGGATTGAGAGCCCTTTCGGACAATTTGAACTCCGAAGCCGTAAAGCGAGGTATGGAAAAGGCTTAGCTCGAGTCCAACTAGGGGGAAGGAGTCCTTGTAGATGAGGGAGGTCTTCTTTCCGAACTTGGAGGACTGTCGTGTGACGATGAGGAGGTCGTTGAAGAGGAAGATGTCTCTACGTCGGGAGTTTTGATCGGGATCCTTCTTGGCCATGATGTCTGGGACTTCCAGCATTTGGCAGATGCATACAAGGCGTCGGGAGTGTGAGGCAATGCGAGCGGTTTGACGGGAGTTTGGCTCCAAAATGCGTTCCTGGAGAACAAGGGTTTGCGTGTAGTGGTCTCCTCCATCCACAAAGTCTTCCTTTTTCACAGCTTTATAGACGGACTTGAGGGTCTTGGAGTCCAAATGGAAGCGGCTCAGACGTTCCGTAAACTCATTCAACTTCTTCTTTTCTTTTCCTCCGTCATGAGGAGAAGAACAGCGTAGCTGAATGCAAGGACGGCCTCACAGGGGTCATCCCCGGAAACGAAGCCGGGATTGCACTTGACATACCGTTTGGAAAAGACTTCCAGGATCTTTCGCAGGCGGGAGGCGTCCCCCGGTATGTGGAGGAGCTCCAGGACTTTTCTCACGGCCTTGTCCATGCGGAGGTCGCTGAAGTCAAAGCGGTCCATGAAGCAGGTGAGGACCTTCATACAGAAAGCGTTTCCCAACTCGCTAATGTACTCTCCGACTTTATGCTTGGAGAGTCCAGAGCAGTCGTGAAGGAACTTGGCCACGGAAGGGGGTGAGAGTTCCAAAAAGCTGTTGGAGAGATACTGGATGCCCAGCATGGGCTCACGGTTGAAGAGATTGAGACCTATACGGTAGCGTCTCTTTGTCTCGACCTCCGCCATGAGTTCTCGATACTCCGCCATAGCACGGGCCCGTTTCTTCCGCGCTCTCAGTCCGGAGTCGGTCTTGCACCGCTCAGGCTCTTCATAGACATGACTGCCGGTGCTAAGAGCCTCACTACTTCCCGCCTTACTACCACTGCTCCCGATGAGGGCCGGACTCTCTCGGGAGACAGCGGCGCTGTAGAGGAGGTTGATGTAATGGGTTGTCCGGTGGAAGTTGTCTCTTGAGGTGAAGACGGGCTGCATTTTGACGTATTCCTCTTCGCCATACTCGCTGAGAATGGAATTGTCATGACGGGCAGGTGTGATGCTCTCGTAGTCCGGCGAGCAGCGGAAGAGATCCGGTAGGCGCTCGGAGGTCATACTGGAGCTGCCCGAGCTCTCTGAGGACCCCGTGGACATGAGAGAGGTGCGGTGATGACTTGGTGAGGATGACTTAGAGTTGAAGCGGATGCTGTGTGGGTGATAGTGGTTGGGTCGAAGAGAGAGCTTGGAGTTGGTTCTCCTGGGTGGTTCGGGGCGGGAGGACTTGGGACCCCAGAGGAGGAGGCTTTTAGAGCCTTCTTGGAGAAAGGCGTGTGACTGAACCGGTGGTGGGAGGGGCGGAATGTCCTCCAGGCCCGAGCAAAGCGTTTCTGTCTCATCTCGGTCGTCGTTTTGGAAGGGCAGAGGATGAGGCTTGGGCATGTCACCCAGGCTTAGCGGAGGAAGGTTGAGGTTCTTCATGGGGGCATACAAGGTTTCTAGCTCCCTGATCCCCGGAGGAACATATGTGGAGTCCTCGCCACTCAGCAGTGTACGTCGAGGCTCTTGTGGAACAGCTTTTTGACGCGGCAATGTGGAAACACTCGGAACAGGAACCTTGATCCCACCCACGGGATGACGATCCAAACCACTGTCATCCTCAGAGGCACGCCGCACACGATTACTCTGATTCACCTCCTTACGGAACTCTGCAAAGCTGTTTTGAATCAAATGATCCATTGAGTTCAACTCACGATCATAAAGTCTTGCCAATGCCCCGTATACTTTCGAATACCAATGCTAGGAACATCCATGGCTTAGTATTAATATTCTTGTCTACAAATAGTCCGTCAACACTGAGAGGGTCACAAAACAATAACTAACATAGCGTTAATAAATAAATGTTGAAAAGGGTCCTTCTTTCATGAACTCAAATAGAAGACTGAAAATCTAAATAAAAATACGCCAATAAACGCAGCTCACCTTGATGAGCACACGCCTTGGGACAGCGAGGGCGCTCATCATTTTAGAGGTGCAGACAGTGCCTCCCTCTATCAGCTTCAATAGCGCTATGGAACGTCTTGCATTGAATTTATGTGAATCTACGAAGGAAAAAGGGCCAAGAGATGGATTCTAAAAATCCCTAATTTCAAGGAAGAACTTATTATTCCACTATTTCACAGAAAACTTTTATATTTTGATAAGAAATGTAAAATTATAACAAAGTATTGGTCATAAGTTTTTATGATGAAAATCTTATAATAAACGCAATTGAAGAATGAACAGAAAATAGAATGATATTAAGTTTTTCGTAAGAAATGAGTAAAATAAAAAATAGTCTAACATATCGATTCCATTGAAGTTGCTAAGGTAGAACAATATATATTGATTAGAAAATGTACTTAAAATAAATTGTGTAGCTATATTAAAATATTTCCATCACTTCGAACAGTTGCTGAGGCCACATAGAGTATATATTTATGCAATTTATCAATACATATACTTGATAAGGATAATTATGCATAATTATATTACAAATGTGATGGTCCAGTAAAATTCTCCTTCGTTTGTATTAGTAAAATATTTCGATTAGTTGAATACCGGCTCCGATATTTGCTAATGAATTATTATAATTGATCATTGCTAAGGAATAAATCTCTTATGGCTATGAAAAAAGGACTATCTTTGAGGGATCATATCGGAGGGATCGTGTGGAATTGAACCTTATAATAAATAAGACCAATAGAAAGAAAATCAATCCACTTATCAAAATAAAAATGACATTCATGGGTAAAAACGTGCACAACTGGTCTTAAAATACTTTTGAAATATTTGGCCATCATTTTAATGAAGTAAAAAACATAAAAATGTGTTTTTCATTTTAACTATTTTCATTTATAATTTCTTGCTGAACCACCTCAAATGTATTTAATTAGAGTGAAGAAGATCCATTCCATAATAAATGGATTAATAGTTATAGATTAGGATGCCAAATTTGTTCTTTTTATTTATTGACACAGTTCATATAAATATATATAAAACAACGGAAATATATATAAAGTAATGCGCTTGCGAATTAATCATGAATAAACATTTTAGTTTAATATTTTAGCATCACAAATGAACACACTATTATTTTTAAAAAACTATAATTAAAACTGATAAAGCATTATAAAAATTCCAATGAACGTAATAAAACATTAATTATTTAAAATCCTTGAATTTTTTAGAAAGTCTTTGATGATGTCCTTGTGGAGGGGAGAACGGGAAGGGAAATATCGGATTTCTTGGGCTCCATAAGTCCAAGAATAATCCTTGTAGATGGGATCCTAAGGTCCAGGGAACCATATCTCGCCACAGCTGCAAGGAATATTGCCTTCAAATTTGAAGGCTGAAGAGGCTGGTAATCCGCTAACCTTTTGCAACCAACGATTTTGCACCCAGAAGGCATTATTTATAGCCTTGGATCGAAGAGGACAGTATTTTGCCGCCACGGTTTTTTGTTTTTTGCCTTTTTGTTCTTTGTAACATTTTTCTGTATTTAAATACTTTCAATTTCGACCATTTTTTATTCATCTCATGTCCTTGTCAAAGGGACTGATGATTTTTTTTATAGTGTTGCCTTTTTTCATTTAAAGAAATACACTCCAGAAGAAACATTGACATTAATTATCTTTATGGAAACGACTGAGTACCGTGAGGCTCTCTCAAGTTGTTGCTTATCGTCCAGGATTCCATTTACATACCAAGGGATTCATCTGACATTCGATAGTTTGTAATTATAGACATACTAATTGTTAGTATAGAAAAACTATTTCACTGAAATATATTATCATTATATCACAATTGATAGGGTATTGAATAATGAAATGCAAATATATCTTCTATAAATTCCTCAAAGCTATAATTTTATTTTAATGAATAACGTTTGCTGTAATGGACCTTCCATTTTGTGGATTTGAAGGTGTGGAGCACTTGAAAATTGATTATGTATGTTTCATTATCACATTTTGAGCATGAGATTATTTGATATATCAAATTTATTCAATGGAGAAGTATATTTTGAATTTAAATATGATAAGGCTCTCTTAGTCGTTTAAATTTATTTCATGCGTTTTCATAATAATTATTATGCATTTAATATTCAGATTTTACATTAGTCCTTTAACAAGTTTAAAAATACTTATTATTCGATTTATCAACGAAAGCTTAGTGGCAAGGTAACAATATACATTTACAAACAATTGGCAGTGATCAGACAAAAGATAAACACAAGTGCAAGTTTAACCTATTGTCTCATGCGTTTGATTAATTAAAAAAGGGTATCTTGACACGTGTTCTAACAGTATCAACTGAAGAGCTCTAAGTAAAAAGGCTTATGTAGATTGTTGGTAGTCAAATACAAAGGACATGAGCAACAAATGATGTCTTAGATATCAGATGGATTGGGCTGCCCTATCTTTTTTTTATATCTAAATTAAATTAAGAAAATTACACATGTAGCTATCAAAAAGACCTTAATAGTGCTTTATCTGCTTGAAAAAGGATATGTTCAAGATCTAAAACGCTTATTTATACGATAACATATATAAACTAGAGGCATGTATACACTCAGAGAGTGCAAACCTCCGCCGATCCCCACCAAATGAATCACTTGGTCTTTTTGTCATTTCCAACCCTCTACGCAATGTCTTTTTAACTCTACATACTGCTCCTTTAACTCTACACACTTGAATTATAGGGAGCGTTCCAGTTCATCAAAGAGGAGAGCACAGCACAGCGACATCTATTGGAAGAGTAGGCTAACTTGAAATATTTAGTAGTATTTAGCTCATTTTGCATATTAAAGAAGCACTCAGAGTTGCCAAAATTTAATCACTTGTTCCTTTTGGCATTTCCAACAATTCCACAAAGTTTCATCCGAATCTGTTCTGCACTTTTTGAGTTATCCTGCTGACAAACAAACAAACCAACCAACAAACCAACGCCAGTGAAAACAATACATCCTTCGGCGGAGGTAATTAAGATGAAAAAACGTAAAATATATTTTTTTAATGTTAATCAAAGGCTATTTACATTGAAATATTTAAACTGTGAATATATTTATTTTCATATAATGAGCCTTTATTTTCAATAGTGTTTTCTACATAAATAACTAGAATCTGACGGATTTGAATAATAATAAAATAAAAGTCGTGTTTTTTGTTGTAAAAAGATATACATTCATAATATCCTTGATAGCTTAGCTTATTAGTATCTTTGATCACATTGGTATACACAAATATGATAAGATAGAAAACGTCTGTTGAGGATCCTGGTTCGCTTACTCTCCCGAAAGGGCAAGGTATTTTTTTTTCAACCTTAATTAAACATTATGTTAAGTTCAAAAGAGTTAAAATAAAGTAAAAATGCGTACATGGATACTTAAATCCCATTGGAACAAAAAGATTTAAAAAAATCAATGATGCTGTGGTAAAACTCAGATATGTTTGAGTAACAATTGTTGACACAAAGTATTATTATTGGTAGCTTGATTTTTCAACTTTTGGAATATGAATATGAAGCTCGCTAAATTGTATTTGAAGATTTCTTCAATATCACCTATATTTATTATAAAAATACAATGCAGAATGTGGCGCACAAACAAAAAATAAATATATCTATCATTATATTATAAGGATGTAAATTGATCCACATCCTGAAAATATTAATAACAAACGAATATGTATAGAAGAATTACCAACTGAAAAAATATGATGTTTATATGTGACTTTTTGATAAATAACATTTAAGCAAAACAATTGTTTCTAATAAACTTTTTAATGTTATACTAAAAGATAGTTATATACAAACCTCAGCTTTTATTCTAAATGGCGGACGTCGGTTCGAGTCCGGACTCTCACGCCATCCTAAAGGGAGCCCCACCTATCACCATAATATCATTAAGAGATCTAAAATACTGACAGGACTTTTTCTATTTTAACCGGTGTCAATTTTCTCCTTTTTGAGGCGCCGATTTAGATAACCAATTGAATGCGAGTATTATCATACCCATTGATGCCACCAGCCAATCAAATAGCTTTGTTATGGACATTTACTTATGGATCTTTTAAAAAATGAACTTTTTTAAAGTTAACTGAACCTCAAATAGAATTGTTATTATTTTGTAAAAGCAAATATAAACCAAGAGCAATCTGTAACTGAGAGCTCTTCAATTGGGTTAGTCCTCTTCTGTTTGAATGTTTACATTTGGGATCAGACATGAAGCTGTAGACACACTTAAGGAGAAAGAGACGCAGCCATCCATTTCTTAATGGGTTATTTTTGTTTTGTTGTTTATACTATAGAATGAAGCCCATAAAGTGGATTTTCTGTTTATTAGAAGGGTTTTTCTAGTGCATAAGTTCGTCTCCCTCTCTCTCTCTATCCTAGTTCCGGAGTTCCACTTATACCCTCATTAGAGTACCCTTGTATCCGGTCAAACTAAGTGTGAAGTGGATGGTTCAATAACCTACTTCCGTAAACCAAGGTGATAATAATGATTAAGAGATTTGAAGTAAAAAGTAACAAGTAGTTGCAAAAAAATACCTGTGAAATTAATTTGAACAAACTTAGATATTGATTTGTATTTAGATTATCCATTTTATTCTACGCTTTCATTCCCATATTGTATATTTTTATGTATATAACTATTTATTTCGTGTTCATTATTTATTTCAAAAAAATTATTGCTTTTTAACAGTATTTTATTTACTTTTTTTTCGCTTTAAAGAGACAAATAATATTTTTTATTAAGTATTATATTATTATATTGCATGGATTTCAAGAATCTACTTCCGTTAAAGGGGTGCTATTAATGATGAAGAAATGAAGATGGAAATTTGGAGTGCAAGTAACAAGTAGATGCAAAATGATACTGTGAAATAATTCTGGAAAAAACAAGGACAATTAGATTTAATTATATTATCTTTAAACCATACCCTAGAACGCATTCGTTCTTGAATAATGTACTTTTTTAATCAATGGTCAACGTAGAACAATGATAAATTATTTTAGAAAAACGAAAAGATTATAAAATATTTCATACAACTAAATGTATTCGAAACTATTCAATACAACAACAAAAAATATTTAATATAACTTAATATGTTTAAAATATGAAGATAACAAAATAAACTTAAAAATAACTTATTGAATAATCATTTCAAAGGGTTTGATTAAGATTAACAGATTTGAATAGTTTATAATACAAATACATAACAAAAATAACTAGAGGCATATATACACTCAGAGAGTGCAAACCTCCGCCGTCATGAGCCTTCCGAGGCGGATTTTTCACGACTGGGAGGCGTAGAGAGACGGGGGAGGTTCCCCTAGACGGAAATTCCAAGAGGAAGAC
The DNA here is from genome assembly GCA_013387185.1 of Caligus rogercresseyi. NCBI lineage: Eukaryota > Metazoa > Arthropoda > Copepoda > Siphonostomatoida > Caligidae > Caligus > Caligus rogercresseyi. The sequence continues at coordinate 14,384,665 of CP045892.1, forward strand.
GCTCCGGCACCCAATTTCACAGCACAGCGACATCTATTGGCAGAGTAGGCTAACTTGAAAAATTTAGTAGTATTAGCTCATTTGGCGCCTTAATTCTGCACTCAGAGATGCCAAAATTTAATCACTTCTTCCTTTGGCACTTCTAACAACTCCACAAAATTTCATTCAAATCCGTTCATACTTTTGAGTTATCCTGCTGACAAACCAACAAACTAACAAACCAACAACGCCAGTGAAAACAATACCTCCTTCGGCGGAGGTAAAAATATAAACTCGTAAAATAAATGGATATAAAAATAAATCACAAAAATATGTAAGTATATATAAAACTCTATAGTAAGATTATGACATTCAGGAATCTACTTTCTTTTTTCGAGGGTGTAATTAACGACAAACATATGAATAGGAGTTTTGAAGTGACATGTAATTGCAAAATGATTTCTCTGAAATAATTTTGGAATCCAAACTAACAAAGATGTGTGTATATATTATAGTATACCCCTAATATGCAACGCACTAATGGCTATATATTTTTGAATATATGGTTTTAATGAACGATTTTAAAATTATATTTCGTTGTATTAAATATTTTAAAATCTCTTTTATATATTATTTTATCAATCTTCAACGTCATAATTGTCATGATAAAGTATAATCATCAAACATTATAATGAAATTACTTTGTATTAGTAAAATATTTTGATTAACTGAATACCGGCTCCGATAATTGCTTTTAATTATGTCCTAAAATCCCGGGCACATTTTTGAATTAAAGCATATGGTACCATTCTTCCTTTGAAGAAGAAAAAGATAAAAGTTACGTCAATCAAAAGAAAAACAGAAAAAATATAGAAAATAAATTTATATTTCCAAGACTTCTCCTTCTTTTCTTTTGTAAATAAGGTCCTCGAAAAGTCTAGGCATTTAATTTGATATGTCATATTAATTTAATGACAACTACTCATGCATAAAGATATAGATAATGGGTTTAATGATCCATTGATCTCAATGGAGCATAACTCGGACGAATAGACGTAGAAAAAGCAATAAAAATGAGTTACCAAATGAAAAAGGGATGCTTTTTGGTGAGTTATCGAGTTTATCCATCGTATGGTGACAGTTGTTTGTTGAAAATATAGGATTTACAAATTTAATATTTTTTTTTTAGTGAAGATAAAAAAGTATATATATATATATATCCGTATATTTCAATACTTCAGTTCTCTTGTGATCACAGCCCTTCAACTTGCACACAAAATGTTTTCCCATTTTTATGAGCCCCTTAAAAAAAGTCACGAAGCGATAAAAATAAAAACTATCTGCCTTAAAGGACCCTATCCCAGAAAAATAGATCAAAAACCTCACGTCGACTCCATTAAACCCATAATCATATTTAAAAATCAAATAAATATATAAATATTCCTAGGAGAGACGTTCAGACCTCATGAGATTTATTAATGTGTCAGTCTTCACAGATGTGGACATTCATTAAAATGACGACTTTTCTTCGGTCATCTATTAAAAGAGAGTCTTATGAATGTTAGAAGTCACACATATTTAAAAACATTTTGATACGCTGAAATATTATTTGCATTTTTGAAGGTCAATGGAAAACATTGACCTTATTGAAGTATATTCATTTCACTTGGCAATATATCGTCGTGTTGGAAAAATCGAATTAAATAAGAGTGTTTTGCACGTATGTACTTCTGCAGGCTAGCAAAGTTTAATTTATGACGTTTTGTTGAGCATGTAATATCGTTCAATTTGTATTTAAAAACCTGATCTGACTTCTTCTTCGTTTGATTTTAATTAATCGTTGGATTATTATATTTATTTTATTTGTTAGTTACTGCAAATAAATACAATATCAATCTCGAGATATCTGGCGTATATTTATAATAAATAAAATAATTTAGACTCGACCCAAACTATTAGTAATATGTTATTGGAATTTAAGGCTGAATATATATATATACATATAATGAATTTGGTTCTTCAATTCCATACCAACTACTTAATTGTTGCCAAAAATACGATAAATAACATTTTAAATTGATTATTTAAGGATAATACTCATTACATCATTTAGGAATGAAAACTTAAGTAAAATCTTGTGTGAAGGATAGATTATATGTTTTAATATTTTTTTCATTAAGCGCCTTGTAAACTACGCTCTTTTCAATGCAATACATTAAAATATGGTTATGTTGATAAATATTATGACTAAAATATTTTATACTTTTAAAGTAATAATACAAGGAGATGACACGAACAAATATGTACAATAGAAGAGCACTCTCATCCCTCACTATTTTAAGCCAATACAAAAGTGATTTAAGTAATAGCTCACAAATGAGGTCAGTTACACATGTTACTACATATATACATTCTTACTACTCATAAAATGATTATAAAAAGTTGTTAAAGGAAATCACATGAGGTTTTGAAGAGTAATTCGAAACCTACATCCGGCGAAGAAGAAGAAAAAACAAATCCTTGACCAAAGGAAATAGTTTTTTTGCGTCTATCATTATCAAGGGAAATAAACAAACACTTCCAATTATGAAATATCTTTTTTATTGCTCTGATAAGTGGGGTTTTATTGCCTAATGTTTTATCTATGAATATGTAAATACATTAGTGGCAATCAAGAATTTCTTCATAATATATTCATTTTTAAATTAAAGTAACAAAAATGTGTTAATGGTGTTTTGAAATATTGTGCATAACTTTTTCACACATAAAAAATTATGTCTCTAAAAAGGGATATTTTTCTAAAGGAACTTTTATAATATATATGGATGAATATATTAAAAATACGACAATTGCATTTAGCATGGCAGCAAAAACATATATAGGACAAATTTAGTCACCGCACAAAAATAAACGCGTCGATGTATTTCACTTACAGTTACTTGACGAGGATTTTACACAATGTAAGCAATGTTGATTTTTTTACTAGTCAACAACCCCAGCTTTGATTTTATATAGCATTTATTTAAGAAATATGGATAATCTTATTTGAAATCAACATCTTTGAATCAAATGCTATTTTGCTTCGCAGCTCCTACTTGAAAAGGTCTATCAGTTTTTTTTGTGCATTGCTAGCGCACAAGAAGCCATTTGATATCATGGGGAATCAGAGCTTTCCAATATTCATCTAACAGTCCAACTCTGTCTCCATTAGGCACTCTTTTATCATCTAATAGAAAAAAGAGATTCTCAGGCTCTCTCATCACTTGCAATAGCAGCAGGACTATTGATTAACCCATTAGAACCTGAGCGTCGATTTTTGACGTGTTATAAAAGTAACGAAAAAAGTCGCAATATATGCAAAAATGACACTGTATGAATATGGATATCGTTTTAAGAGTATTTACTTGATAAAGATTCATTGTTTATGTTGGTGGCATTTTTTTGTCAGTCTAGACAAAGAATTTTACAGCGACGGTGAGCCTCAAAAATTATCCACTCCAAGGTATTGTCTTCTTGATATTTTTCTGTGTTGTCAAGTACTTCCAATAAGTAATATAGGTGATTAAATTATTTATTAAACATTATTCTTTAAATGTTGATTACATATAATATTGAATTTGGCATCTTAATTTCTAGAAAAAACGATTTTATTTTCTAACGTCGAAAAATCGACGCTCAGGCTCTACAGACATATTTTTCAAAGGGAAATGCAAACAAGTCTATATTACCATTTCTAGTACTGCGTTTTTATATGTGATATTGTTTGATTATAACAAATTATATTAGGCTTATTATTATATTTGTAAATAGCTCTTTTTAGATAGGTTACTGAGGAGATATTTTCTCTTCTGGAAGACATGGATGAGTCTGCGGATGTTTTTATAGGCCTTTCAGAAACCTAGGCAACTCTTTGACGAGGATAGCGATAGGTCAGATGACGAGGCAAAAGGCATTTCAGAATGAATAAGTCGACTTTTATTGGAAACCTTTGTTCATTTTAATCTTTTTGAAAATTGAAAGTGCAGCCTGTGAAGAAGCAAGAGCGTAAATCATCTATTATTTGGATAAATAAATCTGAGAAATATTCAAATATTTCAATCTTTTTCCAAAAAATCTCCATCTGAAAACGATATGATAGCAAAGAATCCACAAGACTTTTGAAGCTTTTCTTCATTTCCAAAACTGTATTTCTACAAATGACCGTGCTTCAAAAATTAGAACAGAAGTTTGTTTCAGCATGGAAGTTTGAAAAAAAGTTATATATGTGGACGAAATCATGATACCGTACATTGGAAAGCATTACACAAAACATTTTATCCGAAGGAAAACCCATTGAGGTTTGATTCCAAATGTAGGAATCATGCTCCAAATGTGGATACTGGCATTCTTTGAATCTTTATTGTGGCAAACTCCAGAAAAATTATGTTAAAAAAATAACCCTTGGAGGGAACACAGCGATATATTTATCAAAACGGCAAAGATTCCACCATAAGATGGACTCAAGATATATTCGACAATTTCTTCACCAGTATTTCCCTCATAAAGGACAACGAAAGTGGTGGTGGCCCATAGTTTTTATGTAATTAGTGTCACAGTCAACATACATGCCAATTGCTGAAACAACAATGAACAAATAGCGTTTCACACAATTTCATCAAATATCTGGCAGTACATTATTGTAAATATTTTGGTCAAAATCGATTCAAGGAGCAAAATACTTTGAAAATTAATTATGTATCGAGATATGATGAAAAAATCCATTGGATCATACATTGTGAAGGTACTAACGTATGTGACACTGTAATATAAAACCTTCGTTCATTTGTTGTAAATGCTATGCTGGCCTTCACCACAGGTGCTTCAAAGAATACCACTACGTTTGTAAAGCAATAATATTTAAAATCTATAAAAATCTATAAAAAATTGATCAATAAGTTATTTTAAATAAAAAAATATGTTATTATGTTTATTGTGTATCCATCTATCTATATATATGTAAGAATTAAAAGAGAAAAGAAAAATATAAACGGAAAAATGTATAGTACCGTTTATTATTTTTAACTAATAAATATTTGCCTGTAGAGCCTGAGCGTCGATTTTTCGACGTTCAAATTTCTCAGCAGTGACTAGTTCTATTTGGTTGAAATTTTGAACAAATTTCTATGTGTCAAGATAAAATAGCCATAGAAGTTTCATTGTTCTACAATCATTATTTAACTTTCGGCTCTAATGGGTTAAGGAACGAGTCTGTAGAACACCTTAGCACCAAGGAAAGTCATGTGGTAATTTTTGATAGGTAAATGGGTATCTGTCCAAAGAAATAGAGATGCTAATAACACTATAAAGTAATATGACTTATATAAAAGCGATTTTTGTAAGTAGCATTTAAGCTCAGCAATATTTAGAGCATAATTTCTTTCGTTGTTGTTCCTTGTATATTTTCTATTATGGTTGGTAGCTTTAATATTTGTGCTAATCGGAATTAAAATTAGCTCGAAGTATAAAATCACTTAATAAAAAACCTAATTTTATCGAGCATTCGCAGCTATCTGGCGGATAAATTAACTCATGACAGAATAATAATTATTGAAGACATTCGAGCCATCATGATTTCGACGGCAGCGCGATACCTGGCCTTTACTGTGAAGATCCCTACGATCAATACCATTCCATGGAAATATGTGGGGATCTGGTACGATTTTATCCGTCTTGCTCCACTGGACATCTCCAACTTTTGCAACTGACTGTGAAACAGTACAAGAAATTTGCAAAAGACAAACAAAATAAATATTTACAATCTTTTTATTTTGTTATTTTGTACATTATTTAGTATGTCTGTATTTATGATAACAATTTTGTTTCTTTAATGTTTTTTATTATAATCAAACCCCTTATAAATCAAATATTTCTAGACAAGTTGCTTGAATGAACGGACGGAGTAAATGTTTCTTACAATATAGTTTAATATTTTTTGCTACTCGATCACATTTCCCAAAACTTCATTAAGAAATGATGCATCTCTCTGCATGATAACAATACATACAAGTAAAAAAAATGTAAAAAAATGAATCATGACCACTGCATCTACATACTTCCTATCCTAAAGAGATTATTTTGCGAGAAAGATATCCAATTACAACAAACAAGGAATGCAACGTGAGCTCTTTGAGAAAAACTTGGATGTGAATTCTGAGACTACCCGGAGAAAGACCACAGCAACAAGAGTCCCGTAATCAATGTAAACATAATAAGAACTTATTGGCTATCCATTGGTATAAATAAAAATAATATTATTTAGACTTCGTCAAAGTAATTTGGTACAGGGGGTATTTTGATGGAGGTTTAATATACCTATCAAATGATTATTGTATCTTAGTACAATCAATAATGAAGAGAGTTCAGGGAATTTTAATGACCTTCCATGAACTGTGTACTAGTTATATATTTTTTTCTTCATAGATATATTATTAATAAGTATTATGTGACTCCATCTTTAAGTAAAATATTTTTTTGTACAACTCCCATGATCGGAAATTATACTAAAGGATACATTATCTTATTTAAATATACTTAAGCTTGTTGGGTATTAACAACAACTAAGATCTTCAGGATCTCTTATCAAGTTCAGATTTTTATTCTGTAATAAAATAAGCGAACAAACTAAACTAACATGAAAAATTATAAATGTTTTATAAATCATATGAATATAACCTATGATTTTCATTTGATATGTCCCTTTGTTAACAAAGATACGTATCAGATCTTCGAAAATATCACACTTAATGCAAGACACTCTATAAGCATTTTCCGCTTCTTATTTGTTATAATTTCATAAACAATTTTTCACAAAAAACTACTTATATCTTTGTTATTCTTGTATATCTAAATGACCCACGAATAATATGGGGAGGCTTATGTGTCATTTAATGGAGAAGATAAAATTTCTCTCTCTCTCTCTCTCACGTGCCGTGTTCTGACCCCCAACCGAAAATTCTTCGTCTTTTTATATATGGACATATGGATTTTTTTTGTCTCTGCGGGCTAAAGACTTGCTGCCTCAAAGGTAACAACATTAAATAAATAATCAGGAGTTCACTCACTCCCTTAATTACGTCGTATACACTGTGTTAATATTATTTATTTTTAAATAGTAATAATAGTACTAGGGCTAAGACGCATTGAACTTTCTTCAAATGGAATTTGCTGCTGATATAACAGCTGGGTCAGAGATATGAGCCTATTTCTGAGTACAATATGAAGAAGCCAAACATACTTTATTATAGTTGAGATGTTAATTCGATGATATAAATTATTTATTTCAACACATAGAGACATAAAGCCACAGAGAGCTTATTGGATTCTTCAGAGAAATATGCCATTGTGTCCGGAATACAGCTGAACGATGTTTCTCTGCTATTGGAGGGAATAAGCTCTCTATATCTCTATGATTTGACCTATTGGGTCTAGAGAAGTCAGAGAAGATAGTATATTGACTACCTTACGTTAAAATATAAACAAAGATATTTGTATCTCAATTTGTTTTTACTTACATCATTCATTAGAAATGCATCCCAGCACGCTTTATTTTGCTTATTTAGTTTGATAAAATTGTATTCCTGTGAACATGAAAGAGGCTTTTTAATGTGCAAATTAGGCTATCAAGCCTAAGAAATTAGTATAGTATAACCATTGAATCTTCTTTTTTTGAATTTTTTGAAATTGACCCATTATACTTTTGGAAAAACGTCCTTTAAACTATTTAAATCCACATAGGGAGACTGATGTCGACAAAAATGCATTTTTTATTCCACAGTTCATAAAAATATATACAAGCACGAAAAAAAAGAATGTATATAAAATGATGTTAATGTGTAAAAATATAAATAAACATTTTAGTGCATTTTCGGTTTGCTTTACGAAATATCGAAGTATTTTGTTAGATGATATATTGTATTAGTGTATCTCTATTTTATCTTTGTATATATATATATATATATATATATATATATATATATATATATATATATAGCTTCCTTATATCATCTAAATTGTTTTGAAATTTAATTTGATGGTATAACATTTATATCAATTAGGGATATACTTTTATGAAAATGCTCGATTCAATGGTGGACTCCCACATTGTTTTCTATGCCAACATAATTAAAATGACTATCATTGTGATGAAGGGACTCTTTAGGTAGATCCATATAAATCAATAATTTAGATGATTTTTATGTTATTTGGCATTTACAATCACGAGATTTATAACAACACTTAGCAACCAATTCGGAGTGAGAAAAGTTGCACGTTTTACTTCTTGCGTACAGGGCTTTTGATAAAACAAAAGGATAATCGGAGAAATAGCTTTCATTCAAAGATAAGTTCATATTGATTAATTAGGTATTACTTATACAACCAGAGTACAATTAGTTGATTAGTTGTTCTTATATAAATACACAACACAGCAAAGCAGCTAATTCAGAATTAAAGCTGAGAACATCACAAATAGTTTTAATATCAGAACCAAATCTGAATAATGGTTCAACAAAAAATGCATGGTTGTCCCAGAATTCTCTGACAAAGATGTTTGCACAGTATACTTAAAAATAGACGAATCTCTAACATATATACATATGTGCAATCTATCTCGATCAACTACAATCAGTAGAGAATAAAACAATGTTAAGTCTCCTTAAGCATTGTGAACATCAACAAAAGCCTCTTCCTATAGCTATGGATAAAAAAAATCCAAGACTACTCAACCGTCGCGCCAAAACATGAGTCTTCTTGTTCAAGCTTATACGGGCCATGGACCATTTTTGGTTCATCTAAGTAAATGGAAAAATATTGACGGAATCTGCAATATCTGTATGGAAGAGCCACAAAGCGCAGACCACTTAATTAACAGATACCCATCACTCTCTTATGAGAGACATCAATTCATGCAAGAAGAGGATGAAGACCTACGTATCCTTAAATTGATGAAATGCTCAAAAATGGAAAAAATAATTAGTGATAACTTTAATATTGTATAATACTTTAGATCAACTCCTGCTGTAGTAACACATATACCCCTCTGTGTGGTCGTGTTCATTTGCTTTGTATATGTGTGTATTGTTATATATCTTTGTTCTATATTGTAATGCATATGTGTATAATGTTGTAACACAGATACCCCAATGTGTGGTTGTTCTTTATTTTAGTTTATGTATTTCTGTATATGTTTGTCTATTGTAAACAGTAATAAATTTATAACTAACTAAACCAGAGTACAATTAATGTATCTATTATACATTAGTTTATGCGTTTCTTGTCATTGGTACTGTTAGGCTATATAATTGCCCTTAATTCATAGTTTATAAGTAAATAAATCAATACTTACTTTAAGCTCTGAATAAATTTAAAGAAATCAAACTACTTTTAAGTGAGATTTTTTTGCCTATTTGACTCGATAGAATTGTATCCGAATGGATATAAATAAGCATTATAGTATTAAAATTTGTCTATTGAACCTATGATTTTATCAACGAGGTAGATCAAAAATGGCCATCCCCTCTCGGGATTCGAACCTGCGCCCCCAACATTGAGAGTTGAACACGCCTTAACGCACAAGGCTATCGCACTCCCTTTTTTGTGCCTATATGGTTCGATAGAATTGCATCCGACAGGATATAAATAAGCATTAAAGCATTAAATTATTCTATCGAACCTAGGGTCTTATCAATGAAGTAGGCCAAAAATGACCATCCCCTCTCGGGATTCGAACCACCGTCCCTAACATTGAGTGAGATCTAAAATTTACAATATAAATGTTTTTTTTCATACTTATTCTTATAAGATATATTTACCAAAACAACAACACACTTATATTCATTAACAGCAGCCCACTTCCTTAAGGGTGGTGTTGACTGATGTTTTGAAGATCATCACCATCAGAGAGAGAGAGAGTCAGGTGCAAGAAGATCCTATCCTTCTTTGCAGTGTGGGTCATTTGCGATTCAAATAAGAAAAAAAATCATTGTTGACAAGAAGATAAACAAATATAGTAATGGCAGGTGGAATATGAAGAATATTATTAAGTCTCCAGAGGGTGCTATAGAGAGAAAGACGTCAGTAGTGTCTTTGATGTCGTCAAAAGTGAGGATCTAGCCAGGTTATTTGTATCAAAATATATTGAAATACATGGTACCTCCATATTGCCCAGAGACCTTTCCGGTGATCGTGACGTAATTAAAAATCCCTGACAAGCGGGAAAAATGCCACTAAAAACTTTTAAAAACTTCAAAAAACCTCAAGACTTTCCTACAACTTAGCTGACTGTTAACGAGTTTTTGTGCCCCTACTGATCTCCATATAATCCTTGCGTCCTCTCTGGCCCCTCACAAATCCCCCTGAGTCTCCTATTGACTCTACATACACGAAGCCCCTCGTGTCCCCACCAATCGCAAACGGATCTCCGCCTCTCCACTGACTGCCTGACATCGGAGCGTTTTTCTTTGACAGACAGATTTGTTTAGCTTATAATGAGGCAGAATTAGTAAATGTAGAGCTTGATTGGGTGTGCAAGTGGACGAAAATGAAGAAATGTCCCATTGATCATTGAGTTTTTATTAATATTTATTATAAAAACATTCTAATGATAATACTCTTTATGTGTACGAAATACTTTTAATACGTCACAAATAACAATAAGCCTTCCACTATCCATTAAAAACAAAAAATGAACATACTGATTAATCTATATGTTATTAGAGGAAAAAAAATAATACATGGATATTTTCCTAAGCAATGGTCCCCTAACAGAGCCATGTTTACAAAATGTGGTAAGCACCGCAGAGACTTTGTGTTACTCTCCATATTTATTTAAATAGTTTTAAAAAAACAATGAGAGATCATTTTATTTTCCCTTCTCGACGATATATAATGAGGAAGTTCCTCGGATCTGACGATACAAACGATAACAGACTATAAATACGTATTTTTATCATTATTCTTTCCCACTTCTTATTAGTTTCTCTTTCTATTATACACACGACAAATTTTACTTAATGCTATTTCATCCCACGTGTATATAGTGGTATATGTTTTAAACATTTGTAAATAAATGCTTTACCAGTTTTTGCCTCCCCGAAAACTGTAATTATTAAATAAATAATAATGAAATAAAATATTAAAAAGATAAATAAGACTAGAGGACTCAGAGAGTGCAAACGTCCTGCCGATCCCCACCATATAAATCACTTGGTCTTTTGTCATTTGCCAATAGATGTTGCTGTGCTGTTCTCTCCTCTTGAGAGCAACGCACAGCGACATCTATTGGCAGAGTAGGCTAACTTGAAATATTTATTATTATTTAGCTCATTTTGCATCTTAAAGAAGCACTCAGAGATGCAAAATTAAATCACTTGTTCCTTTTGGCATTTCCAACAACCCCACAAAGTTTCATCCGAATCCGTTTCCGCACTTTTTGAGTTATCCTGCTGACAAACAAACAAACCAACAAACCAACCAACAAACCAACGCCAGTGAAAACAATTTGGCGGAGGTAATAACTATGGAACGAGACAATTTAACTTTTTCAAATGCATATATTTGTTTGAAGGCAAATTTTCTAAAGAATATGGTTAAGCCCTGGATATACTTTTTTTCTTGCTCCAAACTATCGATATTTTTCTATTATTAAATCCACTGTAAGTAGACCTATACCCTCAGTATAATTGAATAAAGTAAACTATACTTTAAATACAAGATGAAATCTTTGTCATTTAATTTTAATGAGGAAGCATGTATTCGATATTATGAAAAATATACTTTGTACTCTTTTCCCCTCAACAATCTGAGTACATATAGGTACAGGGTTCTAACATTCTAAATATAGATCCTAAGAAGTAAGATCTTGGTCCTCAAGAAGTGACACAGACCCCAGCGAAGTTTTTCCCCCTCGCTCTCTCTCTCTATGACGTAGATATATGTGTGCTCATATTAAGGGCAATTATTATGCTTTTATTATTATTAAAGGTCCAGAAAAATTGTATAAGTATGTATATGAACCCAGTTATATACATAGGTATAAACAACGAAGAAGGTAAAATTATTACTTTCAGTGTGTCCAAAGACAACATTCTCCAAACAATATTTCATCTCCATGATATGTGGTGGTGCTCCTTCCATCTTCTTAAAGGTTTTGTTTTGAGGGTGGAGAATTCTTTTGCAATTACTTTGATGATGGAGGGGGGGGGGGGGGTATTTCCATTTGCGGGGGATTCCTTTGATAAGAAATAATAATATAGAAAAAGGGTTCCTTTGGGGGTAATATCGTGATGTTCAGGCTACACATTTTGAACGGAACAAAGGGAGATAAAAATAACCCTGAATGCGGTCTATCAAGCTCCCAAATGATATGGATCCGTAAAAATTAATTACTTTGATGGATATGTATATCATCCCCGTTCTACATGGATGTTATGCATAATCGATATCAATAATTGTATGTATAACAAGAAAGAGATGTGTTTCATTTACGCCTCTTAACACTATCTTAGTGTGCTGGTCTTTTTTTTGCCAATTTGATTCAGTGGAATGCATAATTGCTGGCATGAATTAGCATTATAGAATTATAATAGGAAGATCAAGTTTATTTTTTTAATGAAATTGATCAATCTTGACCTTCCATTCCCGGTAGTCGAACCCTCAAGACTCAAGAACGCCTCCGCTGAGCATTCCGCTTAATAAATATAACATAAATAGAGTGAAAAAAGTCGAAATAAAACTTTTTTTCTGTCTTATAATATTTTAGAAACAACATTCGACTTTCTAACATCGATATTAATGCGTAAAAATACAACCATAAGCAAACTTAGCTTCAACAGAAGAATCGAACTAGGAATCACAAGCCTAATCTCATGTTTGAGTGATGAACGTCTTGATGGTTGTTCTTCTAAAGTCTATTATTTGAATACTACGTTTCAATATAAGCTGTATTTTTGGAATACAATAGAATCCCGAGAACCACAAGATCGATATGGCGAGCTACCGTTATTATCGATTATATAGCTTAAAAATGGGCGATTTCCTCAGTATTGTCGTTTTTATAATTCCTTGATTCTTTGTATTTGATTAGTTTGTTTGTTATATGACAAGTTTTAAATTGAATTTGGATTGAGAGAATAGATTCGCTAATAATCATAATACTGAGTTTTATAAACTCATTTACTTATATTATTGATAATATTTTTATAGTATTTATACGTTTTATACAAGTTATTTGAAAAACTGCATATGAGACCAAAATTAAATTAGGTTATAGGTTCTAATTTGTCAGGTATATTTTTTGGTCATATAATAAAAAGATTCCCTAAAAGCTTACAATTCTACCTCAAGTAGAAGGTCATAATATCCGAAAGGACAATAAGACAAAAACTTTAATTATTTTTATTATTTACGAATGTATGTTGTTATTTGCTCATTTCATGGCAGCATGGTCCACAGCTGTTGTTTTCTATGCTACCACGACAGCTATATCATCAAGTACAATTGTTCAACATATGTTTCATTAGAGATAAAATGATATAAAAGTTGAATAACATGTCAAAACTATCAGGCTCTTCCGATAGCTGTCTGGAGACGAGATAACAGCCGACGTACCTTTCCTATTAGGTAAAAAATACATATTAAAGAACCTTCAAAAATATAATTTCTGGGTCGTTTAACTAAATGTAGTCATGCAGTTCCAACGGTTGATGAAGTTCAAAAGCAATAAAACATCAAAATATATGTTCTTTGTAAAAGGATTTGTAGTTTCAAAATTACTTTTTCAACCATTCCTTATGTTTTTATAAGGCAGTTTTATGATATTCAATGTATGTAAGTATTTCTTACATACTTAAATATCATTTATAATCGTTCATGTAAATAAGAATCTATGAGACAAATTAAAAAGAAACTATGTGCTTAAGATATTCGCATATGGGAGTACAATAGCTTAGTTTATTAATGCAAGTTCAACTACCAATGTTGAGGGCGCAGGTTCGACTCCCGAGAGGGGAATGTCAGTTTGGTCAACCTCATTGATAAGATCCTAGATTTTTTAGACTAATTTTAAACTATATAATGCTTATATCCAGTCGGATGCGATTCTATCGAACCAAAAAGGCACAAAAAAAATCTTCCGTTCACAAACTATAATTTGTTATTTAACATTTTGGATTTTTTTAAACCATATAGGCAAAAAAAATCAATATAGCCTTCATTTACCTTGTGCCACTTTGAATATAGTTTATACACATTCTCAGTAACCTCAATAATATAACATACATTATTCATACATTTTTTCATTATATGTTTTACATTATATGATGTATTATTTTTATTCAATAAAGACCGTGCTTATGAGAAAAAAAACATACATTAAGGTTAATCAAAGCACATGTGATCTAGTGGTTAGATCAGGGGACATTGATTTTTACCCTTCAAAAATATCCTGGTTTGTTGAATAAGTTGTATAATTTAGTAACAATTGATTGTAACGCTTCTAAATAGTCCTTGATGGTAAGAGGTCAGTATCGTTGAATATATTGAGCTATTGTTTAATATATAAGTACCTTCCGATTATTTGTAAGACTCTACTATTGCTTTCACAATATTGCATATTGTCAAAACCAAAATGCCAAAATATAAGCATATGAAAAAGGTGCTTAAAAAATTAATGTTTGTAGATAATTATTTTTGAAACCAATGGACTTCACTATTGAAGTTTAGTTATATATTATTTGCAAAATATTTAGGTATTAATAACTTACATAATTAAAAATAAAAACCTTTCTTATGTTATATATAACATCGCCCTGTCATATGCTGCTTATTTTCTTTTCCGAATTAATAGAAAATGAGTTGATGCTGTAGAGATTGGTGTTCATTTTTGGGTATATTTATATATATATATTTATATATATATATAAAAGGTATCATTATTTTATAATCTAATTTTTGTGTTCCTAAAACTTTTATTGTCTAATATATTTTTTAACTTTTTATAAATAATAATTAAATAGCCCAAAAGGATTTTTGATAACAAAATCTATAATAGCAAAAAGCTTCCTCTCCCCATAAGAATGTATTTATCATAAGCCTTGTCTTAGGCAATACTTACAAATTTACGTACATATGTATTTAGCTAGGAATCACTAAAGCTATTATTTTTATGATCCTATACTAATTTTTATTGGACTTCTTACAATTCCTAAAACCAGTGATCGGAATGCAAGATCATTAAGGTCCCTGACCCCGAAAGGGGAAAGACAATGTATATCCATATAATTTATTGGATGATTTCATATTTTACATCTATCTCTCTCTTGCTATGCTTTTCCGTGAGAGTCAGAAATGAATGTCTAGAATCTACCTAAAATGCCTGGCACTCCAGGAATGCGGCCTTAAATCAGATTGAAACTCTACCCCTGAAGTGTGAGTTTGTCTGGAAGGGAGATGTCAATGTAAATGGGTCTGCAGGGGCAAAGATATAAGTGACTAATGTGACGTCATCTCAATATATGTAAACAAAGGGTGGATAATAAGCGGGAAGTTTGAAATGATGTAATCAGCAATTATTTGGCAGAACGACACGCTTTCTAATTAACAAGATTACATATTTTAGTATAGATCCTTTCTAGAATTGGAATTATTTTTCATAACAATAAGACTGTGGCGCCAAAAAGTGTTCAATATTGTCTTTACTAAGAAAGTATATGCTTTACGCGTCAAGATCTATGCAAAACTTTTATTGTTTTGAGATTTTGGAATAGTAAAATAATCGGAAATTATCTCTCTGAATCCCGACTTTTACAAAATAAAGAGTAGTTATTTGTTTTCATTTGAAATATCTGTGTTGGGATTCCCACATTTTTCTGCTTCCGTCTTTTTCGACATAACTGTTTGAATGTAGGCTATATTATAAGACAACACACATTAAAACAAATTAATTCAAAATAAGATATAACAAAAAGTAACAAATTAAATCAATATATCAAGAGTCGAATACAAATCAGATTTCATCGAATAGTGAAATAGCCATTTTGAAAAAATAAATATTCTGATTATGCATGACAAATATTCCAAATCCTTATACATTTTTCAGTGTCATTTTCCCCCATAAGCGGGGGATTATGAGCCCTGTATCAAAGCTCTTGCAAAAACAACAAAAATATATATTTACATAAATACATGTATCTGCACTGGACCTACGCAAAGAAACTTAGTTACTCTTAGCAACAGTTATAAGAGTGTTGTTATTTTTGCGTATATACACACAAGGGCTGTACTTTGCAATAATTGGGATGCCAGAGACCTTTAATGCTCCTGGGCTTGTATATGTATATATATATTTACATTCACTGCATTTAATTATGGGCCTTCCATTCAAAATAATAATAATAAGACATGGTGGGGAGTTTACATAGGCGGTCTTCCTAGCTCTGCTTCACATTGCATTTATCGGGTTAAAGTTTGCTGTTTGCCCTTGCCTTGAGTCTTTCTTGCATCCTTGAAAAGCAGCAACGAAACTGGTTAATCAAAACGGCATGTATTCGGCGGGAAGTTTGAAATTACAAGGGAAGGCATATTCTTGGATGATATAATCTCTGTTTTTAAGGCATCCTTTGGATGATTACTTAATTATTATGAATGCAACAATATGAAGACAGTTATTCTATTTATAATATATTTGCAGTATGATCAGGAATATACTGCAATAAAAAGTATATACTTTTTAATATTATTACGAACTTTATTTGCTCTTAGTTGGAATTGGATTATGTATATATATATATACATATATATAATATAAACCAATTTCAGACTTCATGATATTTATGATAAGATATTTTTTTACATTAGACTGATACTTTTTATAGTAATCACTTATGCAAAAAATGCAAATGTGATAGATGTTAATTTGTAATCCGACAACTGCCATTGGTACACATAGCAATCGAAGATACAGACACATATATAGTTAATATATAGGAGAAAAAGCCAGAAATTATAAGCGAAAAAATGTAGATGAAATTTAAAAAATTGTTCCATATCTACACTGTGTAATTATTATTCAATGTTAACATTGTAAAAAAAACTGGCTACCTTATTAAAATATTACCTTTTTGAAAAATATTTGGGATTCTTTGTGCTGGTTGAATTAAGGGCTGTAAATGTTACTTTATACAATGTTTTAATCATTATCGATGTGATAAAAAGATGTGCTGGACTATCTTTATAGTTTATATTTTTATTGAATATTTTTAGAATGACATATTTTGTTTCCAGTCAGAATAAAGAAGATATTATCATAAGGAATCACATAAATGAGCCGTCTTCTTAATGGTTCAAAGACCACATCATTAAAGTAAAGCAAAACCAAGGCAATATTTAGAAAATATAGATAACAAGGGCAAAATTACAAAATCAGAGATATCTGTCGTCATGATTTTATAAGACCCCTCTTATCTGTTTTAAAACGTCTGATGATACACATTTTGTGGAGAGGTACTTTATTTTAGGATAAGATAAGTTGATGTTTTTCAGTGTATGTGAAAATAAAGAAATGAAAAAGTATGAGGATCTTAAATGCTTCAAAAAATAGCTCGGAGAAAGTGAATACTGCCCTAATAGGTGGAGTGTTATCATTAAAACCATCCTTAATGACAGGACCCCGTACGGGATGTCTCTTTAGTTAAGTCACTCAACATAATTAGACTTGAAAAAGTCGTTATGCAAGTCCTGGAGTGAAGTCCATTATGAGATCATATAATAGCATACTAAAAATAGGTGTTAATGGATTTATTCTGACAGGTTTCACAGATGAATGATACCAGCCTGGATCCAAAACAATCCATTTGGTTCAGTGTATTTTTTATGGCTAATATAACCATTCCCTAAAAGTTTATTTCGACAACGTCCTAGTTCATTGAAAAGGAAATCCTTTTCCTTCCAAATGTCTAACAGCTGCTAAGTTATTAATCGTATATGTACATGGAAAATTGATATCGGTAAGTGGATTGGGATAAACAAGATAAAGAAAGCTCTAACCAAATGATATTTCAGATTCCTCAAAAAAAGAAAATTAAATATTAGAAAATATGTATTATGTAAAATATTATCTAAGACAGTGAATAACTTTTGTATATACTAGAATATAAATATATACAGAGTCGTTGTAAGTATTTAATTAATTCTAGAATATATAATTTGATACGTTATGATTACATTGATCACAATATCAACTTACCTACTATAAAATGATGTATTAAAATATTTTTTTTCTTTACTTTATTCTGACATTAAATAATCCCCTAGTAAACAAAGATAATAATGCAATCTAAATATCAACGATCCCCCACGCAAGTCTCACTGAGTTGCAATATATTTAGAGGTAGTTTGAATTTTCCCGCTAAATATCCGCCATCTTGACATCGGAAATTAATAAATTTTTAGCTAGTTACACTGGCTTTTTTTGCCTTTTTGGTTAAATAGAATTGGATCCGACTGGATATAAATCAACATTATAACATTAAAATGAGTCATTCGAACTTAGGATCTTATCAATCATAATTAAGGTCGACCAAAATTGGCCTCCCCTATCGGGATTCGAACCTGCACCCCTACAATGAGAGTTTAACACGCTTTAACGCACTGAGCTATCGCACTCACTTTTGCAATTTACATCGTTCAAACATATGTATATGATGTGTATCATGAGCAAATATGATCGATATAAACTTTAATTTAAATCCATTAGGTCAAGGAGAAGGAACACAAACGACAAAGAGAAGTAATTTGATTAAAAAAATACAAAGTTAATCTTTTCAAACAGAGTACTTTTATAAGGATAATCTCTTTATTCTCTATAGATATAAAAGAAAAAATATTTCATCAAATCAGATTATTATTTTTAGCTTATTGATTGTTTAAAAATGTAAATTGTATCATATTTTAATCCCCTTTAATACTAATGGGCAATCCCAAAGAAACGAAGAGACAATGTGTCAATTATAGTTTAGTACAATCAAAATATTTTATAAAAGATGGAGGGCGGGGAAAATATAGGGACAATGGGTTCAATCGATTAAAAGATCCAAAGGCTATAAAGTTTCTGAAAATAGATTGCCTCATTTAAAAACAAAGATCTAATCAGGAAAAAAATGGGTATGCTAAAAATTATATTTAAATTTGTTAACAAAATTATTTTAAATATTAAGATTTATACACACAGATAAGCTATTAACTCAATGCCTATAAATTATAGTCTAATTTTCTTTTTTCCACCGATTCGTTTATTATGAATATAAAATAAAAAGCAAATTCACAAGGAAAACATAATTTATCAAAATATTTGCTCAATACTAGAATATTTATAATAAAGTAAATATAAATATTAATTAAAAACTATTAACTAATAGCATTAGAAAATGTAGAATGGACATTTAACTAATATTCAAAGAGGTATATTTAGAAAAATTGTAATTCTAAGATGTGTTAGGATTTTTGCGTATCCAAATATTACAAGAATCTCCCTGGAAAAATGCTAGAGAAGTTATTTAATAATACCTTCTTCGTCTCGACTTTATACAAAGTCCCTTGAAATGACCATCGGTCAATACAAGAAAACAAATTTCAGCAAATATTTAATAATGAATCCAGTACCTACCATCAAAGTTAGAGCATTTTTGAAAAATAGTGAAAAAGTTTTTGAAATTTTACTATTTTTTATATTTGTTTTATTGATATACATTCTACATTATCAAGTGCAAGTTATTAATTTTGTTTATATATGTTTAACTGTGTTAATCTTTTTTTGAAGTTTAATATTAGACTACAGTGTCTATTTATGTATTATAATACACAATCACTTCATTGAAATGGAGATTTGAAAAAAGAAATATTTCTATGGTAATAAAATTTTACCATAAAATAATTTAAAACTATAGTGTTTTTTATATTCGTCTAATAAACACCATATTCCTGTGTATTTTATGTTCGTTAAATATAATAATCCTTGTATCTTAGAAAGAAAATAAGTAGCTTTGTAGATGTATAACTATACTCTGACTATTATCTAAATCTGATTGTCAAATAAATAAAGTACGCTTCAAAAAATGTATAAATAGAAGTAAATTGGATAATCTTATTACTAACGCTATGATGCTGAACCATAATCACACGATACTATTTTAAAAATTAGAAATTCTGCGTATATATTTTAAATCCCTTAATTTTTTAATGGTTATATAACAGTCTTAGGGTCCGAACTTGGGCCATATTTAACCAGTTAAGAATCCCTAGTCTAAATCATAGAAAATAATGCTCCCAATATCGGGATACATGACAAATATAAAAGTACCAAAATGATAGCAAATAGCTTTAGATTTCTTTTCCAATAAAACCTTATTTTAATGTATGTAAAAAAGTTTTTAACTTGAATCAATATCTATATTATTAAATTTATTAAATAGTCCATAACTCAGCTTCTTTTAGCTTTTACTGATTATAAAACTTATATTTACAATATGCATGAAAGCTTTTCAAAAATTCATTCAAATAACTTAATATATATTTTTCATTTATTTATGGACCAAAAATAGAATGATTTTTTCCTCGTAATGGCATATGCAAAATATGCTATGAAGAATAGCAGGTTAATCAAAATATATCAAATATATATTTATGAACTGAAGACTTTGCACCTTTGGCGCCTACTTTGTTCATTACTTGACCTTTCCAGATATTCCCTTTTACTTAGTATTCCTTTTAAAATGATGAGCGAAAATATTTTTGGCTCTAATGTTAGACCAATGCACAAATTGAGGCACTCAAATTTTGTGAATCTTTATTCAATGTTATTTCGTTAAATAATATTTACCATTCATATAAAGTGAATTTGGTATATATTTGAATTCAAATATATAAGATCATTTAATTTAGCAACCTTTGAAAAAATATTATTGCGCATCAGCTATACCAATATTCATTCAAACCACTGAGCTTTGCCAATAATCTGAACCAATATTACTGCATATTTAGTCTCTGCAAATTTGGTATTTGGGATGATTCATGGGCGTTAAAAATCACATAAAATATTCTAGTTGCAAGTAACCTTTTTAATACTTTTGTCTAACATTTTTATCAGTGAAGAGAAAAATACATATATGCAACGACGTATGAGTAGCAGTTCACTAGGACAATAAAATCAGTTCATAAGGATATTTATTCTAATTAAATGATTGATTCTTTTTCAAATTTTGTCCCTTTTTTACGAACTAAAATTATATTTTTCGTAATTGCAAATTGAAGCAAAAAAATATTTAATAGAATTTTGAGTTCTTTTATTGAGTTCCTTAAGTATACAAGAGGCTGACTCCTGTTTTATATTATGAAATGAAAATCGTCTAGTAGGGATATGTTACCGAAATCAAAATCGAAGCTCATGCATCGTAGACTATAATCAAAATATAGTTAATACTTTTAATGTAAAAGTATTATATTGTCACCCTTAAAGGGACAAAGAGGATTTCTTTGGTATATATGATTAGACAATAAGTTAAAAACATATAGCCTAAAATGATAGCGATTGTTTTTTATTTGGATCAACAAAAAACAACTTTTTAGGGCCCCCAAAATTGATAATATAGAAAAATATTTAATATGAAGAAACTGAAAAACTTTTTGCTTGGTATTTTTTCAATACTATAAGGCCAAAAAAAATGCTCTTCTGTATTAATTCTTGTTATTAATACTTTTTTAAAGCCGTCGGGTATATCATTTATATATATATATATATATATATATATATATATATATATATATATATATATATATATATATATAATCAATGTAGTTTTAAATGAATATTGTTAGTTCAATCAATAAAACTAAAATAAATATATCTAAAAACGGTTAAAAAGGTTGCCTTTTCAAAAAGTATAAATGTTTCACAATTTAATAATTGTCCGTTTTTGCGTTACATTTCTAACGAGACTTCGAAAATCTGTCATTAAACGAGGAGATTAAAAATGGTTAAATGCTAATACGCTACCTTAATTTTTTAAGTGCATTTTTAATGAAGGTTTCAGGTCCCGATATAATCTTTTGTCCTTAGGGACTATTCCGGCTCACTTTCAACCCTGCCAAAATGGATCAGTTCTCAAAATCGGAATTCAAGCTTCTTAGCATCATGAGGTTAAAGTAAAGCTCATATTTTCTAAAAGCAGGAACATTATTATGCCTTCGCCCCAAGAAAGACAATTTATGTATTTATATATCCATTTAGAGAATAAGTTAACACATACATATATAATATGTATATGCCTAAACGAAGTCTTCCTCATCTCTTACCTCCTACTGGGGTTAACTCGTGCCAAAATGGGCAATAGAAGGAAGAAGATGTTTTCATGATTAATGTTTGTTTTATTATTTCCTTAGTTATCTTGATAATTATGTTAAGACGAGGTGAAAAGGATTATTTATAGACGCTCCTATTTGGTATGCAGCGTCCGAGTTTAATGATTACAATTGTCTGTCATTGTTTATTTATTTCTGTATAATGGATGACCGAAAATATTAATGAATAAGTATTCAATGATATTTATAAAATTAAATAGACGTTTTGAGGATGACGAAATTCGATTCTGATTTAGGGAAGATATCCTAAATATATATATTAGATGATCAGTGGAACAAAATTGATGCTTTTTTCCCCTATATGGTCGGATTGAGTCATACATCTGAAGAGAGGCATTACTTCATTCAGATAAAATATCTTTATTCTTTTTTCATTAAGACGCAATTGACGAGAGGAAACGAACCTTTACCCTCAATAAAGAGAATTGAACGCGATTATGAACTGAATCCCCTTTTTTGCTCCCTTGGTCAATCCGCTTTTAACCCTTATCTATAAAATAAGAAGCTGATTTTAAAAAAAGAAAGAAAGAATTGATGTTGTTATATTCAATTGAAATTATTTGTTTAATAGTACAGAAAAACACAGTACAGATAACGATATAAAAGTGTAGACATAGAAAAACGGATAATAAGGTTTTGGTAGCTTATTTGGTGGTATGGTGAATAATTAGTTCTGTCAGAATACTTTGTTTTTTTTTATCGTTAGAGAGTCAGCCATTTATACTGTTGCAAAGTTTCTACAACTAATATAATATATTTATAATAAGTGATCTTTTAATGTATCGATCAGAAATGAGATGGTGAATTTACTACCTTGGCATACGATACAATTTCTCTTGAATTATAATTACCTAAAGTTATGTCCAAGGCTTGTTTTTTTACAAATATATGGAAGGCTTATAACCCAAAAATATAATCAAGTATCTATTTTTGGAGCGAAGACAGATTATTACCGTGCTTAGAAATTGTAATATAGATTTTTGTGGCTGTTTGTTTTTAAGAGGTAGAATATAAAAGAACCATGCTAAAGGGGGTTGGTGTTATAGGGGATGTGCTAAGATTGTTAGTTCGACTTGGCATTAGGTCAAAGACTCGACCTCAAGTCGTACTCAGCGATCCTATTCTAAAAATATTACATTCTTTAAATTGATTTGTTAATATCAATGGAATATAAACTTAATTTAAAAGGTTAAGAGTTTGTCAATTATATGTTCAGCTGTCTCTAATAGTATATGGAAATTCGGTTTTAAAGGATTACAATTTATACAGTCATCCCAAAATATAATGATCATATTATACTCTCATTATTATGTGTTTCAACTTTTTAAATAATAAGTGAATTAATTAAGGTTTAATGTTGTTTTTGAAGTTTTATTTAATTATTCTATAAATGGTAAAATTCCGAAAAAGACTTTGCCAATTGATGAAATTATAAATCAAAAACATGTTCTTAGCATATTTTCCCATGACCTTTTATTGGATTGATCTTTAGACTTAAACTAATATGGATCGACCTTTGTTAGTTTTAAAACCATATAAAAAAGTAATTAAGCTAAATATTTTAACTATTTACACTAAAAATCCATAAATAATTATATTTATAGATGCATCCCACATCTTATTATTACCATAAAAGTTATTTAATTTTATCCATTATATTTGAGCAGTATTATATTTATTCAATCTAGAAATACAATTACAATAACGAACCGGCTTATCCTTTCGAGGTAATAAGTCTATTTTTATCCGTGGCGGCAAAAAACTTTTCTAAACGACGCAAGAACGGGGACACCCCCAGAATGGATCATAAAATATTTTCCATGCATCTCCCTCGAACGCTAAAGACTGATAAAAATAGTTTGGAAAAGAGTTATGAAAAGTTTTTATAGTTATATATTTATTACATATGTTTTGGATGGGAAAAGATTTAATAATGGCTTGCAGTCAAAATTGTTTTAAATAGATTGTTTTCACCAGATTTATATGTTATTTTATTGTTTGTGTTTTACCCCAGAGCCATAAAAATATATTATTAAAAATTGTATTTTATTACGCCATTGCTTTGGGTATATATATATAATTTACATAATTATTGAACAAGAGGGAGGGAAAAAAGGAATATCATGAAATACCATTCCTGAAAAAAAAATCATTGTTTTATTTCTACTATTCAAAAATAAAGTTGGTCAGGACTAGAATCTTTTTTTTTAACCACACCCTCCAAGACGCATAAAAGTAATTTCAAAAAGATCTGATAAGTGTTGGTCTACGGCAAATTTTATTTATATTTATCACTTATACTAGGATTTTGAATACTTCATAATTATTCAGCTATAATTCTTTTTAATATAATAATAAACTATTTGTTATATTTGTAATATTGTATTAATTGTTCTCCATTTATGATAAATAAAATATTCAATTTATTATTATTATTATTCTTTCTTCTCCCCCCCCCCAAAAAAAAACCCTGTATTGAACTCAATGTCAATGCATATAAAACGCATATCTAAATGAGCATTATTGTTTTTAACTAATTCACTATAAAAAAAACAATTGTAAACAATAAAGCGCTCTCAAAAGTAACAAACAAGCTTTTGAACAGCAAAATAAAATGCTGAGGAATCAATTGACATAATTTAAAACTAGATATTTCTTGAAGAGGCAGAGTAAAATCTTCTGAAAGGGGATCGCCTCCTGAGAGCAAGAAGAGGAGTAATGAAGGATACCATCCGCGAACCATCAAGTTAAACCCTATTTAACCGGAATCTGTATGAAGTGATCTATGTACGGAGCTGTTGTTGATATGAGAATGTTGTTTTACATAGTTGCTTTGAGTTTTGATATGTATTTTATTTTAATAATAAACTTAGAGAAGGCAAAAAGTTACATAAGCCATTAAAATAATACAAAATCTCACCTTTCATTGAAACGTTCATTATGTACTTTGGTATGGCTGACTCAATACTTTGAGATATTGAACCCCACTTCGTTATATTATTGTTTAAAAGTTAACCAGAAAACTATAATTTCATTTGTTGTTGTATTGGACTTCTACCGTTAGTAAGTTATTATTAATGTTGACACAAACACATCATCAACAGCTCTTGAACATCAATAGCACCAGGGGACTGCAGGTTCCCTCCCCTCATAGACTATAAATAGCATCTCCTAGTACACGTGCAAGGGAACAAATGTTAATTGGCAGCTGGAAACATGCAGCTGACGAGGGGGGGGGGGGGGGCGAATGAACACATACATATATGTTCAGTTATTGAAAAAAGAAAATGATTATTTTTCATCTTTTGATTTTGGGAATATTCTTAGAGGGGCAAGGTGTCCGGGGAGCCTGAAATGGTGAATATGTTAAGATATAATACTGTTGTACATTTTTAAAAAGAAAAATTCGTTCGTCAAATAGTTTTAGGTATCATTTGTCCCTCAAAAAGTATTTTAGCTCACATTACAAAGAAGTCATCTACTTTTTCTATCGAATTTGCTCTTGATTGATCAAACCATAATTATTTGTTAGATGCGTATTTTTCCCCCATTTCGTTTGATAGGCTTGCATCCGTGAGGATATGAATAAATATTGTGTTAAAAGTAGTCTATCAAACCTTGAATCTAATGCTATAATGCTTATTAATCAGATATAAATCAATTGAATAAAACAATGATTCTTCAAAAGCAGACTTTACTATGCTTTATAAACGTGGACTCCAAATATCCCTATATCAAAGGCTCTATGTACAAGGTGACTTGCAACTTATATGTATACATTCTGATAACCACAAAGTATAAGCAATTTAAGTAAATAAACTGATTCCATTGTTCTTTATGCCGACCTATCACATTTATTCTGCGTCTACCAATCTATGTACATAGTCTGAATATAATCTTCCTCCTAGTCTATCACTCATACTATCTAATTGGATCTGCTTGTCACTCAATTTTTTATGTACTCAACTGCCCTTGTTTGTTTATGAAGCCCCTGAATCCTTCATGCCATTTTTTCTTCTTCTTCTTCTTGCCTCCCAAGCAGATTTAACCTCTTCTTGAACCCTGTTCGATGCCTACAAAGAAGTCATTTACTTTGCAAAAAAATAGGAGTTATTTTGCATACAGTTTTTTTTTAAAGATGGTCCTTGACTTTGGTTTTTTTATTCCATGTTCTTCTCCATATAAATGCACGAAGCCTAATGTCAAGTTCTCCTCCTTGTAATAGAATCTTTATCTAATATTTCTTTAACCCTTGATAAAATATTATAGACTTTATGAACTCCTTGCAAAAGATAGAGAGAGAGAGTGAGAGGAATACTTGTTTAAGCATGCTTCGTCCTTAAATAACATTCAAGACAATGGGGTAGGCACACCATTCCCAACAAAGGTTTGATGTTTTACATGGGTATTAAGAAATGCAGACAGGCCACCTTCTCTTTTATCACTCATTACAAGAATGCATGTCTAATATTGACTATCGTAAAAACCGAAGTACATGTAATCCAGGCCACAGTTGAGTCTTGGGATAAGAAATGGTCGTGGAGCCCACTTGTCACTACCATTTTTATTTTCAAGATTTGATTATACAGTAAAGCTTTTTGCCTATTATAATTTCAAAAAAATGTTAAATATTTGACACTAAATGTTTTTTTTGTACATTAATCATCTTGGTGCCCTTTATTGCGACAATAAAAAGGGGAGTGCGATAGCCGTGTGCGTTAAACCATGTTCAACTCTCAATGTTGGGGGGTAGGTTCGAATACTCCCGAGAGGGGATTGTCATTTTTTGGTTTACCTCATTGATAAGATCCTAGGTTTGATAGACTAATTTTAATGCTCATTCATGTCTAGTCGGATGAAATTCTATTGAACCATTTAAGTAAAAAAAAAATTAATTCAAAGCTCAGCTCATCCACCATTTTTCAAATATATTTAATACAAAAATATATGAAAGATAATATATGTCGATTACTTTTAAAACAGTCCCGACTATTCCTACTAATATATTATGTACATTTATAACATTTAAAGTTCAAAGAGCATAGTCCTCCTGCAGTCGGTTTCGCTTTATTTTTATAAGTTTTATATGTAACATCATTTAAAAAAGCAGATAGAAATTAAAAATTTAAGGCTTTTCGTAACTTTTAAACATGTCCAAGAAACTAACCAAACGTTGTGCAGTCTCCTACCAACATTTTATAAGAATACTGCTGATGTGTCCCTGGCCAAGGATCTATAACATGAGGATGGTGAACATATTTATGAGTGGGTTTGTATTTAAGTCTCTTAGTGCCATTTCTATGTATCACCGAAACGAATCTAACAAAAATGAAAGGATATCAAAATATAGTACATCAATTGCCGCCTCAAAATCTTTGTAAAATAATTGCTTACCATGCAATTATACAGAGCATGCAAGCTTGTCAATATTATTTTCAAAGCAGGATTCATTGTGTTCATGCTCTAAAAATTTTGACTTATTAACCCTTTTATCTAATATTTAAATCCTAAGACTTAAATTCTGAGCGAAAAATATAAATCTAATGTATAATCATAAAGGTATAAATTATGATCTTTGCTGGCTGTCCAGGATTGCATGCTTCATTCGTTTGAAGCCCTTCAAAGTCCATGGAGCATATAAAGGATCTTAGGACGCACTTAAGGTCTCTTTGGATAATGTGTTTTTATTCCTTTAATCCTGAGCCGCACTGAAGTGAATACCTTCATATTTCACGAAGAAAAGATTTTAATGGTTTTAAATTTCACGATCGATATTGGAAGGAAAGAAGTTTATATACTAGGAGGAAGTTTATAAAGATTTTTAAATTAACAGGGTGGTTAATATTATTTTATGGTATTTTTATTTAAGTAATTTGATATCAAAATACAATCAGGATATTTCAGTGGAATATTTATCACTAAATGATATCAAAAACAATAACATGATGCCTTGTTCGCTTTGTATTTATTGCGTTGCTAAGTACGTCAAACATATACCTACAAGTTCGGGTTTTTGCCTATTTGGTTCGATGGACTTGAATCTGTGTGGGAATAAAGAAGCAGTATAATGTTGAAATTAATATATCAAATCTAGGATATTTACAATGAGGTTGACCGAAATTGACCTTCCCCTCTGGGAAGTCGAACCCGCGCCATTAACATTGAGAGTTGAGCAAGCCTTTACGAGTTCTTTGATTCGATCTTCATAAGAACATATTGCTGTTTATGGTTAAAAAATCGTGAAAGTATTTAGATTTCTTGTTGCCTCCTTTAAAAGCTATTAAATATGATATGTAAAATGGAGATTTAGTTCTAAGTTCATATTTGAAATATATTTTATGACGTCATGGAGTTGTTTGTATTCCTTAGATACTTTACCATGGTTTGTATATTTTGAAACCTTTTTCTTTCTAAACTATAATCCTATTGAAGAATAATAGTTGAAAAAATTAGAAAAACCACAACTGAATAAAAGTTTCTCATAGTGTATGAGTACGTGAATGAAAAACCTATTTTCTGATTAATAAAGTAGTTAAATCAAGTTTAAATATATTGCAAACTCCAAATTAATAAAATAAAATGTTGATCTTATAAGTTGTTACGATTTTTCATATAAAGAAAAAAGGGAATTTATTTCTATATTACTATCCATTTCACCTACATATATGTATGACGTCATATGGATATTTGGCGCCCTTTTCCCCCTTTCCGTGTGGCATAGCCAATCATTTATCCTGGATCAATATACCTATAGATGGGGGTGTATCCCTCAATGTAATTAGTGGAGCTCTTTCTCCCATGAGACTCGTTCCTTTATCTCATTCAGAAAAACCATCCATCACCCATTGGGAGTGCCCTCTTAATCACCATGATTCCTACTATTCATGAGATCCTCTAAAAAGTATCTTTACATATATAATCAAAAACCAGCAGAAGCCATCTACCAATAAATCATTTAGCGTCTAATGTGCCCTTCATGTCTTCTTAGACGTCATTGCATTTATAAAAACATGCCAAAAAGGCATATATCAGCTAAACTAATCTATAACCTGTGGTTTGATGATTGATATATTTTCTCCCGAAGTCGCAGGATATTCAGCTGTCGTCTGTGTCAAAGTGTAATTTTAAAATCTTATTTTTAAATTATAAATGAACGGGTAGTATATGCCTATAATATATAAGATGCTTCAACGTTTGGTCTCTACACTACAATATAAAAGAAGAAAATGAAATGTTAAAGAATTCATATTTCCATCTATATATTTTAAGTCAATCAAAATAGTATGATTTTTCAGGTATGAAATCAACTTTGCAGATAATTTGAGGCTTAATGTTCGTCAGTTTTTAATAAAATAGGTCATTCTCTTTTTAATCCTTTCTAAATGCTTAAGAGATTTTAGCAAATTGATAGCATATTATCCTAAGCAACATGTTTAGTAGACAAAATTTTAACTAGTGTTTTATTAGTTTACTTTGGTTATTACAAATAACGATCTTAGGCCGTCCTTTTTAACTCTAATAATAATTTATTGTTCGTTTATGAATTTTTGTATATTGTATTTTATTCGAGATCGGTAATTATAAAAAATATATGTGGTGGCCCAGCAAGAATCAAAGTTGAAATGGATTTTTATGAAAATGAGTTACAATCGCTATAATATAGTTGGTAAAATTCTACTTCGTTTGTGTTATTAAAATATTTCGATTAGTTAAATACAGGCTCTGATAACTGCTTATTACCTCCGCCGAAGGAGGTATTGTTTTCACTGGCGTTGGTTTGTTGGTTTGTTTGTCAGCAGGATAACTCAAAGAGTACGGAACGGATTCGGATGAAACTTGGTGGAGTTGTTCAAATGTCAAAAGAAACAAGTGATTAAATTTTGGCATCTCTGAGTACAGAATTAAGATGCAAACGAGCTAAATACTAATAAATATTTCAAGTTAGCCTACTCTGCCAATAGATGTCGCTGTGCTGTGAAATCGCGTGCCGGGAGCGTCTTCCTCTCGGAATTTCCATCGAGGGGAACCCTCCCCCGTCCCTCCACGCCGCCCCAGTCGTGAAAAATCCGCCTCGGAAGGTTCATAAGGACCCCGTGACGGCGGAGGTTTGCACTCTCTGAGTGTATATATGCCTCTAGTTATATATTATAATTGCGAAGGAATAAATCTCTAATGGCAAGAAAAAAGGGAATATCTTTATGGGATCATATCGGAGCCATGTGGAATTGAACTTCATAACAAATAAGTCCAATAGAAAAAAAATCATTCTAACTTATCAAAATAAAATTGACATTCATGGTTATAGGTAAACGTGCGCAACTGGTCTTAAAATGCTCCTGAAATATTTGGGCCGTCATTTTTATGAAGTAAAAACTTAAAAATGCGTTTTCCTCAATTTTTCTACTCTAATTTAGAATTGTTTTCTTGCTGAACAACCCCATATATATATCGTTCAATCATAATTAACTTCTTTATTCTATAATATAGTGAAAATGAAACAGTAATAAAAGCTCGTTTTATTCGATCTCATATTCTTCAATCCTCGAGGTAAACATGGTCAAATATTTATTTTTTCGCCCCAGGTTTTTATTTCATTTTCTATTTACATAAGTTTTATTATTGAATGCAGCTGTCATGTGAAAGGTACTGCTCCAAGTTATTAATATTTTCAATTATTATTATTTGCACTTGTTTGTTTTAGTTTTTCTTTTCAACTCAGCCAACTTATGGTCCATCAAAGGTGGGAAATGAAAGGGAAATCAATGCAGTGGTTTTTTCATTTGCCTAAGAGAAATAAAGACTTATCTGTGTTTTCCCTGTTTAAATAAGAGTGTGGAAATCCGAATGAGGGGTAATAAATATACGTAATGGTTTATAATTTTATACACTCCGGGTTAATGCATTCAAACAAACCCAAAAAAAGTACAATTAATATTTTATACGATAAATAAATAATATATATTTATATTTATATTTTTACGTAAAACCTTATCTGACAATTTAAAAAAAGTTTAAAAAATGTTAAAAAACGTTATTTATAGTTCATATTAAAAAAATATTAGTTATAATAATTGGATCCTTGAAAAGTTTGCTATGTCCAAGTTTATAACTTCATAGCCTAAGAATACTTTTAGTTAAAAAATAATGTGGTAACAACAGAATTTGCCTTCAATACTTTCCAAGAAGCTATCAAATTTATATCATTTGAGTATTATTTAAATTATATACCTATTTTGAGCTTCTTATTAACACGAGAATCATTTTATAATACTTTTACACATGAAGGAACATGAGTGATCTATAGTTACATTAATAAACAATACATTTTGAAATAATTTACACGCTCTTATTTGCTATTTATAATATACATTTAGCATAGAAAAACAAGAGCAAATATAAGTTATATTATTTCAAAATGATTTTTAACACAAATTTTGCTTTGCCTAATTCAGCTTTTTAAATGCTGTTTTAATCTCTTAAAATGGAAAGTCAAAATTATTTATTAATTTTAATGTTGAATTTAAAGAATATTTCTTTTTTATATCCAAATCTTCTAAAGAGGTTTTGAGTTCAAAATAATAGAGAGCTTTAGCTAAATAAAAACTTACTTGACTCTTTATTATGAGGCGGAGGTTTAAAGCCCGGAAGGAAAAGGTTAATATTAATCAGTCTCATTGAAAATATTCTCGATAGGCTAAATTTATGATATAATAATTATTAATATCAACAATGATAATGCAATTCCATGGAGTCAAATAGGTAAAAAAAATAAAAATAGGTTTTGATCAAAAAATTATAAACTTACTGTTAGCTTAATAGATAATTTATTATGCACAAAAAACATGTATGAGTGCTTGACAGATGAATAATACTATTTATCTTTTCATATTTCAGTAATTGTTTTGACAAGGAATTATTTTTCTGCGTGGGAAATATCCTAACCTACTCCAGAGATTTAAGTAATCACACAAATCGTTTATTAGCCTCCACATGTGAATCCTGCAATTTCTACGTTGCATGGGCTTTCAAAACTGTCCATTTAAGGCAGTCCACATTTCCTTCACTTGACTGTGTAATCCTTTTACGGCATCTTAATCCGCATGCATATTAAAACAATTTTGTTTGGAAAACGATGGGCATCATTATACCATTCTTGGAGGACCGATTGAGTTTCCATATGTTATGTAACGATTAAGGGATTATGGTAATGTCTTATCAAAATGATGAAGTGGGCTTTTAATGGGAGCGGAGTGCGAAAAAAACTGTCCCAAAAATTAATAAAAATGTTACAGAGAAATAGAGCAAAAGGATTTGAAAAAACTTCTTTTTTCGCTACAATTATGCATGGAAAAACAAAGAAAAATAAATTGTAATATAATCAAAACGTACCCACTTGTTATATCATAGACTTCGACTATGAATATAAAAGACAAAGTTCATTATGTTTTTTTGTCATTTATACAACACCGTGGCTCATTATGGGGATTATATATATTGTATATATAAGACCAAAATACTCTAATCAACGGTTAATATATTTCGGAAGGATTTATGAGTTTAACATCACATCCAGAACCGAAAATGTGATATATTTGTTGATTTAAAAAAATTACTATCGATGTAATTGCATCATTGGGGCATGAATACGCATTATAGCGTCTAAAACTAACCTATAACACCTGGGATCTTTTCTATGAGTTTGATGAAATTTACCTGCGCCCTAAAAAACTAGAGTCACTCCTTTTACTTTTATTTCTTAGAGATATTTTCTTAATAAAGAAATCGAAGTTCTTTTTTATTATAATAACAACGAATCCCTGCATATTTGAAATATTTTCTAAGCAATATATTTTCATACAAACACTTGATTCATCATTTATATCCTAGTCAACCATAATCTATTGACTAAGATGATTGACATGCTATATCCACATAAAGAGCCAAAAACCTTCCATCTGTTGGAACATTTCCACCCCCCCCCCCCTCTCCCATCCCTACATCTCACACTTAATAGATTAGGATGCCAATACCATGAATGGAAATGATTATATTAGATTCTCTAACAAGAATATAAGTGGATATCGACAACAA
Source organism: Caligus rogercresseyi (assembly GCA_013387185.1). Classification (NCBI taxonomy): domain Eukaryota; kingdom Metazoa; phylum Arthropoda; class Copepoda; order Siphonostomatoida; family Caligidae; genus Caligus; species Caligus rogercresseyi. Next base: position 14,418,181 of record CP045892.1, read on the forward strand.
CCAAGGGATCGTAAATCCACGCCACATAAATACATTACTCTAACACACTACTCAAACAATTAGGGTTTGTGCGCCAGCCTATCAAATCGATCAATTGATTTGTTGTTCTACGATACGGATCAAAACAGGTGTTGCAGGGGGAATCAGAAAAGAGAGGGGAACACTTAATAATGTGTAACAATGAATATCCTTTTTTCGTTTGTAATGAAGTGTTTACACATTTGTAGAGTCAATCTTATTACCAATAGCATACCCTATTCAAATTATTTAATATATAAATCAATATATCATTTTCAATTAGTTTGTTAAGTTATTCGTTAGTTCTTCCCCGTAGTTTTCATTTCAAACTAAAGCGTTTAATTGTGTATTTTAGGGCAACATATATAATGGTTTGTATATATATGATGGAAGGAATGAGTAAAAAATAAATACATATAATTGAATCCTCCACATTATAAACCTAAATTTTATATTAAATTTTTATGAAGGATCTTTCATTCATTCATTTCCTTAATGAACAAGTTAACTGTCGAATCATTTTTAGTTTTCCTCCAAATAAGACCTCTATCTATTTGCTCAAACGTCTTCTCTATCAAAGGAATAATCACCTTCTTAATTTAAGGATGGCAATATGTTCATGGAGCTCCTATTACGCAAAAAAGGAATGAACCCATTTTTGAGAGGCATTGTTTTACATATAAAACTGGGATGGTACTAATATTCATTGCATAACTTAGCAACCAGGAGAGAGAAAGGGTACATCCTCTACTCAGGTCGTGAAAAAGCAATTAAGCGTTGAATATGTAAAGCCAACAAATTTGATGATACATTTGTTTTTCTCTTATGAGCTTATTAGCTCATTCTTCTTGCATGGAGGTGTATTATATAATTATTACAATAGTATTATTATTAGGATATTCAATTAAAAACATAAGTAAAGTAAGTAATATAGATATTTTTCAATTCCATAACACAAACTGTCACTTTTTATTTTAAAAAACAAATATACAAAATAATGAACTGAGACGAAACGTATTTTCAAATTTATTTCCTTAATTGAATTTTTTCTATATATATATATATATATCAGTAACTGAACGTCTATCTATGATATATAAACACCTAAATGAAAATATGATTCTAGAACTGAATAATAAATTGGAGCCATTAGCTACTGTCGGAATAAATAAATTGATCAACCTTTACGTAGTACTTTATTTTTAAATTTGTCATCTTCGAACCAAGAAAATACATAGTTCCTCTAATTTACTTGTATCAACACTGACACACGCACAATTCATCATATATATATATATATATATATATATATTATTATACACAAGTAAGTATTATTGTTCTTGGAAGAGGAGTTTATCAGATTCATCTAATAATATTCGTCGGGTTGAATAAGAATAATTCTTTAATATAAACATATTATAATAAATAATTTGTAAATTAAGTGGATCCAGGCCCATGAGATGGGATAATTTGTGTTTGTATGGATGATACCCCTTTGTTGATGTTCACACCCCAACAGCCACATATGAAGTGATCTCTTATCTTAAAACTGCTTAATTACCCTCTTTTTGTCTTTTAAACAATCATTTTTGAGGAAAGAAAATCCAATAATTTTAGCCTTGTAGTATAGCAACAGTGTAAACTATTTCCACTTCTTCTTCCCATTTCCTATTTGACCATTGGCGTTCGATCTATTCTAACTAAGCGGGAATATTTAAACAAGTTAAAACATTATCCTCCTTTTTTTCTTGTCCCCTTCTAAGTTATGAATATCCTTGATCCCAATAATCATCGATTCTCACAAGTGAAAACGTCTTATAAATAGGATATACAAAACAATAAGTGTGTGTGTTTGTATAGATAGGATTAGCGTCAACATGACTATTTTCCGAGACTATAACATGAGAAGACGTATTGGATTTCATAGTACTGTGTATATGTACAAATATAGTTAAGAAGGTACTAAATATAATAATACAATAACGAATTGTACATAAGTATTTACCTATCTAACTATGTATATCAAGAGCGTGCGTCTTGACCCCATAAAAACCCTCAGACGAAGAATAACTATGGCTTCCCATTCTTTCAAATATATAATTGAATACAAGGTTTACTCTAAGGTGTAAATGCTTCTTTTTTTTATTTGAAGCTTTATGTTCACTTTAAAGTACTCTTGAAATTGCTTTTATTTATTTGATAAAATAACAACCGGGACTACTCAAAGAGAGGATCTTTGAGTTGTGAGGACCTCTAAAAAAACCTTTATATTTTACATGGAGTATAATATCAGTTAGACCAAATGGAAGCAACGCAAACTGCTCACTGGATATTTTTATTTCAAATAAACTGAATATCAAATGATAATCAAAGAACTACAATGGTCTCTATAGACCTTCCTTCAATTCTGATAAGATTCTTAACCGATTAATTACACAGGTAGGCCTTAAAGGGTAATTATTTTTATGATTATATTTTTACTTGTACTTTTACACAGCCAATTATTTTAATGAAATAATATATTTTATAATTATGCAAAACATCGAGTGACGTCAGTTTATCTTATTATGGGTGTCATTCGTTTTTAATGATTGAAGTATTCAAATATCATAAATAAAGAAGAGTTCACTTTTCATAGATGACCACTAAAGCTTAACAAATAAATAGAAATGGGCTTTAGGTGAACTGAATGGGAAACCGTCCTGAACAAATATAATATAGTATATGTAACTAGTAGACATTCTAGAACAAACAAAGCAAATAATAAACACTACCTTCCTTTAGCATATTGTTGAAATAAACTCACCAAGAAATATTGACCCATAAACATGTAAAATGAAATACGAGTCTACATAAAAGTACCATCTGTGATACCTAATGATGAAAGAAGAAGGAATGCCGTTTCTCTGCATTGATCTACATTTTTATGTTAAAAAACTTCTCGAACTGCTTACTTATATAGAAGAAAAAAAGAAACAAGTCCCAGGAACACAGCAATTTGTAATTATATATTATAATAAATGCGTATAAATTAAGGTTGAAACCTGATGGGAGAAATAAGATGCAAAGGAATCTAATTGCCTCAATTTGAATATTCATATTTTGTACAAATACTGTTATGCAAAAGACTTCAAAAAAGTATTTGTAGATGGTTTTTTTTGCATAAGTCTGCTTCGAAGTCCGACACGTTTTTTATTGTATTTATTAGTTATTTCAATTTCATACAATCGCATCCATACGCACTGGGTATGTTTTTAAAATAGTTTTGGTGGAACTAGGAGGACTTATCAATTGATAACTATTTTTTGTGGAGATTTCTGAAGCATTAATGTTTCTGATGTTTCCAGGCCTTTCATTATTAGCCATTGTAATTGGCCCAGAGTTTGTGCCTGGGTAACTCGATCTATACAGCTCCCGACAGAGTCAGGACTGACCCCACTATGACGGCGGAGTACACTCGCTCGTGTACTTCTAGGCGTCCGGAGGTCTGATAGAATGAGGACGGATGACCTCCTAGACAGAGCGGGAATCTCAACAATAAACGAGATTGTTGTTTGGCGGTCAAGGATGGCTGCTTGGAAGACGGTCAACCTTTCAGATTCCCCTCTCAGTGATGTACTCCGCCCCTCGGACTCGAGGACAAGAAGTGAAACCAGGGATCGAAGGAGACCTACTTCTATGGGCTGTTTTCTGCGGTCAACACGGCAAAAACATGGAATTCGTCTCCTGAGTTGAGGCAGGTCACCACCCTTCTAGAAGCAAGGCGAGCGGCAACAAGGCTTGCAAGGATCTCAAGACATCTCTAATCTTTAATAAATTAAGTTTTTAGTTTTTTAATTTATTTATCTTTTATTGATATGATTTATTTATATTAATTTTATCACTTTTAGGAGCTCAAAAGCTAGTGTCATATTGACACACAATATATATCATCACACAGAGTTAAGGATCGTGTTTAGCATTCAATGTTGAGGGCACAGCCTCTTTCTTCTTGATCAATCTCAAATGAAAATATCCAATGTTTCATCTTAGAGCAACGTTATATTTCTATTGCATTCTTAAATAAAAATAGATGGATTTTTTGTCTTTGAGAATATGGATCATCACTGCGAACGAAGGCATGGACTCATCAAATTTCATTCCTCTTATGGCTGCCAATGAACTTATATACTCTCTGTTATGACCAACAATCGCCTATTATATTATTAAATAATATATTGGTTTATATCATAGTTTTTGTATTTCTGTTATATACATATTTATCTTTTTAAATGAGTTTTTTTACAGTTCTAAAAAAACACATTAAAAAAATATATGTATTTTAAATTCAGGTAAATACGTAGAAATACAAAAATAAATATTATAGTTTAAACTTTTTACCTCTTCAGAGAACGTTCAAATTAAAAATACTGATGATAATTAAATAGATCATTCCATTGCAACGAAATTATACAATAAAAATGACATATATTTAAAATCCCTCCTAATAATATAAATCATATATTATAAAGATTTTTTTAATATTTTTGTTGGTGTTTAATCTGTGTGATTTTTTTTGTACGATAATATATTTTTAGGCCTTTTTAATGTTTGTTTTTTACTTTGTAAACTATAGATTTATTGGCAAACGAAAATAAAATCGAACTAACAAGACTCATAGTGTCACTACGTAATTATAAAAAAGAACAATCAAAGATGCCAACCTCTCTGAAATGATGTCCATCGCTTTCCTGTATTCCAAAGTTCTCCAACAATTATGAACTGTGTTTATATATATATATATTATATATATATATATATATATATATATATATATATATTACAAAACTAAATAATTTATTTATAACCCATTGCTGTCGCCTTTTTATTAATATGATTATTGTTATTTAATGTTGTACAATCTAACATTACCCCCTTTTGATATTTGATGCTTACCGTTATGTATGCGTGACTATTATTTTTTCAATACTACATACTTAAATATCAGCCACAGTGGCCATAAAATTTTAAAACTAAAATGCTTATCCATATAAGCATAATGCAAGTCCAATGGAGCCATATAGCTAAAATTAAATAATATTTAATATTGGATCATACTTTTTTACGCAATTATTTAAAAAAAAATTGTATTTAAGACTGAAATGCATTCAAAAAGGAAATGTCTTTAACACTGATAAAAATAATGAGTTCATACACTAGAAATTAAGAAGATATTGTCATTTCACAGCTTTATATTTTTCTCAGGCTTTCCGTCGCCGTGAGAAAAGAATGGCGTCTATGGATTTTTATGAGATCCGGAAGTTCATGGCAATTAGTCAGTGCTTGGCTTTTCATCTCTTTTACTTATCATCCTAGTCAGCTGTTATTTATTGCGCAGGAGAATGAGACAGTATATATTTTGTTGTCTATAAGACTACCCGACCAAGGAGAATAACGTAAATTCGTTTAAAAGTTATGTGCATAAACATTTCACAAATTGTTTTTTAGAAATTATGCAAAGGAGATGATTTTTTGACTAAATAATGTAGTTTTGTGCATTGAAAAAATACAGTATTATAACAACTATTTATTTAATATACATACATCTCTATTCTAATAATCAATCAAGAGGTAGAACCATTCCTTGTCCAATCATCAGATCCCTAATTACGAATTGTATAATAAGGACTAAACTAACATAAACACAGTTATAATGAAGATCCCTCCACATAAAAATATTAGCACTGATTCTGCATACAATATAATGAACACAATAACTAAACACTAAAGTTTTGTAAAAAGTCTTTGTTCATCACCTCCAAATAGTCCCCAAGTTGCTTGTCACCATTTAAAAGAAATAAGAAGATATCCCTATTTATATTATTTTAGTCTTTGTCTCTATGGAAATAAAGTTTCTATTATTATCGTCTATTGTTAGTTCAAAAAAAATATTGTCTTTATATATACCGTAAGATATCATTATCAATGCATAGTTTGTAATGTTTGTATGTACTAGGGTAAAACAGTCAAGAAATATTAACAAACTATTCGTAAGATATTGCAAAAAAAAAGCATCTTTATTTAGCACCTAAATTATTTATTCATTATAATTATTGAGATATATAGTATATTTATATTTATATATAATATATATATGTACGGTATCCGTGCTAGGTGGGCCAAATATTCTTGCTGTCTAGGTCCTTCTAGATCACATCAATTCAACTTTCAAAATATGTATTACATAAATTAAACTTCTGATTCCTTATAAGATACATAATATAACACTTATTGATTTTGATTGTTGTTTCATTTTTATATTAAATACATTGCTCATATGCATATATAAGAATCCAAGAAGGCTAAGTTACATTAACTCGCAAAATTATCATACAACAACATATTACCACCTGAAGAAATAAATCAGTCCAAGAGATGTTATATCTAATACTATATTAGGGGGGGAGAAGAAGCTGTTCTCGTAAACTCCTAATAAATAATTTTTTATCATTTGATTAGAGCTCGACGATAATCGGCGCAATAGTATATTTTTAAACCTCGATTCAGCAATTTTGATGTCGATAGTTGACGATATTACCTCCGCCGAAGGAGGTATTGTTTTCACTGGCGTTTGTTGGTTTGTTTGTCAGCAGATAACTCAAAAAGTACTGAACGGATTCAAATGAAACTTTGTGGAGTTGTTGGAAATGCAAAAGAAACAAGTGATTAAATTTTGGCATCTCTAAGTGCTTTTTAATATGCAAAATGAGCAAAATACTACTAATAATAATAATGAAATAGGGTCTCTATTCAGGGAGTAGGAAGACAAACGCTAAAAAATATTCAGTGACGTATTACTTGTTCATATATCAGCTCAGGACTATGTTAA
>CP045892.1:14425166-14471458 GCA_013387185.1 Caligus rogercresseyi
CGCAGTACTTTTTTTTGGGAAATTAAAAAAAAAAAAAAAAAAATGTCATCACTATGCAGTACTTTAGTTGGGAAAGTATTTTCTATAAAAAAAAATCAGCCACACGCAGTACTTTTGGGGAAATTATTTTCTAAAAAAACAAAAGTCATCACTACGCAGTACTTTTTTGGGAATTGCTTTTCTAACAAAAACATAAACGTTGATAAGGTACCCTTTTTGGGAATTCTTTTCTTTAAAAAAAAACGTCGTCACTACGCAGTACTTTTTTGGGAAAATTCTTTTCTAAAAAAAAAAAAACGTCATCACTCCGCAGAACTTTTTTGGGAAATTCTTTCAAAAAAAAAAAAACGTCATCACTACGCAGTACTTTTTAAATTTGAACGCTGAACGCTAACGGGAACGCTGACGCAAAAACATTGAACGGAACGAGAACGGAACGCTAATTTTTTGTGACGTGAACGGAAACGACTGAACGCAAAAAAAGCTGACCGCTCACAAGCCTGTTTTTTTTACCTCGAATAAATTATCTCAAAAGACTATTATTAATGTTTTGAGCCTCATTGAGTCAGCTGTGGAGAGTCAGCTGCTACACAGACTGTTCTTACAACGTAACTCTACTTATATGGTCAAGTTCCTTGACCAAAAAATTATTTAAAACCGGTATTCTTTTATTTGACTGTTCACGTTTATACAATGAAAGTATATAAGAAACAAAGCGTATGCATATAAAATACGTCTATGAATACTATAGTTTAAAATCTCTATGTTGAAAAGGCAGGTTCGCCTCCCAAGAGGTCAAAATTGTTCAACTTCATTGTTCTATGTTCGACTGAGCTATTTTAGTACGATAATAATGTTTATTCATGTCCTCACAGATACTGCAACTCCATCGAAGCAATATAGGCACACACAAAAAGAAACCAGTAGAAGTTGTGTTAGAGTCGGAATGCCCAATGATCTCGTTGAATAATTGATTTCTTGGTCAATGACTGATGATGATGGAGCCTTTGTCCTCCTTGATCGAAGAGGCTGTCAATTTGTTGATCTAAAAAGTACACATTTTGCAATCTCAGGAAATGCATAGCAATATAGGAAGCTGGGGTATTAAGTTAAACGTGCGCAGACAAAAGATGATGACTACTTCGTGTACGGATTGCTTACTTTTTCAAAAATATTTGCATGCTTGTCATAGATATTTCACTCAAAGCCATGAACACCGCTCGTGAATCATTTCAATACGCAATTGCTTTCTGCGAATGAAGAAGCCTGGGCATGCTTGTGTTGCTATTTTGGATTATATTTGTATAGTGTACATACATAGACTTGTAATCTGAAGTTTTATATTTTGTATAGAAGCCAAGTCAAAAATAACTTCACATATGCAATTCTATCGAACCAAATAGGTAAAAAAAAATGAAAAATAGCAAAAAAAAAATGTCAGCCAACAAATTGCAGTCAAATATATGAATAGTCTTTTACTAATATAAAGTACTTACATATGACTTTCCAAGTTTTTGAATGTGAGTTTAAAGTCATTAACATCTTAGAAGGAGCTCCTAGATGATCATAATACATAGACATATAATTAAAGCTGTAGAGGATATGTATAATGAAAAACATTTTAAGATACAGGAGTCGAGCCTCAAGATCTTGCTTTGTATGTTAATAATGATAATGGATTCCTCATACATAGAGCAAGTACCTACCTATAAGTGAGACGTTCACCACGAGCCTCTTAAAATACTTTTAAGATATACAATAATAATAATAATAAGTGCTTATTTTTATCAGTTATTATGATTTCATCTCCTTTTTAGGGGATGACTTGATTTTAAGGAAGAAGGATGGCTGTATACATATATGTAAGTTGGAGCTCTCACCATGGTGTTAAGGAACATATTCCCCCAATACATACAGAGGGTCACCATTAGACTTATATATGAATGTATATGGCTCATCTCCTTTTAAAAAATGTTAAAGGATTAAGAAGTCATTTACAAAACCTTAAATGATATAATTTATGTTCTTGCGTATTAATGAACTTAGGATAAGGGTCCTATATAGAAGAATGCCATAGAATACAAGAAAAGATCAAATAATATGAATGTTTAATAAGTTACTTTGTCGTTTATTTTTGCTTAGATTATGTTAGTGTAATATATATTTTAACTAATCGATATTTCAAATTTTTGTATTGCGATGCAACGATATTGGTCGCGAGGGAAGGTACAGAGGGGAAAACCATAGGGAATATAGAGTCCCAAGTTAACGGCTGGTAATGCTAAATTTTGGAGTAAGAACCCCCTCACAATAAATAGATAATTAAATACTTTCAAAATATTGCTTGGACTTAAACACGGTCTTATAAATCATAAAAGTTATTGGGAAACACGTTTAATATATTTTAATTTATTTATCTGGAACCTGAATTCCGTTATATTTTCATGGGTTTCAATCTATAGTTCTCCATCTCATTGATCTCTCCTATTTTGAACGAAACATGTTTTTTGTTCAATCCTCATAGAAAATCGTATATATTTAACATTCATCTCAATAAAAAGCACATATACATTTGTTTGATACTGATTACATTACCACCGATACCGGTGGTTGATTTCCTCTAGCGAATTCCACTTCTGATACGTTTATACTTTATTTTCAATATTGTGCATAAAGGATTTTGTAAAACAAATTGTCAATTGCTTATTAAAAGTTATAAAAGTATTTTTATATCCAGGGGGCTGCAACCCCCGTCCCCCTCTCCCTCTATTGACCGTCGTGAATAAAGCAGGGACATCCTGAGAAAAGGAGTGCACTCCTATTGCACCTCCTATTAGGTGTCATGATTTTTGTGTCTTGGGGCAAATTTTGTTGAGCTACATACAGTTTAGTACTAGAAGATACAGTATATATATTTGTACATTGAATTTTTTAACATGGTCTATTAATAAGTTAAAAATTGAACGCGATTAAATTGATCGAATGGAAAAATTAATGATCTTTCTATCGCTAGATTGCAATTAATTTCTGATCATTATTTTCCTCCTAATCTCTCACAAGCCTGCGCAAATGACATGTATTTAGGCCCATACAGACGAGACAATTAGTATTTTTAAGGGTGAATTTGTTCTCTCTGAATTGATGTTCATTCCTTAAGAGCAGCGAGTAGTGAAGTGATACTTAGTAGCAGTATTTTGCCAACTGTTTTTTATTTACCCCTTCTCCTTTTTCTTTCAACCAATCTCTTGAAAAAGAGCACCTTTTCTCTGACTCTACTTATGAATGAATTGATTTCATTCCCGCATTTTAGTGGCTTGTTGGAGAATGACAAAAATTAAAAAAGGCAGTTTAGAGTTTTGTGGAATATATAAAAAGCATCGTATCAAATTCTAGAACATTTAATCATTTTTACGTCAACAAGATATGTCTAAGATGGCATCTATTAAGCTAAGTAAATGTATTAAGAAACAGTACAAAGTTCTTTAATTAAAGTAAGAGTCGTTATTATGCATCACTCTGTAGTAATTGAAATACTCTGTATTGAATTTGAAAAAAGATACCATATATTCAAATTGTTATTGATAGACTTGAATACATGATTAGTATACAGGGGTATCCGTGGCAGTACTGTTCGTCGGACATTAAGGAGTCCATTTCACTATCATGGCTGAAATGACTGAGAATCCTTTCAGCTCTAATGGGATGGTGACACAATAACAGGCCCGTGCACACAATTGAAAACCTACTGGAGGACGATATATTCTGGTTCGATAGAATTGCATCCGACAAGATATAAATAAGCATTGTAGCATTAAAGGAAGCCTATCGAACCTAGGATCTTATCAATCAGGTAGACTAAAAATGACCATCCCCTATCGGGATTCGAACCTGCGCCCCCCACATTGAGAGTTGACACGCACGGCTATCACACCCCTAGGCCCCATTTTGTATTCTGAGTGTAAGTGAAGAGTGAAACTCTATTACCGTAAATTATGAAATATAGAACCCTTTCATTCGGCTGTAAAATATTGTGGTAGAAGGGTAAAGGGTAATTTTACCGGTCTCTCCATTTTCTTTGAACCCCCAGCCAATAACTCATATCAAGACAAAAGACTATTAATTTATATATTTCTTCATTATGTTCTGGGCAGTTGCACAGCACTCAAAACAATCCAACACGAAGGACGCTTTGACGAAACATACAAAAAAACGAGAAAGACAAAAAAACAGCTGCATCAATGGCTAAGCTTTTTTAAACTTCTTACCCGTAGCAAAAAATATATTAATATATATATAATTATAATAAAGTATTTCACAAAATGGTTTGAAAGAACGTTTTTTTAGGGTACGACTTTCGCACTCTTGTTTGTTTGTTTGTTTTTGCAATATTAGTCACCCCAGTTTGTTTGTTTATCAGCGATTGGCAGCAATAATGAGAAGGGAAAATAATGATTATAATAATATGTAAAAAAAATAATTTTAGTTTTTTTTGTTAACAAAGGCGAAAGCGGGAAATATTTTTTTTGCTGTATATTCTTCCTTGATTTAAGCTACTGTTTCTGGGAAGTGTTGAGGGTTTGTGATAGGGGGGGGGGAGGAGGGGTTAGATGTTTAAAAACCTGGGAAGGATTATTTCTTTTTATAAAATAAAGGCCAAAAAATTTGTGATCTCGCTCTCTTTGTCTTTTCATGGGTGGGATGAGGAAATTTATATATAAATAGTAGTAATAATAATAATAATGATGATAGGTTATCTTCAAAATGACAAACAAAAAAGTAGCCCATTCACAGGATTTGCTTACGTCATCCATAACTAAAAGGTTCCATGATAAAAGAATATATATGGTATGCAGCCGGTGTTTGTAAATGACGTCACATGGAAAACTGTGGCTAGGCCTTTTTTTGTTGCTTATTTTAAAGATAAAATTCCAGACTTAATAAAAACGCAAATGCAGGGGGAACTTATATAATAATATTAATAGATAAGCTGGGTATTTTTATATCCGATATGAGGGAGAATTTAGAGAGAGATGTGAAGGAACCTGGGATGAAGAGGAGTGAGAAGACAACGGCTTCCTTTTTCGTAACATAGACGAATAAGAAGAAGAGTAGGAGGAGTGTTATTGGCATCTTCTTGAAATAGCATCTTCTCTTCCTCTTCAAAAATGAAGGATACTGACTAACGAACAATGGAGCTTGCAAATAGATAGGGGATGATGATGGGGTTGTCTTTTGTGCTCTCAAGAAATGCAGCATTTCTTTTCTTCTTCTGGGAGGCTACCATCTTTTTTCTCGATCTCGGATATGACTTTGTGAAATATATCAATGACACACTGTTAAAGGAAGAAGAAAATATATAATAATAATTGATAGTCCCTCTATGATCGCGGATCCATAGATAATCATAAAGTGATGGAGGGCTTAAAAAATTATTATCTTAAACTTTCCATTCATTGAAAAAGATTTCTTTTTATAAAAGGAACCGTTCATTAAAAAAACGTTGGCTGGTGAAATGATAATTTCGTTAACTAGAAAATGACTCATAACTGATCCAAACATTTCATTCATTAACAATATTAGTTACAAAGTGAGATTCATTTTCAAAATTTTGTCTAGAGGGTGCAAATCAAAAATCAAAAGGTCAAATGAATTGTTTATCTTTTCTAAGATTTGTTCGTTCATTTTGAAAGAACCTATTATGAGACAGACAAATCTCCAATATTAAGATTACTGAAAATCGAAATTTCTTTAATCTTCCGTTTGCATGTATTATAATCAGATCCATAAAATGCATTAAAGTAAGTTATTATTTTTGCAAAAATGGTAAAAGAAATATTGATGATTGAGTGCATTGTCAGAATAAGTACGAAGTGGGGAATTATATTGGTTGAGAAAGAGCACCTAAGACTTCAAAGTCCACTCTCATTGGAAGTCACGATAACTCATCATTCTTATGCAAACACAAAAAATATGTTTTTGGTAAATATGTCCCTTTAATATTCAATTTCATATCATTTTACTACCCTTTCAGAAGTTCCTACCATAGAGATATAAAGATATAGAGAACTTATTCCCTTCAATAGCAGAGAAATATCGTTCAGCTCTCGCTATTGCCCAATATAAACAAAGTAATTTGTAAATTAGTAAGCTGATCATAGAGATAGATTCTATCTCTATGATCAGCTTACGATGACGTAGATCAAATAACTTTGTTTATATTGGACACCAAAATACAGATGAAGGGAATAAGCTCTCTATATCTTTTGATCTCTATGGTTCCTACCCCCAAGGGGCAGAACTTCAATTAACTATGGAAACACTACAAATCCTACTAACCTAAAAGACCGTAAAGGAGATCATATGACAAAAGATCACGGCTAAGGATTACTTTATATCCGACATGAAATAGAAAGAGAAAAACAGCGGTCGATTATAAAATATAGAGACATCTTTCTTGATTCTTTCTGGCATCTCTTTTATTATAGTATCAAATTAATCACAAACCTCTCTCTTTTTCTACTATTAATAAGCTGTTGCTATTATTATTCTTGCATCATCATAAACAGCTTGATTTTTTTTCTATTCTTGAGGAAGAATCTTTATATGAAGAAACAAGCTGTTATTATAACGCAATTATAAAAAACAACAACAGCTTTTGTTTTATTTCTTTAAACATATTATTAAATTTTTTAAAGGGATATGTTTATTCCTCTCGTCCACGAGTCCTGTGGAATAAGTAGTAAGTCTGGAGACAGGAGGGAACTCCGTATCAAAGTTCCTCCTCCAGAATAGAAGAATTTAAGCTGTTTAATATAATCAACAGCTTATAAATAATAGAAAAAGGGAGAGGTTTGTGATTAATTACTATAATCAAAGAGATGCAAGAAAGATGTCTCTATGTTTTCTAATCAACAGCTGTTTTCTCTTTCTATGTAAGAGGTCGAGTATAAAGTATTATTTTTCCAAGAACACTTTACACGCTTTTAAATGGGCTTTTTTTCGTTAGATCAGGATTTTTTTATAGCAATATATTCCACCACTTCACATATACATGGTTCGAACAGTAAAAAACGTCAAAAAACTTATTAGTAGAAACTTTTAATTTACTTTTGTATTTAAATGAAAATTACTTATATGTTAACATCAAATGTGCCGCTAAATATAAATATTGTGTATAAAAGAACCCAACAACAAATGTAGATGTTGCAATTTCAGATATTTTTGATATCATCGAATCTCGATTTTTTAAATACTATGCCAGTCTATTATATTTATCTTCTCATTTTTTTTGTAATAAAAGAAAAGTCAACATAAAGTCATTTGTCGTTTTTATACGAGACATCAAGGATTTTGAATGGACACTTAACTGACAATCTAATTGCTAAAAGAGCAAATAACTCACCTGATTCTCTTTGGCCGAGGTCTCTAGGAAAACAGCCTTCATTTCAACTGCTAGTCGTTCCCCTTCCTCAATGGTTACGTTTCTCTCCATGTACAAGTCATTCTTGTTACCGACGAGGACGATAGGAACGCTACATTTGGAAAAAATATAGTAGAAAGAAAAGTCAGAAGAATATTTTTATCCCTCTATTGATTTATAAAAATTAATGTCACGCACATAAAACAATTGTATAATTAAGTGTTACGTTTCATTGTATGGATTCAGGAAAACATTTCGTCATATATATTAAGAATGCCAAAAAAATAAAAAGTTGTTAATGTGGATGGATTTTTTAAATCTCAATAAAATGTCTTACTAAAAGGCTTTTTACGTTTAAAAGTGGTTCATTTCAATAAGTATCATACTTATAGGCTAAGATAGTGTATTCGATTTCGCATTCGACTCGATCTTCATCCTACTCTGGGATATTAAAATAGAGATATATAAACATAAAGCTTATATCGAGACATGAGAAAACTACTATCGAGGAAGAATGCCCCCAAACAAATCTTCTGAACATAAATAGGGAAAAGTAAATCGGCATCAAACATTGACACGTAAATCACAAACCTTTCATATTTGAAATAGCATTGGTGAATCTGGAATTGACCAATGGGTATATATGACAAAACATGTGTCGACAAACCCATTCATTGATTGGGGTTTCAGTAAATAAGTCTGCCTTTTGTATACAACTCTTTATTTCTACATGATAGATGAGTAGATTTTGGCATTCATCCCGATTTAACTATCTGAGAATGAGTATATTATCGTCAGCCAGTCGTTTCTCAAAACATTGCTCGGATATTGAAAAAAATAAGTTCTCTATAAATATATATCCCTACGGATCTTACCCTCAACAAGCGAACGAAAAAGTATTTACTTAGGAGGAGAGCACAACTTCTATAACAAAGTTAGAACAAATAAGATCATTTAATCAACAAATAAAAACACTTAATAAGTTTATCCAGTGTCGCGTTTATAGATTTATACAACATTTCACGCACTTTTAATGACTGAATATTGATGATTGGCGTTGTAAATTTAGTTGTAATATATATAAAATAATGATTAAGACTGTTCTTATAACAGCCGCGATGAAGGATTACTTTCTTATACTTCCAAAATTGCAAATTTCGTAGAAAAATCTTACAGATAAATCAACCGAACGTTGCAAGCAATCGATTCCCAGATGGTGATATTAACTGTCTATATATCCCATGATCAAATAATTGCGACTTAATTCATAATTTTTTATGTTAATGTAAAAGGAAGAGTATTGCAAAAATATAACTCTATTGGATTTTAAATAAGTCATATACAATTTTTTATGAAGCAAATTAAAATAGTATCATCTTCAGAGATAGTTTGCTGCTGTTGAAAATAGAGTTTTTGGTCAAGTTGACCTATTTATATAATATTAATATTTAATTTCTACTTATAAAATGTATAAAAATGATCTCCATTATTTTTTAAATTACACACAGCAACATTTTTAAACAATGTTCTTCGTATACTGATTTTTAAATAAGATTCCTTAATATTATTGGTGTATAATTATTAATTGAAGAACTTTTTTTGTAACACATGAGTTGCATATCTTAAGACCCCATTACACCTGAATTTATAAGGAATGGAAGAAGCTGAGATAAATGATGTGTTAAACTACAATTTTCTAGATAAAATGTTTTTTTATTGTTTGAATGTCATGATATGAACTAAATAATAATTAAAGGGGGTTTACCTTGTTTTCAAACATTAATATTTATTTCCACATGCTGGAATCTATAAATATTTGATCACAAGTCTATATGCCTTTCAATTATTGATTCACTTAAACAGAATGGCATTCCACGAGTAAATGTGATATCCAAAATAGTATGTTCATAACTTTTATTGCCTTTTATGGGATTTTTTGCTTAAAACTTTTAATTGTCATTTAAAAGTAAATTTCTATTAAGTAAATGAATAAAAAACTAAGCAAATTCATTGATATATTCATTGAAAAAGTATTTTAAACAAAATTACTTGTCAAATAAATGATTTCTATGTTATTAGTTTGAGGCAACTTGAAATTCAAATTAGCCAGTAAAGGATAAGTCCGAAATAATTTCCCAGTGAACATGTCATTCATACATTATGATGACGTCACCATTATTGTAAGATATGAACAACCTGTTGAATATGACGTCATAAATGGAATAAGATGCAAAAAAAAAAAATTAGAGGCTTCAAAGTACTTTTAGTTAGCAGAAAAAGTGTTTGTTTTGTAGGCTAGTTACACTACATTGTAGAAGGAGGTTAATAATTTTTTTAACTTCAAGATGTTCAATTGAACTGACTTAAGAAAAGAGTGACGTCGCATACAATGTTTTACGTATTTTATCCTTTTTGTAATAAGCTCTGGTGTTACGTAAAACGGAAGATAGTTTCACAGGATGATTATTTGTAAATTAACTGCCGAATGTTGTTTTCACTGGCGTTTTGTTGGTTTAGTTTGTCAGAAGGATTACTCAAAAAGTACTGAACGGATTCGAATGAAACTTTGTGGAGTTGTTGGAAATGCCAAAAGGAACAATTGTTAAATTTTGGATCTCTAAGTGCTTTTTTTATATGCAAAATGAGCAAAATAATAAATGAAATGGGTCTCTATTCAGGGAGTAGGAAAGAACAAACGCTAAAAAATAACTCATTGACGTATTATGTGTTCTATATCATCTCAGGACTATGTTAACCAGTGACGTAGCTTTAAACTTCTTCCTCTTCCCGTCTCTGAGTACTCTTTTAATATGCAAAATGAGCTAAGAGATAGGAACAATGATTAGAGATAGAAAATCGGGCGTGTGAAAGGGAGAATGTTTGATTGGATGTTGTGGGGATCGGCGGAGGTACACACTCTCTGAGTGTATTATGCCTCTAGTTGTATATAAATATAACATAATGTGAATGTAATAGTTTTAAATTTTGGACATCACGCTATTTAATGTAATAGGAATGTGAATTTCTTCTTATCATAGAGGGGCTTCGGTGTTGATTATTAACCTAATATAATCTATATAAGCTAAAACAGTTTTTTCACATTCGCCAAAGGATCTTCAAAGCTATGCGATTTATACATTATTAAAAATAATATTGAATTTTAAAAAAGTGATAACATTGACAGTGTTTTTGGTATAGCTCCAGAATCCATTTGAACCGAAAAGAATATTTTTATTTCGAAACAAGTTAAATCATATAATAAGAATCATAAGACACTTTCGAGTATGACGGTAAAATCACAAAGGAAAAAGAGTCATTAATATACGTAGAACACAAAATGTAAAATGAAGTGTTTAAGCAAGATCCATTTAGAAGAAATTACATGTAGATTATATCCGTATTTAAATACATGTTAGGCACTAATGGTTAATAATGAACTGTTCGAACTTCCTTGTGATTGAAATAAGGGTAGGACAAAGGTCAAGTTTAACACTAGGACACAAATAACGCATCACCTATCATTCTTAAATTCTGAGAGCCCCACTAGGACTTAAAACCAAGCAAGTAATACATGATTAATCTCCAGTACCATAGAAACGAACTGCATTTGAGAGCTATTTGTGTTTTACTGATAATCCCTAGTCGAAAGAATCACAGTTTTATTTACTAATCAAATGAACAAGGAGAGAGCATTATCTGAGTTTGTTTGTTTATTCGCTCGTAAATAAATATTGCAGTTTTGGTGTTTAGATATTTAAATGTAAATATGCATTGATGTTCGAATGTACTAATGTAAGTTTAGTCCGACTTTTTTGTAGTTTCATACATATGAGGATGAGTTGGATCAGCAAATATTGAATCATTAAAACACGATTTCAGTTTTAAAGATATTTATACCAAACATATAAATATCTTGGTAGTCATGACGCATTCCTTCAATATCATATTTAAAATGACCCAGTCCATTGCGTGCATGAGCTCATTGAGTCGTAAGTGTGAGTCTTTCGTTCCTCTGTGTTTTGATGACGGTCACGGTCCAAGTGCGTGCGTGCGTGCGTGAGTCGTCTGTCTACTTACTTGGGATTCCCCGTGATTTCAATGAGCTTCTCCTGAATGATTTGACAGACCTCCAGGCTCTTGGGCGAGTCAATGGAGTAGACGAGAACGTATCCATCGATCCCCGTGGAGTACTCCAGGGGGAAGATGGAATACTCATTTGCCCCGCCGTGTCCACGAGGCAAATCTCATACCCTGAACGGGTGATCTTTACGGTCTTGGTAAAGGCTGAAACAAAGAGAGAGAGAGAGAGAGAGGCTTGAAAGTAATGAGATCCTGTCCTTACTGTTCTCGATGGTGGGCTCGTAGGAATCCACGAATTGACCCTGAACGAACTGAATGCCAAAGAAGACTTGCCTGAAAAAAGAATCAATAATAGAGATGAATCCATCTACATCTCCATCACATCCAACAAGTGTCATTCATCATTCCATCCCAACTTACCCACAGAAACGGCTCCCATCAGAGCGATTTTACGTGATTTCGGGGGTCCCATGATTGAGGAATCAAGTGGTTAAGGACCTGGCTGGACGGCTAAGGGAACTACAAACCAAAATAGAAGGCAAGAGGACTGGACTCTGTTATGCTTTATATCACACCTATCAAATGGTTACATAGTTAAGAGTCCGGGAAATGTCCCGAATGTCGACAGTCTGTTATTATATAAGTATAAAAACCGCGAGAGAAGGAACTTTTTATATATACTTCAACTCCTTACTTCTTCCTTTTCTCTTCAGAAAAAAAACACATCACAATTAAACGACAAAAAAACGACACTACTTGTGGGGATGAGTGAATTGACCCTTTTATCGATATGCTTAAGGATGTAATAAGCGAGCCAATGCGATTCATATATTAGGTCATCTCAGGGAGTTGAAGGTAGATGTATTGAGCTAACAGGTCAAAAAGACGCCTTCATGGCCGTCGTTGCTCCTAAAAACTTAAAGTAATCCTTTTAGGACATGTCGATACATGGATCATAGGGTAGGAGCACAGATATTACGACGGAGTTTTCTGCGAATGACGTCATTGCTATGTTTTATTTATCCACCATCATAAAGTAAACAGCTTTTTTACATACACGTAATGGGGTGATCCTTTTTAAATGCTAAAAATAACAGGAATCCATACTAAATAATCACGCATTAAAAGAAAACCCAATGAATGAGACAGTGAAATGCTTAAAAAGGAGTGGATTTGAAAATTATGATCGGATGAATCATTATTAGCAGATTGAATCTATTAATAAAGACGCTCATGTGTAAAATGTAACGAACCAAAATGGGAAAAAAGAATGATCCTGCGTAATAATATGAAGCGATCATTCATCTTTTTATGGAGTAATTATAATAGAAACCTTTTTCTGGTCTCTTTATTTGGTCCAATCCTGACATCTTTGCTCAGTCTCTAATAGGTCAGAGAGTAGGGCCAGTCTGAGGCAAAAATGGTAGGACGGCTTTGTTATTGTTATGACGTCAGCGTCGAAATAGTGTCTAATCCTGAATTATTCATGACTTACATGACCCATTTGTCATTGATGATGGTGGAAGGAGGGATTTCCTTCTCATCTTTTTCCTATGGGCATAAGTCTTGGAAATGAGTCCATTGCCCTGAAGATCAATGTGAGAGCCAACGGGGACTCTGATGATTCCAGCTCTTATCGACAAGATATCGTAGGGAATTCGAGCACGGAAACCGTTCTCATTGAGTATCTCTGTAAGCTATAAATTATGTTCATATCTTATATCCTCAAGTTCAGAGACTATTTTAACAATATATGTAGGGGATTTAAACATGTTTCGAGCCAAAAAAAAATAAATTAAACTCATGTTTTTCCGATTTGAAAAAAAAAATCATATATTTTTAGTTTCAATAGTTATTTCGATAATGCTATTATGTCAATTGAAGCCTAGTTCTATCATATTACTTCTCTTCACAGTCATCTTCAATTTTTATTGTAGTACTTTTCTTATAATAGTATTCGTCCATAAACTTATGTTTTATTTCATTCAGTAGTTTTTATAAACTATATTTTCCGGGTTTTTTTTTTACAAAATATTAGCCCTTAGAGTCATTTGTAATTAAATGATCCTCCTAATTTATTCCTTATTAATTACTCGAACAAAATCATGGCTAAAACCTACTCTTTTACTTTCAACGTCCATAAAGTTGTTTTTGAGACGGATTATTTGGTTCTGCTTGCAAATAAATTTGTGATCATTATGTCTTAAGATGTTGAAACATCAACAATATAACAGTGGGCTTACTTGTGTAAGTTCTTTAATAAAATTCATACAAAGCATATAATACACTTTCAAAAGTGGGTGAATTGCCTAGAACTAATAAGACCAAAACTTAACTTAACAACAATAAACTGAATTATAAAAACAAACAAATAATACAGTTGGCTCACTTGATTTGAAAGTAATTGCCAACTAGAGGCATATATACACTCAGAGAGTGCAAACCTCCGCCGTCACGGGGTCGTTATGAGCCTTCCGAGGCAGATTTTTCACGACTGGGCGGCGTAGAGGGACGGGGGAGGGTTCCCCTCGACGGAAATTCCGAGAGGAAGACGCTCCCGGCACCCGATTTCACAGCACAGCGACATCTATTGACAGAGTATGCTAACTTGAAATATTTATTAGTATTTAGCTCGTTTGCATCTTAATTCTGCACTCAGAGATGCCAAAATTAATCACTTGTTACTTTTGGCATTTCCAACAACTCCACAAGTTTCATCCAAATCCGTTCCGTACTTTTTGAGTTATCCTGCTGACAAACAACAAACAAAAAAACCAACAAACCAACGCCAGTGAAACAATACCTCCTTCGGCGGAGGTAATAATTGGAATGAATTAAGTTCTTCACACCAATAATTTAAAGTGAATATTTCAACTATTTTGTAATCGTGATCCACACAAAAGGAAAAACATTTTCCCTTATACATATTGGATAAAGATTAGAGCTGCCCTAAAACTATCCATCGAATGGTCGAATTGAGGGATGAAAGTGTCATTTTTGTGATTGGTGATAGTCTTTTATTTAACAACAAGTGATAATTGACCAAAAGAATGGTAAAGGAAATAATATTCAAGATTCATAAAAGATAATAAATCACGGGGAAAAAATATATAACATTAGTATTGAACAGTATTAATATTTGAAGTTTAAATGAGTCTTTGATTTCACACAAATAATATATTTACAGTGTACTGTCTACGATATTAATCAGTTATTGTTTATTCATAAAATTAAAAAGTTTCCAATAAAAACTAAAAGTTTTTTTTGTCTATTTGTTTCGATAGTAATTGTATTCTTGTAGATATAAATAATCATAAATACGTGTGAATTAGTCTATCGAACCTAGGATCCTATCAATGAGGTTAACCAAAATCGGGATTCGAATGCCTGTTTGTTTCTGAGATTGTCAAAAACATCCTCCAAATATTATTAAATGACAAGAGCGGCCATCCTAATATAGCTATCTTTAATATATTTAAAGTGCGACATAATTACTTTTTAAAGAATCAACTTCCTAAAATACTATAATGCTTTTTTACAATTTTATTCTCATTTATATCTACGACAAGACATTACCAACAAAACTTTCAAAAAATCAAACTTTATAATTAAATTTTAACTAAACATTAACATTATAAACTGTAGGGGGCTCTTAAGATATTGTGAAAAAATAAATTTGTAACTATAATGCTTATTCATATCTGTAAAGATTATATAGGCAGAAATATGATTAATCTATTTATCATACCATATATGTAGATTCAATTACATTTTTCGTAGCCTCAGATAACATTGATTACTTCCCTTCTTTTTTAAGGATGACGGTACACGAGTGAGTCAATTAACGGACTTCAGAGCCTCTGTTCAGTTACTCCGTGTCTACATTTTGGGAGAGACAGAACTGGGTGAGCCTCCCTATCAGTGCATATGCTTCCTCTCCAGCTACGCCAAAGACCTCATCCTTCCTGAGGCAGTCCAGAAGCTCCGACAGAAGCACCCCGACGCCATCCGGCTCGCAGAGCAGGACAATGGGAAGTGATCATGGACGCCTATCTAAGCATCCCAATGCAATTGGGAAGCATATCATCCCATCTGCCAGACTTTTGCCGTGATGCCCCTCCTGGACGAATCCTTAGCTCGAGACACGAAATCCACAACATCATGGGGAATTCTTCTTCTTCACTTGGCCATAATACAAATAACTACGAGGGCACTCCACGATGCTACAATCTCGAAGAAGAGGGTGAATGCCTCTGCAGTCTACGGGTCTGCTTTAATTGGTTTCCCTGCGCACTTAAATACTGCAGTAACAAGGAAGGCGAAGGAGAGCATCGCTGTGGGATCAAGACGTGTCGGAAGTGCAATACCTTTCGCTACGCAGTGCCATCTCCGGCCCACTGTCACTGGGATGAAATTTAAGTCGGTTCCAGATATATATAAAAATATACATTTGGAATATGATTTTTTTTCATACATAGTAATGGGTTGTGGAAACTAATGACAGCTGGAAAATGTGATCCGGCTTTATTTAGTGTAATCAAATTTGTTTTCTATTTTTTGGAGTACCTATATGGTTTGATATGACTGCTTCAATTCTGATTACAGAAGGTGTTTTAGTGTTATTAGTCAAACTTCAAGAATTCAAAATCAACCTTCCCCTCCAGGGAGACAAACTTACTCTCTCGGCATTGGTAGTTGTGCATGCATTCACTTCCTTATACTTAACCATTTCTACCGTCTTTTGTAGCAATGCTGACACATTTTTTTAATAGAAAAATTCAAGAAAGTGTCGTTTAAGCATAAGCGTTTGAACCGCCACTAAGTCTAACTCATAAGATTATAGAGCCCATACCTGTATTGTATCCTCAATGCTAATAATTTGTTATGGCGATACAAGTTCAGAGTAAGTGATATATTCATATAACATTAAGGGACAAATAGTAAATGAGAAGGGGCTTTAACTAAATCAAAATATTTCCATGACTTGGAATAAAATATTTATTGTTTCTCAATTACATGTCATTGATTAGGATGATGATTATATAGACCTCGATTATAAATCTAATTAATGAGTGGGAATGAAACTCATCTATTAATATGCTAAGTCATCTAGATTTTTCTCCTTTTCAGCATTTTTTCTGTGTTAAAAAGTTTTGCCCATTATTTCTTACTGTCAGCAATAAAACACATACATTTCTTAAAACATCATTTTTTCCATCTTATTAGTAACTTGTTATATTATTATCTTATATCCTCCCTCCCTCCTCCAACTTCATGTAGGTACTAATCTCTGAAATAAAACTAAGAGTGCTGAATTCTGTATCATTATTAAATGTATTTATTTTTCTCCACATTGTTAATTTATTTCTATCTTTATTACTCAATAAGGTAGACAAACTTTCATAAGTCGCACATATTTTAACTTCTCTATCACGGGGAATTAAAAATGAGGCGCACTCCGCCAACTAGAGGAATGGGGGGACACCACAACACTAAAGCATTACTCTAAAACCCTCATAGACAAAAGCTGTTTTTTTCTCTCTTTTGCAGTGGTGGCAGAGGGTGTGTGTGGTGGGCTGTATTATTATTTTCTTCAAATGCTGATGGTGACCTACCACCACAACTACTACTTTCTTCAACAGATGACATCGTCTTAAATTAATTATCACATACTTTTTAATAAAATCCAGTCGTCTGTCTTAGCTTCTTTTAAATGTATTTAAAAAGAAAAACTCTTTTCTGTGTGGGGTGGGTGGAGGTTAAAATGCAGACTGCTTGATTTTCTCAAGTCTCTTTCGTATGTCTTCTATTTGTGTGGATGACTCTGGGATATTACTTCTGGTCGACGAGTGTGTAGACGTGGGTATACCAGACGGAGTATCCAAGAGCCTGGCGTCGACTTTTCTTGGGGCGTAGAGTCGCATGTGTGAGTTGGCACCCCCTGCCTTGTTCTCCTGGCCCACGTCGTCGTTGTCTAGTCCACCGGCTGTTCGAAGGCGTTTTAATCGATCCAGGAAAAACGCGTGAGCTTGGCCAGAGGAGGAGGAACCACTTCCTCCTCCTACACCACCAACACCGCTACTACCACTGCCCTCTGCGGATACGTTGTCTGAGAGAACAAATCTAAGTAGGGAGAGAAATAAACATCAGTTGTAAGGGGGAATACAAAATGGGGGAAATCATACCGAAAATTGTTTAAAGACGACTCATACACGATAAAAGTTAAAATATGACTCGAGATATTAGAGTTACAAAATACCCGAAAATGATTAAGTTACAGTCAACAACTCAGACTACTTATTGCTTGCTGGTGATTATCAAGATAAAGTATAATTTCAAAGATACTTGGTACTTGTAAATGATCACTAAGTGACCTTTTTAAACTTATCTTAAAACAATTTAATTTCAAATACTGTCTGATTTCCTACAAGTAAAATATAGGTGACTCAATTAACTACCAAAACGGTTATCATGGTTGAGTAAAAAATGAAGATAAATCCCTAAATTATTTTAATTTAAAACTAGTTAATTAAATGAAAGGATTTCTCATATAATTGTACATGATTTCCAATAATAATGTTCTTGAGAGAAGGATTGAAAGTTCAATTAAGCAAAGGTAGAGTCCATATGAAGTAGTGAAGTAGCATGGCTGAACAGTTCATTACCTGGAGGAACCGTGTGAATGATTGGGTGCGCTGAGATTGGCGTTCCCTCCTCCTCCGAGGCTGCCGCCCTTGACCTCCATTTCGATCTTCTTAAGACCCTTTTCGATAAAATCCCTGAAGTACTGTGAGCTCCTGGCGAAGAATGGCTCCAGATCTGCCTGTGGGTTTGCCTGCTTGAAGTTATATAGCTCCTCGAGGCCCTGCTTTGTCAAGTCCTTTTGGCCGATCTTCTTGAAGATCTCCGCGAGGGTCTCGTGATCCGTCTTGGAGAAGCGGCTGTGCTTCCCAGAGGAGGAATGGCTGCCGTTGGAACCCGTCTTACGACCGTCCTCGCCGCCGGCTGATACTGAGTGCATGATTTTCTGGAGATAAGGAAGGAGATCCGAGTTCTCAGGATCCTGGATTTTACCCAGGTAGTTCATGATGTCAGGTCCTGGAAAATGTGGAAAAGCATATCATTAATTAGCTCATCAATAATTAATAAGGCTGAAAACATTTTGAGGCAAAACAGAAAAATTTATTCTTCTTGTTGGATGTTTAAAACATAAAAAAATTAATGGCAGTAATTGTCAACTTTTTCGAAGCTAAAGCACGTTTACTTCTTTAAGACTATTAGGTTGATAAAAATGGCAATTTCCCTGCATCCCTGCGAATTGATACTACCACAAAGATAATTTGATAACGATCAAATTTACAATGAATTCTAACATGAAACTGCATTAACACCCGATGCACAAAGTATAAGCGATCAGTCTGTTGAAGTTTACTGGCGATAATTTATAGTCTTTAAGATTTTAGAAGAGAGGTGTATTCCTTCTTACAAAGTTATTTGCACATGCAATTATAACTAGTTGCGTCAATCGACTCGTTAAGTAGTTGGAACCCATTTTGGGAGAGGATGTTTAATTTTTTTAATTTTCAAAAAAATTAATGCAAGAGAATCCAAAATATTAAGAAAATGAGTAAGCACGTCAATTGATGATTTCACGGTTCTATTGTTAATATTGTTGTATTAAACCTTTACCTTTGGACTTTGCAAGCATGTGAACAATGGTTTTGACGGTTCTTAGATGCGTGTCCGTGTCTTGCATTTTCCAGTAGCTCTGGGGGTATGCCTTTAAGAACTCATGAAGCTCAGCCAAAAGGACGTCTATCTGTAGTTCCGGCATCCACTGATCCAGGCTCCGGATGATTTTCCAGAGACACTTCATAACAAGGTCTGCAAACTTGGGCCTCAGCCCAGAAGTGGGTACGGACTTCTTGAGGAGCCTGACGAAGGCACAGGTCACGTTCGTGTGGTTTGAGCGGTCAACGATCTTAATCGTGAGGACGTTCATGGCCTTAATCAGGGAACTGATCTCAGGGAGCTCGTGAACCTTGGGCTCAGTTAATATGTTGATCATGACCTAAGAATAAAAAGTAATTAACAGAGGAAAGACAATATTTTTAAGTTCTAAAAAACATTTTGTAATTGAAGGTTATATAAATTAGATTGAAGTAATTACATGCATAGAGAATTTAAGATTGATATATAGAATTAAACTAATGATGTGGTAACTTGAATAGTTTTAAACATAGATACGTAATTATCGAAAATGTCTACGTTTTCATACACGTGTCAGTAATGGGTTTTTTCCTTGTCTCTTAAGGTATAAAATGATAATAAAGTTAACTAGCTTCAAAGGTAGCAAAATGGATTCATAAATTGAAAACATATATTATTTAAATTGAAATATTTGAATGAACTTCAATTTTTCCTTTCTTTCTGATAATTGTCCCTCAGTTAGTGTCCTGTGAACTCACCTCAATCAAATCGTGCAGTGAGGCCAAGGACGTATTTTTCGTGATATCCGAGCGATGATATAGTGACATGAGTGCCATGGTTGTGAACTGGAAGAGTTTGATGACGTCCTTTTCATTGCAGTTATCCGTGGGCATCATGGTGAAGATAACATGCTTGTATTTGTTACAGCAGGCCAGGAGGAATTGATCCAGTCTGTTCTTGATGAGATGGACCTTTTCGTGATCCTTGATGAGGTCGTCCAGCTGTGTGAGGGCATTGAGGGCCGTCTTGATGTCCAGGGAGAAAACCTGTGAGATGATGAGGTCCAGGGCCTCGTAGACCTCTGAGTTTTCGCTGAGGGGAGAAGTATGGCTAGAATGGTGGTAGTTGTTGCTCCCGCCATGGGTAGTAGCTGTGTGTGGAGGGGGAGAGGAAAATGTGGCCTTGGAGGTCTGCGTCTTGGGTAGGGAGACATCCCCGAAGATGTCGTCGAGGTTGTGTCGTACGAGGCGCGGGCCAGACTCAGACATGCGGTGCTCTGAGACGGCCTCGATCTCCTCGTAGTTAAGTGTGAATGCTCCGCTCATGGGTCGAGAGGGGCTTCCGCCGCCCTTGGATGAAGGGGGTTGTTATTGGCCTCATTTTGGTTGTTGTTAATGATGTTTTGATTCACGAGTGTTCGCTGGGCTCGGGCGGATCGTGAGGGGATAGAGCGGCCTCCGCCGGGCTTGGGAATGTTTGCGTTCTTGTTGCTGCTGGCTGGAGGTGGGGACGGTTGATGGGCTTGGGTTTGAGGCGCCTGTTGCTCGTTGGATGGAGGTTGACGAGTCTTGGAAGCTCGCTTGATACGCTCTTCCAGCATTGTCATGTCCTTCTCGGGAAGGTTACCTATCATCTTGTACATTTTCTCACCCTCCTAAATAAACAAAAGGAAGTCATTATTAATATGGGCACGAACATGGAAGATAATATTTAAAAACAAAATGTTGCATATTGATGGACCGCCAACTAAACACCAAATGGAACATATTGATGGTTATCGATGAATAATTTTAACATAATTTGGATTGTTGACGATGATTATTCCTGTTAATGAATAAATGGTAAGCAAATGAGCAATATTGATGGTTATTAAGATTATTATCGTTAAGAAATGGAATGATTATACATTATTAATTTGCCCAACGAGTGAAAGTGACCAGGATTCAATTTTTAATATTCACTAAAATTATTACAACCTAACAAAGAAAAAGAAATATTTATTGCTATCGCTGAAAAATTTAGCAGAAAAAAATAAGATTTGTTTAATAATATTGTATATTAGTCATGGTTATTAGAACCAAAATATGGTTAATATTATAAGAAAAGAAATGAAATCTCATTAATGCAATCATAAGTATGGCTTACTCAGCCTCATTTAAAATCATCCATAGCTGAATAACAACGCGAGACGTGTGTAAAAAAATAGTCAACTTCCTAAGTATATCGAAAAACAAGGCATGCCAAAAAACCGTATGTCCATAATGACAAGAGAGCTAACTTTTCGTTTGCCGCACTGATGTCATTGAAATCCGCATTACAGTACATTTTTGATGAGATAAAAATAATAAGATACCGGACGTTTCCATGAAGACATGAAATAAACCAGGAAACTAGAAACTGGGTGACTGCGTAAGTAGGTAATTTTCAATAATTCATTGGTGTATTTCATTATCAATTACACTATGTAACAGGATTTTGCCCCCAGGCTGAAATTTCTAAATTATGTCCGATTTTTTTACGTAGATTTCAAAAATGCTACTCAAAATATCGTCCGAAAAGGTTTGGACTTAATGGCCTTTTTTTGAAATCAGGATTTTCATCATTTCTAATGGTTCAGGCCCAGTTATCTTCGAACAAAGTAAGAATAACACAAATGTCAGTACTATTTATTTTTCTACTATATCTGTGCATTTCAAATCAGTTTTTATAATTATATATATCTTTCGTACTATTCGAAAAAATCGGCTATATATTTCAAAAAGTTGACCATATTTTAGTGTTCTATTTAAGCGGCTATATATTTTTTGTTTTTTGTCTATAATCAATATGTACTATATTTTTGGTATATGTCAATGCTTTTCCATAACAGTTTTTATAATTTCGATATCTGGCATGTAAGTAATAAAAGATAAATTTAGTAGGACGAAGTATGATCATATTAAGTAACTACTTTTAGGTGATTATTGAGGTTGTATTTAATATTATTGTGATTTGTTACGAAGAAAAAAAAACAGGTTTGCCTTTTTATTTACATATAATTATTTTCAAGTGTCAAAACTAATTTTATTTTTTAGAGAGTTACTGTGATATGGAAAATAGCCAGTGTTGTTCCCTAACGCGCGTGCGAGTAATATATTACTTTGTGATATTACTGCGCAATAACTAGAAAGAACAAACATATTAGATATTACTTTCAAGTAATAACTAATATGTAATATCCTAGTTACATATTACTTTCGTGAAAAAAATATTCGACAGGCATTTTTGATGAAAATTTATGATCTGTGAATGTATGTGACGTCACCCAATGGACATAATACTGCTTATTAATAAAATTAAAAATGCACGTCAATATTGATATTTAAGACACGGGATTCCATTAGACCCAAACACACAGAACAACCTTTTCGTTATTTATGGAGGATTTTATCGTAAAGAAAATAAGTTCCTCAAAGCCCTCGTGCCCGCATGTCGATTGGGGCTTTTAGGATTGAAACCCACCGCCAATCCCAATTAGGAATGAGAGGAACCCTAATTTACAATATTATACACCCCAAGCCCTCGGGTCCCGCCTGCTGATATAGGCTTTTATTTAGGGTTGAAACCCACCGCCAACTCTGGAAGGTATAAGAGGAGTCCTTACTTTTAATCGCATACACCCCAAGCCCTCGGGTCCCGCCTGCCGTTATGGGCTTTTATTTAGGGTTGAAACCCACCGCCAACTCTGGCTAGGTATAAAAGGAGTCCTTACTTTCAATCTCATACACCCCAAGCCCTCGGGTCCCGCCTGCGGTTATGGGCTTTTATTTAGGGTTAAAACCCACCGCCAACTCTCGTTAGGTATAAAAGGAGTCCTTACTTTCAATCTCATACACCCCAAGCCCTCGGGTCCCGCCTGCGGTTATGGGCTTTTATTTAGGGTTGAAATACACCGCCAACTCTCGTTAGGTATAAAAGGAGTCCTTACTTTCAATCTCAACACCCCAAGCCCTCGGGTCCCGCCTGCCGTTATGGGCTTTATTTAGGGTTGAAACCCACCGCCAACTCCCTTTAGGTATAAAAGGAGTCCTTAGCCAGAGTTGGCGGTGGGTTTCAACCCTAAATAAAAGCCTATATCAGCAGGCGGGACCCGAGGGCTTGGGGTGTATGAGATTGAAAGTAAGGACTCCTCTTATACCTTGCCAGAGTTGGCGGTGGGTTTCAACCCTAAATCAAAGCCTATATCAGCAGGCGGGACCCGAGGGCTTGGGTTGGATAATTAAACCTATGCCTCTCATAATGTAAGAAGTCATTTTTTTAGTCTTTGAATTCACCCACTTTATCATGTTTGAGCCATGTGCTCACTTTATAATATTATAATATCATATATAGGATTATTATAAAAATGCAAACTAGGTTTGGTGAGGATTTTTACAAATTCTGTTTGAATTGCCTTTACTTATTGTTTCGGAATGCTCAAAAAAGTAGTATATTACTCAAAGTAGTATATTACTTATGTGAAGTAATAACTAATATTGAAAAAAGATATTACTACGCAGTAAAAAGTAGTATATTACTTACTACTTTCAAAGTAATATTCGACCAACTCTGAAAATAGCATTCCAATATTGTTATCAAATTATTTAAGGAACTTGCAAATAAAAAGGCAAAACTGTTTTTTTTCTTTGTAACAATCACAATAATATTAAATGCAACCTCAATAATCACATAAAAGTAGTTACTGTAACCCATTACTTCCATTACGTACTTTAAAGTACGTGTTGTAACCTGATTTTGTGGTATTATGCTGTTCAAATACTTTATCTTAGAAGCTTATTTTATAAATAAAATAGATAGATTTACGTGTTAATAACATTCATTATTTTATTTCATTGTACAGACAACTGATTCAGTTTGTTATAAATAGTCAAAGAATAAAGTCAATATTTCAAAATGAAAAAATCTGTGCTCCCATTAAGTTCAACCATTAAAAAAACGTAAGTATTGTCACATTTTTTAATTTTTTCTTTAATTCTTAAGATATAGTTCCAAACTTTTTTCTCAATGAAAAAAAAATGTCGTAATTGTAGTTTTTGTGGTCAAAATTATATTGTAGATTTTGAACGTACTTTAAAGTACGTGATGGAAGATGACCTGAAAATTTGTGTTTGTTTATTATACATATTATATCGTTATAATTTTTTTTTTGGGACATTCAGAACTTTTGGACTTAGTACAATTGAAATTTTGGATCTACTTGAAGACTACCCTCCAAACAATCCAACGGATATTGTGATTTTCCTTCCTCTTGAGACAAACGATTTAAGTGATGAGGACGATGAAGTGGAAGAAATTGATGGAGTCGTCGATGTAAAATTGGTTGTATGCAAAAATGTATGTTCAAAGAACTGAGCATATTTCGATCGATGAGTCAGTGGTGAAATTTTTTGGACCTCATCCCCTCAAACTATTTTTGCGTGGAAAAACAGTACGCTTTGGTTTCAAGATCTGGTGTGCATGTACTCCATTTGGAGAGCTCCTCTATTGTCTTCCCTATAGGGGAAATACAAAGATTACACCAAGAGGACTTGGACAGGGTCCAGATGTGGTCGTTTAAATGGTAGAGCAACTTGATCTAAAACAAGGCCATAAGATTGTTTGTGATAATATATTTGCTTCTCTTGACCTTATAGATTATTTAGGATCTAAAGGCCTTGGAATAGTTGGAACAATGAGGCAAAAAAATATGAATCTACCAATACAAAAATCAATGAACAAGGCGAACAAAGGTTTTATAAATATGTTTACATTGACAACTATTTGTGCGTGACAGCGTGGAAAGATTCAGGGTCAGCTTTCATAGGGTCAAATTTTTTGGATTCAGAGCTAATTGGATATGTGAACAAATACAATCGAGAACAACCAGATCCGGCAGCAGGCCAAGGCTTTTGGAGGGACCCTACAGTTGTTATGGGGGGGGGCACAATTGGCACATTCATAAAAGATTGGGCCCACGTCACTCAGTGGGCGGGCCTGGCCCCCCTGGGGCCCGCACATCCCACCGGGCCTGAGAACAACGGAAGAAGATACCCACAGCATGTCCTAATTCATCTATCGTTTAGAGTCAAAATATGGCTTGCTGGATAACTCAGTCTCAAATTATAGATTTACTTTGCGGACTAAAAAATGGCATTGGGCATTAAACAACTGGTTTCTGAATGTCCAAATGGTGCAGGCCTGGCGCCTCTATAGACGAGTTGGAAAGCTAAAAATGTAAGGAAAAGGAAAACAAGCAAAAGCGATCCTTTTTTCGCTGATAAAGATGTGATGTGGGTCTTCACCCACAATACTTGACGGACTACCACACAAAAAAGTAAATGAAAATAAATATTGTTCATAGGTATTTGCATAAGTTATAAAGCAAATAATTTGTAAGAATTGTATATAAATGAAAATATTTATTTTGATATGCTTAGTTTCTCAATAAAAGTAAAAAGTGAAAGAAATTTTTCTTAGTTCTTCCATCACGTACTTTAAAGTACGTGGCCATTGCTAAGGTCTGAGGGGCGGTATAGAAAAAAAATATCATTATTATCCATATTTATACTTAAAGGAATAACATCAAATTTCAGCGAAAAAAAATAATTTTAAAGGGATCATGGAAGTAATGGGTTAATGCAAATATGACGCATTCACAGAAGAATCCAATAAGCTCTCTATGTCTTTATATCTCTATGCCTCATACCGGCAAGCGGGAAGAATCACATTGATAATATATAATATACCCCCCCCCCTTCACATCATCAAAAATCTATTGTTGCCAACATAATTTTAACGTGTAAAATAATAATAGTATTTAAGATGTATGAAATAAACATACCCCCTTTCTACCTCAATTATTTTCTCAAGATGTTTTCTCATGCTCTTAAGAAAAAAATAATACACAGCTGATTAGAGTTAAACAGAATGGAAAGCTAATAACGCTACTACTTAAGGATTTATAGAAATGGCGTCATCATAAGCGGATATTTTTTAATGTGTTTTGCCTTCTTGAATTACTTATTTTTAAGTGATGTGATTGTATAGTAGTTACTACCAACATTCCAAAGGTAGTGAAAGTAAACTTTCATCATCAACCTGCAGCACAAACAAGTTCTTACAAAAAATAAAAGTAACAGGAAGGCGTGTTTGGGTGCTTGACTCGCGGAAATGGCCAGTTCAGGAAGCTTGCGAATTCCTTTGAGGGGAAATACTTTATCATTACTTGAGTAAATGTTCATTCCAGTGGAGAATAAAGAAGGATACAGCTTTAAATTTATTCAGAAACTAAGGAGTTTTTTAAGTATTAGCTCAAAATTCTTATGATAAAGGGGTCTTGGTGGTATTGTTATAAAAAGTTTCTGCTTAAAGAAAGACTAATAGCTAGATGACCAAAGCTGGATCTTCACCCTATACAACTATTATTCCTTTACATTATTTTGTACAAATTTCTGCTACCATCGAAAAAAAAATGTGATAGACAAGGACTAACTCAATGGAACATTTAAGTCATTTCACAACTACGGTTTTTTAACAGAAAGGCTAAATTACTTCTTACAAAATTAACTAATTATATTATTTTAAGGGAGTACGTGCTCGGTTCTCTATGTTGAGAGCCCAGATTTGACACCTCGTAAGGGGAAGGTCGGTCAACCTCATTGATAGGATCCTAGGTTCAATAGACTAATCTACACGCTAATATGCTTACTCATACCGTCACAGATACATCAATTTTATCGAACCAAATAGGTAACAAAATAATATATATTTGATCATTAATTTATTTTTTCAAACATGGGAAGCTTATTTTAGTTGGTTATATTGGGATATTTAACAATTCTTTTGATTTAACTTATTTCTATACGAAATTATCATTTTTTTTAGGTTGTAGATGAAGGGAGATGCAAAATAGGTATGAGCAGTGTTGTGCTGTTTCAAAATGGAACAGAAATAAATATTTGCATTTAAAAAGTGTTTAAAAATATTAATGTTAGGAATATCAATTTAATGATTATAATTAAAATGATTATGATATTATATATGTGACGTGAGAACACTATTTGAATACAGGATTTTTTTTGGTGAAAATGAGATGGACCCATAATAGTATTCTTCATTTACTCTTCTCCATTTTGTATTAGTATTTTTTGCAATTAGGCCTCTGATTGAGGCGATATTTAAGGATTAATTATCGATGAAGAAGCTAATCAAATGAAAAATTGGCTAGGAATATTGGTATCTTCTTGCGGGTTCTTGTGTTTTTAACCAATCATATTACGTTGTTCATAGTTAATGTACGTTTTCTTATATTAAAATAGAGTAGGCAGTAGTCTCCCTTCTTACAGCTGATTCGCTTTAAGAGCAGAGGTAGAGAGAGTCTTGACTCTCCATCAACAATCATCAAATAATAGAGCCTCCACTGATCATAGTTGGGAATCTATTTTTTGGGTGCCATAAAAGCATTCTGACTAGACTTCAATCTTGTTGGAGATTCCTCGAT
Source organism: Caligus rogercresseyi (assembly GCA_013387185.1). Lineage (NCBI taxonomy): Eukaryota > Metazoa > Arthropoda > Copepoda > Siphonostomatoida > Caligidae > Caligus > Caligus rogercresseyi. Next base: position 14,452,895 of record CP045892.1, read on the forward strand.
CCCTTCCTCCAACCCTCTTTCTATCTTCCCGGGGCGAATGAGACGGTCTTGACTCCGGGATAAATGCCTTGGACACCAAGAAACGAGTCTCCTCCCTCCCAGTAAGAGACACATTCCCCTCACCTCGACTTCGTGAATGAATGGAGTCCTACCCCTCCCTCGTCTTCGTCAGTCAAAGGAGTTCCTTCCCTCATCTTCGTTAGATAGCTCCCCGTCTCTTGTCTCCGTTAATGGAGCCCTACCCCTCGTCGGACTTCGTTAGAGAGCTCCCCGTCCCTCCTCTTCGTGAATGGAGTCCTGCCCCTCGTCTTCATGAATGAAGCCCAATTATATTCATTAATCCTATCAATTTTATTCCTTAAAAAATTTATGATAAGAAAGAATTTATATACCAAATTTGTAATAAAAAATTTCTGAAACAATATGAAAAAGAGTATATGATTTAGCAGAGAAAGTTTTTTTGACTCTTACTTGATGAGGAATGGGTTTGTTTGTATTTGATTAAGAGAAAACCATTGGAGGTCATGATTAATCTGGTGCATCATCTTCTTCCACCCTAAACTTTCTAAGAGAACACAATTTCAAACGCTTCTCCGAACTTCGTTCTGCTCTTTGCCAATCCGCATTCGATGCTCGAAATGTACTTGACTCCCAAGCAGGAACGGAGTGGGAAGAATTTATCCACCGGGACAATTATGCCCTCACCGGCCTTATACAGGCCCCAATATGCCATTGGGAGACTGTCGTATGGTTGATTTCTTATTGGAAAAGCATGGTTTATCGAAGGAACGGAAGGAATACCTCATGAAGAATGTTGTTCCCCTAATATCTTCTGGAACCAAGAAACAGCTTTTCATCAATTCTATTGCCAGTGTAGATGAGTCGATCAGTCAAGAACATCAGACCAACAGTAAAACAAAAGAAAATGATAGTTTGATTGAAGGTAAATTCATAACTAACATAGCAATAAATTTTTTTTTTTGTTGTAGATACTTCTGTGGAAGCTGACAAATCTTATGGTTCTTCTGAATCATTTAATGTGGCACTAGAATCAATATCCAACGAAGATTATAGTATGATTGAAGGTAAATTCATAACTAGCATAACAATAGTGTATTAAAATAAACTATTTTTCTTTAGTTGTAGATCATTTTGTAAGTGCTGTGGAGGCTGACATATCTTTTGGTCCTTCTAACTCATCTAATGTGACACTTGAATCAATAAACAATGAAGGCGATAGTTTGATCGAAGGTAAATTCATAACGGACATAGCATAAGTATTATAATCAATGCTTTTTTTGTAGATACTTCTGTAAGTCCTGTGGAAGCAGACGGAGCTTCTGGCCTTTCTGATTCGTTCAATGCGGACAAAGATGAATTTTTTTATAGATGTTTTGAATGTAAAGGTTGCACTTTATACAAGCAACGTTTAATTAAGAAAGTAAGTAAATGTTATAAGTGCAAACATTGTCGTAATAAACATTTTAAAAAGCAATGCAAGAAATTCATTTGTTCTAAAGGTTCGACAATTCAGACAAAAAATTATTTATGAAAAATTATAAAATAACGTAAATTTATTAACATTGGACAAAAAATGTGTTACAATAAATGAATAGTTAAATCAAATGTTTTTTGGATTATGTTTGATCAAATGAAATAAACAAATATAACAAAATACGCACATATAGCTTATTATTAGGTTAAACCATGTATAGTCTGGCCCAGTAAAACTCATTATTTTCATCAAATTAATTTTAAAAAAACACTTTAAAATTAGAAAATATCCCCTCCGGCTGCAATGACGTCGCAGCAGTGCTTGCAGAGCTTCTTGAGTTGGTCGAATAGCTCGTCTTCGCTAACCCTATTCATCGTCCGCTGCACAGCAGTAGTGGCTTCCTCATGCCCCCCAAAATCGTCATTACGGAGCAGATGCTTCAACTTCCGGAACAGGAATCGGTCAAAGAGGTTCAGATCTGGGCTGTAGGGGTTCTATTTGACCGGTTTCACGTCCCTTTGGGTAGAACCTCCCTTGTTTAAGCGGCAGCGTGAGGACGGGCGTTGTCCCATATCAGGAGACAATCCTTTTGGTGAATCCTGCGTTGAGGTTGATGAAGTGTTTCCCGGTCGTCTTCAGGTTCTCTCTAATGGTCTTCCAGTCGGCTGTGGTCCCTCTCGAGAGATAGTACCTCAATGGAGACTCGCTTCAATTTGCAGCTGAACCCCATCAGAATAATCGTCTTCCTCGTCGTCAGCTTCACACGGGGGGGTTGAGATCCGAGCCCCATGGGATCCATCCAGACATGCCTCCGCTCCGCCGAGTCCAAGTGGAACCAGGACTCGTGGATTCGGAGGCATTTCCGTTGTGCCGGAGGACGACGAGGATGGGATCACCGGGAAGTATGAATCCTGGAGGGGGAAGAAGTCCTCGTCTCCGAGCGCCAAGCCCTCCATCGCGAGCGGCACGTCCTTTTTTGCGAGCGCAAACTCTTCCTTTGTGAGCGGCACGTCCACGTCCACGAGATGAAGGATGTACTGGATTCGACTGGATGGAATCTCTGCATAGCAACACACAATCAATTCGACAAAATACAATCCACGATTGGATTCCGAATTGTCTATCCAAGTTGATTTGAAGTACATGAGAATAACTAATTAATAATGATGTATTAATAAGAGATCCATTTATTGTTTTGAATTTAGATCACCCCTTTTTTCTCTTTCTCTCTCTCTCTCTTCAAAGCATAATTGTAGCCATTGTTTTGTTGGAGCATGTGATTGGTGGAGCATATCGATGCGCAGGGACACCAACATAAATATTTTGTAATGATTTCACGAAAAAATTACGGCCGTCCATCTTTGGAAGGATATTGCGCTTTGAAAAACCTTTGATTGTAATAAACAATCGACTTACAACAAACTACAAACATCCATTAATATGATCGAAAGCCTATATGTTTTTTTTTTTCTATATAGAACGTATAATTTCAAATCATAAAAATGGAAGCATCATCGTATGAAGTAAATATAGCCAAAAATACGTATAATAGTTTTTCTCCTTTTCTTATATTTCGTTCTGTATTCAAATAGTGTTCTCACCTCACATATATAACATATCACAGTAAAGTACTCGTTTCATTTAAATTTATGGCAAAAAAAAAACCACCAAATTTTCAAATAGTGCACAAACAGGGGAGAACCGTGTTCAACAGCATTAAATACACACGTTTAATACTTGTATCCTCTTATACAGTCATCACAGTCAATTTTGTTTATAGGGAGTCCAGAAAAGTGACCGTTAGTGAAGGGTGACCGCTTTATATAGAAGCTTTTAATACTAATGTTTTCTTTTGTAGGAATTTTTTTTAGCAGTCACTATATAGGAGCGCTATAAACAGGTAACTGTTAAACACAGGCTTGACTGTATATGTATCTTCTCTTTTCCGGAATTATTCCGGTTGTTTAAATAAAAAGAAGTCTATGATAGAGCATATTATATCTTTCTTCTGTATCCCTCAGTACCTACACCTACCTTCACATAAAATGTTCCATAGCAACAGTAGCAAGATAGAACCAGTCCCACCTATGAGTGCATGTCCAAGTCCACAACATTTGAAAACACCATGAAACATTCCTTGCTTCCTTGTTTATACATACATCCCCGCATTACACCAAAAGAGGAGCATTGTCCGACATGGACTGTGCTTTAAATATTTATTAGACATTCTGTGAATACGTGAAAATAATTTGCATACAAGCATACAGTATGAAAAGATAACTTTATATGGCCTTTATCAGGGGTAATCAACTAAAATCCAAAGATTCATCATAAATGTCCGAAATATCATAATGTTATGACCAGGAAACGACCGGGACATTTTTTTTTCGCCGGGAGCCGGGCTAAGACTTAATATATTCGTTCCTTCGTCATTCTGAAAGTGACGACGTTTTTTTTTCAGAAAAAAAATTTATCTTATGAATTTTGTAAGTATACAAATTATTTGCTAAAAGAAAGTGATGAAAGAAAAATAATTTTGAAATATTTTTAAAAAATATTAAAAACTATTTTCTAAAAAAGTCGTCACTTTCAGAATGACGAACGAACGAAAATATTAAAGTCCCGACCCGGTGATTTTTAGACACCGGGTCGGGACGTTCAAAAACAGCCGGGAACCGGGCCAGGCCGGGTACCCGGTCGTTTCCTGTTATGACTTTTATGTCAAATATATATGAGGTAGATTAATACTCCAATTAAATTAAGTTGTATCGATTTAACCAAGGTATATAGTAGAATACCAGGTATGTTTATTTTATGTTTTCATGGATAAATAAATGAAGCAGTAAAAACTAGTTACTTGTGACGTAGCAAAAATATTATGTAGCAATATAATTTTGATGACGTAAATGATAATATGAATGTACCTTGGATTATCTATCAATAAGCCTTAGATTTAACGAACAGTTCTGTTGAAATAGTTGTTATTTTGGAAATTATATATTCATAATAGCCATAACAATAATGCACAGTCTGAAAAGCCATATTGATATTTATCAAATTAAAATGTTACGAATAATTAGTGGGGAAGGTTGGATTTATCAATAAAATTTGTAGAAAAAACCACTCTCTATGTCTGATGGCCTACACTTATGATAATAAATTTATCTACATTTCAAAGGATTCAACTAAAAAATAATAAAATATTCAGGCAGAAATGCCTCGTAAGGATTTGACGTCATAGGCATATTATTAAGCTTTCCAAAAAGGATTTGAACACACAAGCCCCTTATCTAAGTCATAAATATATAAGCTCAAGGCTAATTATAGACATCGTCATAGAGTTTTTAATCTCAATTAGAATACCCTTTATTAAAAAAGATATAAACGGCAAATAGGCAAAAAAGATAAGGAGATAATGTTGAACGTCCAAACCCGTATTTTTCATATACATGTATATGGGATGCACAAAAATGGATGATAGGGTATGTTGTCTCAGCTCTCAAGGTATAAGAGCAATTTTGAGTTTTGCAAAGCATTCAATCCTCCCTTGCAGCTACAAGGGTCTTGAGTATATTATAAATAAAAATAAATTCATTCTAGAATAACGCAGAATAACACTTTTCTTTAACGTTATCGGTGAAAAGAAAATAAGCGTGATAACAAAAAAAAAACCTTTGACACTAAGAAATAAGACATCTCTTCACTCGTGGCTCTTGAGGTGTGAGCTGTGGGATAAGAATGTCATCCTTCAGAAAACAAATCTTATGAGTTTCAATCCTAAGGCCACCTCCAAATCGTTATTATTAATTATTAAATAACGCAATTCCTAGCACTCTTTGAAAGAATGGATTAGCAATAATTTTACATCCTATTATCTGACGATGTATGGATCACCACTCTGACGATTAGACATGAAAAAGGGAATGTAAATAAGTTGGAAACTGAAAAAATTAATGTTTATTGGCGACTTAGCAATTAACGACATGAAATCCTTATCAATGCCTCAACAAACTTGGGTAGGCTCTCAGGGTAGAATTATACATGTATTATTATTTAATTTTAAAATATTTACAATAATAAGAGAGCTACATTTTAATGCAGTAGTACATATAACCAATGAGTGGCCTTTCATTTCTATTATAAGTGGATATTATATATATATATATTTAAATTCTACTAAAATAGTTTTTGACAAAAAAAATATTCAAGAAATATGAACGACTCTTCGAAGAAGATCCCTTAGATTACTACATTTCCAGTTGTCTCTTTGATTCGATGAAATTGTAGTCGCTAAGACGGGTATGAATAAGCATTCTAGCATTAAAAATGAGGTCATCCTACCAAGATATTTTAATGAAGTGTTATCAAAACTGATCTTCCCCTTTCGAGAGTCAAACCTACCCCCACCTTCTTTAACGATTGAATATTAGTAAACAATTTCATGAGGAGATTTGTTGATCATACAGAAGTTCTATGAAATTACAGTGAATATGAATAAGTTTACTAATATTAAAATGAGTCAGTCAGCCCAAGAAAATTTCGATGAGATTGATCAAAAAGACTTTCCATTATTGCGAGGAGCTGTATACCATGTCCAAGACAATGTTGTTTTTTATCATGCACTGAATATAGTGAGATAGATAGGTTTATTGTTCTTGCTTAAGAAGTTGTTTTTTAGGATCCACAATTTTAGACTACTCCAAGGATATCCACTCCAGAATAAAACATATTTCCTTATCTTCGACCTCATGATAAGCCTCATGACGTTTTCACAATTAAATATTCCTCATTCCAGAAAATGCCAGGAATTTTTCCCACATACATTCATAATTAGCCACCAACAGTTTCCTATTTTATTAACAGAAAAGTCTATGCGTAAATAAGAAAGTTGAGAAATGAGAGAATAAATAAATAAAACTATATCACTCTTCTGTCTTTTGAGTACTTTTTTGCGGAAAATCATTTGCAGATAAAAAGTCATTTTGCATTATAAATATGTTTTGCAATCGTTAGCTTTGTATTTTTTCTTTCTTTATAACATGGGCAAATAATGTCACTACACAACGTTTGGGAACTAGGAACGATAGTACTACTCACAAACATAGATATTGAAGAAAAAACTATTGCTGAAAATACATCCCTTGATGTCCCCATTAGCAACAATAATGTATATTAATAAATATTATAACCTCCGCCGAAGGAGGTATTGTTTTCACTGGCGTTGGTTGTTTGTTTTGCTGTCAAAGAGGAGCACAGCACAGCGACATCTATTGGCAAATGACAAAAAGACCAAGTGATTCATTTGGTGGGGATCGGCGGAGGTTGCACTCTCTGAGTGCTTCTACCGGGTGCGTGGTAATTCCGCGGACTTTTTTTTTGCGCAACACAAAAGGTGTCCCAGACGTTTTTTGGGGCAAGTAGCTTTATATTTCATAAATATCATTTGAAACTATTACAATTTAAAGTTCATTTCTCGAAAATGGACCCTTCAGCATCAATGTAGAGGTTGAGGCGCTTCCTGAAGTCAGAGCAGGACTTCCTGATGTAGGTCTCATCCATGGCAGCCCAGACATCATTGACAGTAGCTTTTAGGTCACTGATGTTGCTGTGGTAGACTCCACAAGCCTTGTTCTCAATGTGCTGCCAGATGGAGAAATCCAGGGGTTCAGGTTCGGAGATGAGGAGGCCACATTTCTTTGGACTGGAATCCCGTGGATCCCAGTTTGTTCTTGAGGTACTTCTGGATGGCCTTGCTGGTGTGGGCAGGGGCCCCATCTTGACTCCAGATGTACCCATTATGCCCGTAGGTGGCCTCTAGGACAGGGAAGACATGCTTTACAAGGGCCTTCTGGTACGTGGTGGCATTGACAGACCCATCAAGCTAAATTTGAGGAAAGGCCTTACCATCTGAGCCCATGAAGCCTAGCATCATCGCCTTTTGGGGTGCTTGGACCTTGGCACGAACCTGATCTCAGGGTCAGAACTCTTTGTGGAGGTGCGGATGTACCTGTCATTTCGCCTGCTGGTGTCTTTGTCCACAGAAAATGTCTTCTCATCACTGAAGACAATAATTCGTCCCTTAAGATCATTCTTTATAAAATTCTTGATTTTTCGGCATCTATCCACCCTTTTTTCATGTTGAAGAGAGGTTAACATCTGCACCCTCGTCTTGGCCAAGCTTTTCAGACCCGAGTCCTCCTTCAAGAGCTCTCTCATGGTTTTTTTGGGCACCTCAATCTCCCTGGAGAGCCTCCTAATGGACGTTGATGGGTATTGTGCGATGAGTGCCTTGCTTTCTTCAATTTTTGCTAAAGTTCGAGTTGTCTTTGGCCTTCCTGGTCGTTTTTTGTCTTTGAAACTGGTATCTCCATTGTTCATCATGTCCCTGACCTTGTAAACAGTCTTCACGTTTATGAAAAATCTCATGGCGATGTCTTTGAGCTTGTCTCCAGCCTCAATTCTCTCTGCTATTTTCTTAAGGAAAGCCTCCATTTTTACCTTCGATCACCAAATGTTGTTTGTTTTGGTCTGAAGTAACCCAGCAACAAACGGTAAAAAACAGAAAATATCTACGATCACTCACGCAACTTCTCTTAAATTATAATTTGTCCAATTGTCAAGTATTTTAAGAGTTATAGCCGTTCAAAATCACATCCGCGGAATTACCTGACCCGGTAATTTATATAACGTTTATAAATATGAGACGTCATTTAAACTGATCCGATTTGCAATTTTGCATTTGACATATATTTTGCAATTGTTTCTAAATATAGAAATGATGTGTGTGAAATATAGAAAGGCATTCGGAACTAGAAAGGATTACATTACTTATAAGTTTAGACTATTATAAAAAAGTTTAAAATATATCGTTTGACGATCAGTAGCTCGTGTTTATATATGTGTGAATTAGAATATATAAATGATATACCAAAAGGCGTCCCTCTGTTTCATACAAATTAACTTCAACGGGCAACTATTTAATAAACGCAATAAAACTATTGGCAAACGTTGGTTAAAATGCAACGAAAGTAGTATGTAAATAGATATCATGAGCTGAAACACCTTGCGTTAATCAAAAAGTAAATTATTCTCTAGATCCAACTTATTAGAAGAGAGTGATGTTTTCTTCCTGTGTTTAAAATTGACTCCCCTTATTGCTTTTTTTTCTTTTGTAAATTCTCTGTGTCAATCAGAATTTATTAAAAGTTACTAATCTAATCTACCGAATGTCATAATAAATGGTATACACATCGACCAACGCATGCTGTCTCTTTATGAGAGCAGCTAGGAATGATTACTTAATTAGCCTTTAGTGAAATCACCCAATCATACACTTTTATTTTAAAAAACCTGTATTTTTTCTGTAATAAAGGGTTTTGGAACAATTTAATACTTCGAAATGAATAACAACAAAAAATTAATATAATGATTTAGTTACGATCACTTTCTTGATGTCCATCCAATCTTAATCATTCAAGTATATGGATGTATGTATTAATTTGCAGCCGTTAATCCCTGTCAGATCCATAATAGTAGAATTGCAACCTTTTTTAGTTAAACCCCCTTAAGCAGAACTTCAAATCGAATGAAAAATATTTCATAAATTTGGATAAAGATATAAAGTATTTTAAACTTGAAACAAATATTTGTTCAGAATATTACAGGATTAAAGTATGTGTATCCCAATATATTTTCAAACCTCCTCATTAGAACTTATTTATTGCATTTATCAGATTGTTCATTTTGGCAGGCTTTTTTTGGTTATATTGAAGACATTATTCACGTGCCAGCAGCTAGGCCTCGCACAAATCACAAGTCTAGACGACTTATGTACATATGAACTTTAAAAAGGCACAACAATGCGATATAAGTGATGCTTCACACAGCCACCTACATCACCTGGTGTATTTATAAGCATGAGTTTGTACTAGTATTAATGCTAGTATAAATAGAAGACACGGTCCTTATGTAAATTTAAAAAATCTATGAGAAGGAAGATGAAAGACTCTTGTGGGAGTAATTAAGTGGTTAAAGGCAATAAAGGATTTAAAAAAAATATAAAATAACGTATAATCTTGAGGGAGTATGAAGAACAAAAAAACTTTTCCATTAATTTAAAGTGGATTCGATGCAGACACATGATGGTTGTTGCATGTAGACACTTAATAGGCCGGGCATTCATTCAAATGTTATTGGCGGTGTTTTTTAACCAAATATATTGGTTTATATCATATAAATAAGAAGTAGTTGCAAAAAAGTAGTGTAGGAAGTATTTTGATGCTTTTCATGTTGGGCTTATTTGATATATGAAATATTTGAAAGAATGAAGCTAAAAAGATTATGTATGTACGAGTTGCATTTAAAAACAAAATGTAAATGGAGAGGTAAAAAGTTAAAATATCACATTACAAGAGTTAAAATGCTAGAAATAAAGGAGATACTAACATTTATTTTATCAAGGCCACCAATTTATTTGGTCACAACATATAAAAACTAAATATGCATTATTCATTTGCATAGAAAGAATATTCATAACGGATTGTCAGGAAAGAGTTTTCAACAAAAGTATACGGTTTATTATCATACTTCATAGTCTCTCAAATTATATACGAACTTCCTCTTTGAAGGCTAGCCTAGACTTTGATGACAATTCAACATGGCTTGAAATAATCTACTAAGTTGATTTAATAATATTTAGACAGTCGATGCCATACGCACTTTATGAAAGGCTTGTAATTAGATACAATAAAAATATAGCAAAGCATGCTCGGATAGTATAATATTTTTAACGACTTAAAATAACTCACGGTCATTGATAGATGTGTTTAGTAATACAAATATATGTCTCTTTATTTAGAGGAAGCATTCCACAGAAAAGTCTGCCTATCGTATTGTTTTTCATAACCCTTGTATAATGAATGAACGATTTCATATTTTTTTTTTGCATAAATATGGAATTTACTTAACAAAATTAAATTATTTTCATTACATTTCAATTGAACTAATTTATTTCTTTTTGACAGCTACACTCCTCCCATAGGCATGTGTCTTCCCCTCTTCTGCAAGATCTATTTATCAAATATCGTCGTAGCATCATTGCATTTCTTAAAAAATGACCAAAGGTTGTTGTTTTAATATGGATAATGAATAAACTATTATGTTTCTTCTTACTTGGAAATAAGCCTCGGCAATGGTGTTCATGGCCGCGTTTCGAACCCCGGTGTCCCGATCGGAGATCTGTTTTGCGATTTCCTTCAGATTATTGGAGGAGGAGGACTGAAGGACTCCGATCCCGAAGCCCTTGATGAGATGAGCCAACTCATCCAGGCACTCTGTTCGCTGCTTTGAATTCTTGGAGGCAAGGCCCGTCATGAAGAAGCCCACAAGTTTGTTGGCGGCATAAATTTGACCCATGATCTTGAATATTTCTTTTATCGAGTTTCGAATAGCCTCCTAAAGAACAAAATATTACTTCAAATATGCAAAAAGATATAGGACAATTATACTTATATTTTAGCTGGTTATAATAGATGAAAAAGTCATACTTTACCAGAACAACTTTGAGTGACATTATACAGTCTAAAAAGTAGTAGTGACTAATATTATAAATGGATACTTATTAAAGGTAAAAAAAGTCAAAAGAGGATGGGAAGTTATCCAATGCTTCTCGTCGGGTGCTGAGCAATAACATAAAATCAAGGAACAGAGTAAACAATTTATTAAGACAATTAAATTGACCTTGCAGATGAACTAGTAGTAAAATTCCTGTTGTTGGAACCCTTCATATGTCCATAGATTACTTTTCCAGAACTTCATGGGACTAAATAGACACTATGAAATGCCACCAGAATGGTTTACTCAAGATTTTTAGTTACTATCGATGAGAAAGTATCTCATACTTTTAATTAACATATCCCAAATAATGTATCTCTTCGACTCATATTAGACTTAGATTCATAAAATATTACTGAAGGAACTGAACAAAATCTACATTCGTTAATTGGAACATGAAACAAAAATCTTATTAACGAGGCGGCATAGGACGCCAACTTAAATTATTCGACATATAATATGGAAATATGCCAGTGGCCATTAATATATTTTATTTCTAAAACCAGAACAAGTTAACTCAAACCATGCTATTTAATTAGTAACAAGGAGAACATTCCTGTAAAAGTGCTCTCATAAATCAAGAAAGGATTACACGTTTATAATTATTGGTGTCACAATGCCTTATTTGGCTCCATGGAATTACATGGGCCTAATGGACATTGTATGAGTTATAGAGCTTCTATGTTTGGTATTCCACTGAGCTGAGGAATGATATTTAGCACTTATCCCTTCAAGAAGGATGATAACTTCAAAATCGTGGTAGTGTTTTTTTTGCTTTTCTTAAGAATAAAAAGACAATTTTTGAGACTGAAAGATATTTTTCATTATTACTTTGTATACATTATATTTGTATAATCAAATCGTGAGACATCAAACGAACTAATACATTTCACCTCAAGATATGTTTCGTAGGTTTTTGCAAGTTAGCATGAGAGTAAATCTATGTCTTTTTAAGTTTAACAATTATTGACTGATCAAACATCTCTTTCAAATTCGATTTAACTTACATTGAGACATTCAAAAGTATTCTTAAAATGTTAAAAAATAAGTTTTTTAAAGAGTTTATCAATGTAGGGGATAAATTAAAAATCACTAATAGAAGATGTTTTAATGCTATCATATAAAATAACACATTTTCACAGGGTTGTTGATTTTTTTGATTTTTTTTTTCAAAAAATAAAAATGGATTTTTTTGATTTATATCAGATTTTTTTTATTTTAATGTTAACCATATTTTATGAACAAAAAATATTTTTTTCAATGTGTAAATTTTGTCCATACTTTAAATTGTAACTTTTTAAAACATGCCCAATATACATATAGGCCTACCTATTACTCAGGGACTTTAAATGCTGTCTTTGATTAAATTCTAGTTGCCTTACTTAATGATTTCATTTTAACAAAGAATGCAAAGGAGTAAACAATAAAATTACAGAAATTCAAAGGCCTTGTAATGAGTCATACTCGCTAATCACGTGACAGTTCGAAATCCCAGTGAGGATCGAAGACTCATGACAATTTTCTACCTTAAAAAATTACTGGGTGGAGCTGCCAACGGCTGATCAAAGATGACTACAAGATGGGTCACTCTCGAATCTAGGACGCGCCAGGTACGCTTGGAAAAGGAGGCGCAAGACAATCGGTCGTGACGTCATCAGATTATTTAGAATTACGTCACAAACCTGCGCCTCCTTTACCCAGAGATCCCGGCGTTTACAATACAGTCCAATGACGCTGTCTGATCTGATTAATCTGTGGGCGGATGGTGCTCATGATATATTATATAGGCCTATAGTCTGAGGCTATGAATATAATGAAAAAGGCCACTGCTCTACTATTAAGAAGACGGACATGAAATGTTTTGTTTCTGTCATTGAGAATTAGAAGCATAAAATTAAATATCAATTTACATTATTGAAAAAAACATGAATTGATTTAAATCAATGATTTTAATTGGAAATCCACTTGATTTAAATCGGCCTGATTTAAATCAAACAACCCTGCATTTTCACTCTAAACATCATCAAGAGACGGATATAAAAAATAGCATATCTCTATATCAAACTTACTTTCGGATCTCCGACTTTATTAACGAGATACGGGATAAAAGAAGTCGCCTCAATTTCGTGTAAAACATATGAATCTTCAGCAAGTAGCTTGAAGACGGACTTGAGGTAATCGAGCCCTTTCATGAGCACACTGGGGCTCGTCTCGAAGAACCTTAGGGTTAGCCACTTCAGAATAAGATCCAGGTTGTCCTTGAGGGCATCCATGTCCTTAGGAAGATATTTGAGTAGTGCATCAATAACCTTGATGTGCTGTTTGAAGTCATTGTGGAACATTTGTGCGAGGAGGGCCTTGTTGAAGTTGGCGTTGGTCATTTGATCTTGGAGCTGCTCCACGAACTCGGGGCGTGGAGTACTAAAGTTCCACTTGAGTACCTTGAACTTGGCCTCTTCTTTAAAGCGAGTGTTTTTAAGGCTTGCGCAGACGTATGGTGCCGAGGAGCCACCTTCGTCCTCATTGGACTTTTTCTTATTGGAGGCTGCCGTGGCCACCATGCCGAAACGACTTTTGGCGGCAGAGGGAGCTGCTTTCTTTCCCTCCTCGGGCTTACGTGCTTTGCCTGGTGCCTTCTTGCCAGCAGGGACCTTCTTCCCTGCCGGCGCCTTCTTGGGGAGAGGGGCTAAGTCTTCTTCTGACTCAGGGGCAGTCACAATGCGCGGCCCACCCGCTTTAGGCTTAACTACCTTGGCCTTTGGGGGCGGTGCAGCCTGAAGCTGTGCAGCTGTCTTCCCTGTGAGCTCCGCCTTCCCTGCAAACTCCTTGATCTTCTCTAGCTTAATGTTGTCTAGATCTGGCATGTGTTTGAGTATGTTCGACTCTCCCAAGAACTTGAGGAGTACTCCCAGTGCCTCTGAGGCGCAGTCCCGCACGCTGGGGTCGCTCACGCTCAGCTTCTCCAGGAGGCTGTTCACATAGGCCTTGAGGAGCTTTTTGTTGCTCAGAAGGGGTGGCGGGCACTTGGAGAAAGCCCGGACAAGGAAGCGAGCGGTTTCGGCGTTCACGGAGGGGGTCTTGTGTTTGAGGGCCACACTGACGTCCTCCTGGATGGCCTCGATGCCCAAGATGGTGTAAAAGGCGTCTACTACCGTCTGAAGTTGAACCACGACACTGACTTTCTTTTCCTTGAACTTTTCAAGGCAGACGGGAGGAGTATGGAGGCGCCCTGCTTGAAGGCGGAGCGGAGTCCCTTGGCGATTCCCCCGATGCACTGTGCCGCTAAGGCCACCAGCATGACGTTTGTCTCCTTCGTCATGAACTTCTTCAGGACGCGGATGATTTCGTTAAAGTCCCCTGGGAGGATCTTGGGCGTTTGGGACAGAGGTAGAAGGGCATCAAGGGCTTCCTTACGCAGCTGCCACTTTTTCTCTTCTACGAGCTCAAAGAAGTTCTTGGGGATCTTGGAGAGGATGTCTGCGGGCTCGATAAGGTCATAAGGATCCACAGATTCTTCCTCTTCTTCTTCTGGACCCCCAGATCCCCCCTCACCACCTTCGCCTCCGTCTTCCGCAGAATGCTCGCCCGCAGCAGCTTGCTGAGAACGAATGAATCGCTCTGGACGGGCCTTACCCTCCAGTTTTTCAAACTCAGTCTCGAGCTCTGTGAGCTGAACTGGCTTTAGCCCAGAGAGCTGTGTCTTCATGACTTCTCCTACCCATCGGTAGGACTCAATGATGAGCTTCTTGCACTCCTCCCGAATGCCCTTGTCTCGATGGTCTAATAAGGGGATGCAGGCCTTAAGCAAGGGGGATACCTTAATGAGCTTCGTTCCGAATGCTCGTAGACAAGTAGATATGATGGTCACACAGCCTGCAACGGTCTTGGGGTTCTTCTGCGTGAGGCCCTTTAGCAACTCCTCAATCACTCGCTCATGCGCCTCAATTTCGCAGAACATGAGGCAAATTTGTCCTGCAAGATCCTTAGTCTTGGCCTTGGGGGCGCCCACGCACTTGCTCACAAGCCCTTCGACGATGTCTGGGGCATTGCGGCCCGCGGAGTCGCAGTTCTCTGCGTAGGCCAGGGTGGCCATGAGACCCTTCTCTTGGGCCACAACATTAATGTCTATCACAAACTTCTTGATGATCCCGTGAAACTTTTTCCACTTGTCGTCGTCGGGGTTTAGACCCCCAAAGAGGCGAAGAGCCTCTTCGTACCCGTGAAGGCGTGCCTTCCATAACTTGTGTATGCAGCGGTCCTCCACAGGGAGCTTAATGTACGTGGACTCGTCCTCGGCCATTGTCTTAAAGCACTCTGCAAAAAAAAAAAAGATTTGAAGACTTTACCTGAATTTTAATATATTTATTTAAAGTTGTATTTTAACTAATTAAGTACACGAATATATGCAAACACCTATTAATAATAAATACAACATCAATACAGTAGAATGGCGTAAAGAAAGGATGAAATATTTACCTCAATTTCAATACATGTAATTAAAGCACTATGTATATTGAAAGTTAATAAATATACAAGTGCACTAATAGATAATTAAACTTGACATCAAGTCCGTGGAATATATATCTACAATGTAAAGGATGAGAAGGTAAGGATGTAGTAATAATAATAATTAAAGTGATGAGTAATAAAAATTCAGGGCGCAACGTTTTTTTTTTAAAATAACAATGAAAAAATCGATCTCGCACACGATTGTCTCAAGGATTCAGGGCTGGAGAGAGGCACAAACACACACAAGAACTGTCCGTCTCTCAGATTCAAGCCCTGCTACCGAACTGAATTGTTATATGTATATTAGTAATGGAAGGGGCGTATCATTCAATGCCCATGATGTTAAGGCAGAAGCAAGTAATAGGTTGTTGTAGTTGTTTTTACTGGCTTTGAATCCCTGCTGCCTGCCCGTTTTATATTCTTCCTAGTATCTGAGTCACTCACTTCTTTCACTCTTCTTCTCTCTTTTATCTTTCACCCGCCGCCGCCGCCGCTGCTCCTCAAACAACCCCCCAACTCATGCATATGTGTCCATCCATCGGAGGGGAGCGGAAGAGGTCATTATCATCGGGCATATGAGTTCGGATTGAGGTTCATTGAATGTGTGCAGGCAAATGCAAGCCAAAGCGCATTTTGTTAGTTAAGTTAACTACTGAATGGCACCTAGGAAGTTCATCATCTCACAAAAGAAAAGGTCACTAAACGCAAAAAAAGTCATAAAGCTTAGAGATTGACATACGTCAAATATATTCCTTATGACTCACTTCAGATTGATTACTGTTAACCCTACATTTGCTTCCTTTAAGCGACACGACCCTACAATAGGGCATCTGTGCAAATCGATGATTATTATGTTAAAATGCAATTCAATGCTAATGGCTCTTGGATATTTAACTATTAAAAATTGAATGAACATGACTGAACGAAATAAGTTGAATCGAAAGGAAAGTTATGTTAAATTTCGGCAAAATAAGTGGATTGAATCGAGTCTTCGTTCTTCTTTTCTTATCAATGGACTGGTTCTGAGTCATGACATCAACTCTGAGAAAAATGTTTCATCAAAGAATCCAGTCAAGCCTCATTCTGTGGGCTCAAATGGGGAAAGGGACATCAAGGCTTGGTCTCTCTTGGGGGCATTTCTCATGGACTAACATCAGACTTCAAAGTGACCTCTCAAATGAGAACAAGCAGTGCCTCTGATCTGATCCCTGTCCCCCCTCAGACAATCGAGAACAATGAATGAGAAGGGACGTCCAACGGGACTCAGATAAGAAAGGACCAAGAGAAGATCAAGTGTAAGAAGCATGAGTTACTCCACTTGGATTAATAACCCGGGAAAATCTCCACTGATGACAAAAGACTCCCGGCAATCCAAGAGAGACAATGAAAGTGCCTCTGACACAAGAGATCAAGAGATAGAAACAAGAAAAGAAAGAGAAAGAGAGAGAGAGAAAGGAAAGAAGGAAGGAAGGAAGAAAATCCGTTAGAAGGACTTACATCATGTGCACTCAATGTGCCTATTGAGAAATCCACCACTTTAAGAGAGAGAGTCACGAAGAGAGGCCTTCTTCCTCCGATCTCAGTAATGAACAACACTATCCAAAGGCAATCACTGGTTTGAAAGAAGAAGGAAGGAGAGTACTCTCACGGAGAACTAAATGAAACACACACACAACGAGAGATCCACTTCGATCAATGAACACTTTTTCTTCCTTTTCTCTGCCTTAACGGATTTGCCTTCTCTCGCCCTCTCTTTCTATATCTATCCTTCTCGCTCTCTCTCACTCTCTGAGCCACTCAGAGTCTCTCCCTCCTTTTTTACTTCTCCCTTCCAGTCCACACACTCGACGGTTAAAAAGAAAAAGAAATGGGGTGGTTGAGCCAAAAAGGCAAGAAGAAGAAGAAGGGAAAGAGACCTTCTTTCCTAACGAGGGGCACTTTTTAAAATCCTGCCGAGGTCCAGAGTGAGGGAAGAAAAGACCTTCTCATTGGCTTAGAAGGCATACTCCTCATGACTTAGAATACCACTCTGACGTCATGAAGAACTGAGAGACTGCAAACACGCCTTCTTCAAAAGAACAGAAATGGGTCCTATAGCCCCTGTGACCTACTTATATAATTATATGTAGAAGAGAAAAAATGAGGGACCTCCGGACAAAAACGGCTTGTGCAATTATAAGATGAATAAATGGTGTGTCGTCCTAATGAACTTCATTTTTTGTTTATTTTCCCCTAAAAAAAGAAGAGAAAATAGTTGAGGCATTGAATACAAAACGATACACGAAGGAATCTCAATCATTCTTGTGAGGAATGTATAAAATATTTTTTTAGCATTCTATTTGTTTTAAGACTTATAGATTATCTATAAGGGTGGATGCAAGGGAAGTTTCATAGTTCAAGTGAGTGCATTTATTCTTTCTACAAACACTTTTTGTCAGCTCTCTTGGTGGATTATTGCAATCGCCTAGAGGGATGGAGGAACTTTTTATTTCGTGGACAAAGGAAACCGCTCCATGAATTGACATAAAATCATGATTTGATTGAATAGAAACATAAACAATGTCAACGAAGAAGATAAGTGTTTTCAATTAAACTGCAATGAATCGTTAAAAGCTTTTTATTTTGCTCTAATTTCTCCTTCGTCAATATATATACAAAAAGGCATAGACTTTGAACGAGAAGATAGTGATGCTTCATCAAAGAAAAGTAGTCGCTCCTGTTCTAACGGAATTATTCTATATACGGTAATTCTTTTAGCAATGTTAACGCTTTTCAAAATTTATGCATACTTCAATGAAGCACTTGACTTTTTTTTTGTGGGATTGTCCATTGAAACAAAGAACATTCTTTTCTTAGAGATGATTTATTAATTTGGTTGAATGTCTCTGTCAGGCACTATCGCCTTAGATATGGCACATACTTACTGGTTGAGAGCAAGGAGAAGGGAC
>CP045892.1:14471558-14485898 GCA_013387185.1 Caligus rogercresseyi
TTGTTGGTTTGTCAGCAGGATAACTCAAAAGTACTGAACGGATTTGGATGAAATTTTGTGGAGTTGTTGGAAGTGCGAAAAGGAAGAAGTGATTAAATTTTGGCATCTCTGAGTGCAGAATTAAGGCGCCAAATGAGCTAAATACTACTAAATTTGCCAAGTTAGCCTACTCTGCCAATAGATGTCGTTTTGCTGTGAAATTGGGTGCCGGAGCGTCTTCCTCTCGGAATTTCCGTCTAGGGGAACCCTCCCCCGTCTCTCTACGCCTCCACAGTCGTGAAAAATCGCCTCGGAAGGCTCATGACAGCGGAGGTTTGCACTCTCTGAGTGTATATTGCCTCTAGTCTTATCTGTTATCTGAATTTACATTATGTTCAAAATAAAATAAAAACTCGTCGAAATGTTCAGACGCAATTAATGATATGGATAACAAGGGATTGGAAATGTAGAGTAATAAAGTTTTTACTTGAATGAACTAAACTGAGTGAAGAATTATTTATAAATTCAGTTATATATAATTTCTTACGTAATATATAATCTAAATTTGTCATTGTTATTTAATGATAATTTCAACATGACGTTTATGATCTGGCGAATATTAATGGTAATGCTGTTATATTATGAGGGAACCAGGAATCATTTATTTGTCCTTTGTTTTTTAAAGTTAAGAATTTATTTCTGTCTTACCATAGTACATACAAATATTACAATGATACAATGATAAAAGCAAATACATACATACAGCAAAAGAACACGACCACACAAAGGGGTATATGTGCTACAACCAGCAAAAATGGATATTGAGCATTGCCTTATATTAATTATTTTATAATCTACTTATGAAGCAATATTAAAGTATAATCAATATATGCATACTTATACACTCAGAGAGTGCAAAACTCCGCCGTCATGAGCCTCCGAGGCGGATTTTTCACGACTGGGGAGGCGTAGAGAGCCGGGGAGGTTCCCCTAGACGGAAATTTCGAGAGGAAGACGCGCCCGGCACCAATTTCCCAGCACATCGACATATTTGGCAGAGTAGGCTAACTTGAAAAAATCGTAGTTTTTAGCTCATGTGGCGCCTTAATTCGGCACTCAGAGATGCCAAATTTAATCACTCTTCCTTTTGGCACTTCCAACGAGCTCCACAAAATTTCATTTCAAATCCGTTCAGCACTTTTGAGTTATCCTGCTGACAAACCAACAACAAACAACTAACAAACCAACAAACGCCAGTGAAAACAATACCTCCTTCGGCGGAGGTAATAATCGTTGCATCTTTTTACATTTAATAAATTTAATCATACGAAGATCTTCATCCTCCTCTTGCAGGACTGGTATCTCTCATATGAAAGTGATGGGATCTGTTGATTAGGTGGTCAGCGGTTTGGGACTCCTCCATGCATATATTACAAATGGCATTTGTGGTTTTTCCATTTGCTCAGATGGGCCAGAAATGTCCAGGCCTGTGTAGGCTTGAACAAGTAATTTCATGTTGGTACGTGAAAGTTCGACAACCTTTGGTTTTGGATTATTCACATCCTATGAGTATGTTTCATTCCAAGATCCTTTTTGTCTCTGTTGCACCAAAACTCATAGAAGAAAGCATCAATCACTTTCTTTATGTAGCTTGGTGGTGCTCCAACACATAAGCGATTTTTACTTTGCGTTCCTTTCTTTGCAAGGTAGTCTGCAAATTCGTTGCTGAGATGTCTGAATGGCCTTACACCAATCAAGATGTATATTTATTTGGATTTGCGTTGTTTAATACTTCCTTGCATTGCTTAACTGTGGCACTTTTTGTAAAGGGGTTTAGAATAGCAGCAATTGCGATTGAGAATCTGACCGAATAATCACGTTCTTAGATGGCTTGTCCTTGTTCAAGTAAAGCTTTTACAGATTGTGTGATGGCAATTACCTCAGCTTGGAAGACTGATGCTTCCTTATTAACCCAGATACGATTGCCTGTAATGTAGTCGCTAGTTTCATTCAATTGAGTCGATGGAGTATTTTATCACAACGAAACGATGTCCACGACGCCTTGAAAGATTGCCACACCATCCCAGGTATCCCGGAGAAAGAACTTTGTTCTCCATCTTGACTTTGTTGCATTGTGCTTGTATGTAGAGATCCAATGGAGTGATGCCCAATACTGCCTCTATTCCTGATGTTGGTGTTGATCGTAGTGTATGAGTCATTCTCATAAGTACCTTTCGCTGAATATTGTTCAATTTTCTTATTCGACTTTCTTTGCAGTAACAGTGTGTCCCCATATTAGACATGCATATGTGATAATGGGTCTAATCATGCTTCATAGAGTCATAAAATGACCTTGGTTGCATTCTATCAATTCAGAATTCAGTACAATCTGAGTTTACATCATATGATTCAGAGCCTGTATTGACCTATAAGAAAAGATTATGAAAAAAATAAATGATAATGTGTTTCTTAGATTTGCGTCAAGGTATCTTCTCAAAATTTTACTTTGTCTCTGACGCATTTATAATCCATTATATGCGTCATTTTGTACGCGAGATAGGCTTTTTTTAATGTACATATAACTCTCTACTTATTAAATTGACATGATTTAGTATACCAAAATATTAAGCTGGTTAACCAAGCTTTCATTTGATATGTTTGGTGTTCTAAAAATCGCTATACTTTAGAGATATAAGCAAATACGTACTCTCCCCAAAAATTGATCTTTGATATGAGAATATACGATTACCATTTGGTAATGCAGTTAGTGTTACCTGGATAGGAAGAAAAAAAGAAGGGAGAGAAGTGGGGCAAAATACTCTCTCCTTCTCTTTTCTCTTTCTATCCAGGTAACACTAACAGCATTACCAAATGGTAATCGTATATTCTCATATCAAAAGATCAATTTTGGGGGAGAGTACGTATTTGCTTATATCTCTTAAAGTATAGCGATTTTTAGAACACCAAACATATCAAATGAAAGCTTGGTTAACCAGCTTTAATATTTTGGTATACTAAATCATGTCAATTTAATAAGTAGAGAGTTATATGTACATTAAAAAAGCCTATCTCGCGTACAAAATGACGCATATAATGGATTATAATGCGTCAGAGACAAAGTAAAATTTTGAGAGGATACCTTGACGCAAATCTAAGAAACACATTATTATATTTTTTCATAATCGATTTCTTATAGGTCAATACAGGCTCTGAATCATATGATGTAAACTCAGATTGTACTGAATTCTGAATTGATAGAATGCAACCAAGGTCATTTTTGGATTTATCATCTAAAATTTTACTAAACTTAAAAGTACTATTTTACTCTGAAGCGAACAAGTCATCTTCTACAGGCGAGTGAAGTTAATTGATACAAAAAAGCTATGAAATAAGCTAACAATACACACTCCATTTTTGCTTTGCCGAAGGAGGTATTGTTACCCTCCGCCGAAGGAGGTATTGTTTTCACTGGCGTTGTTGGTTTGTTTGTCAGCAGGATAACTCAAAAAGTACAGAACGGATTTGGATGAAATTTGTAGAGTATGGAAATGCCAAAAGAAAGAAGTGATTAAATTTTGGCATCTCTGAAGTGCAGAATAAGGCGCAATGGCTAAATACTACTTACATTTTTCAAGTTAGCCTACTCTGCCAATAGATGTCGCTGTGATGTGAAATTGAGTGCCGGGGAGCGTCTTCCTCTTGGAATTTCCGTCTAGGGGAACTCTCCCCCGTCCCTATACGCCTCCCCAGTCGTGAAAAATCCGCCTCGGAAGGCTCATAAGGACCCTGTGACGGCGGAGGTTTGCACTCTCTGAGTGATATATGCTCTAGTTTTCACTGGCGTTTTTGTTGTTTGTTTGTCAGCAGGATAACTCAAAAAGTACTGAACGGATTCAAATGAAACTTTGTGGAGTTGTTGGAATGCCAAAAGAAACAAGTGATAAATTTTGGCATCTCTAAGTGCTTTTTTAATATGCAAAATGAGCAAAATACTAAATGAATGGGGTCTTATTCAGGGGTAGGAAAGAACAAACGCTAAAAAAATATTCATTGACGTATTAATTGTTCATATATCAGCTCAGGACAATGTTAACCCAGTGACGTAGCTTAAACTTCTTCCTTTCCCGTCATCTGAGTGGTTTTTTACCCATTATATCCTAGTGTTGCGCTCATGCAACGCTAATGTGAAAATACACTTTTATTCATAAATCCCATTATTGATGACAGACAGGTCGCAACTGGTTCAGACGTGCTCATATGACGCTAATGCAAGTTATTACGTCATATTTTCATTTGTGGTGCAGTGTTGTGGGTGTAGGGACACGTTTATCAGTTTCTCTGTACAGCATAATGGAGGCTCGGCAGAAGTAAGTCTTAATATCTAAATAAATTATTTTTGACAAGAATGTTATCAAATATTATATTACTGGGAATATTTTGAAACTATGTATACCTTTTATAACGATTTTGAACGTGCTTGTAAAAATTATTGATGTTTCTTTTGTGTTACGTGAGCGCAACGCTAGGATAATATGTTATGTTTTTACAGAGGGCTATGCTTGAATGAAATTGTGGATTTGATCGAAGATTTGGAAGATAATCAGGACTATGATGTATTTACTGAACCTCCTGATACTCATATAGTAACTGATGAGGATTCCAATGATGAAAACGATCGAAACGCCAATTCTTTAACCAATTTATCGGGCCCCTAACTAAGAGCTCCGGCTCACACTGGCAAGGGTCATAGAGTATTAGGCACAGACTCCGACTGTGAATATGAGAATAAGTCTACACCCGTAAAAAACATGTTCATTTAGAGTGGCGAAAATCCACAAACCAAGGTATCACAGAGGATTTGTTTCCTGAAGACAACTACTCACAATTTGCAAATCTAACTCCTGAGCAGTTATTCGAACTATTCTTTGATGATCAATTGATATCTTTATTAGTAGAACAGACAAATATATATGCCCACGAAAAGAACGCAATGTCATTCACAGTTTCTAAGGAAGAAATGAAAGTTTTTCTGGCGATTCTGATCTGTTCCGGATACAATCCACTACCAAGTAAACGACATTACTGGGCAAATGGCGATGACTTGAAGAACCACGCCATCTATAATTCAATGAGAAGGAACACGTTTGAAGATATCATGCGTTATATCCACTTCATCTCCAACGATTCATAGATCCCAAAGACAAGTATTGGAAGGTACGCCCCTTAGTAAAACATCTGCAGAAGAAATTCATGGATAATTTTGTACCAACACGTGCCATCTCGCATGATGAATCCATGATTCAATACTTCGGGAAGCATGGGTGCAAGCAGGCTATCAGGAATAAACCTATACCCTTCGGATATAAAGTGTGGTCGCAATGTTCGAAATCAGGATACCTCGTAGCTTGTGATTTGTACCAAGGCAAATCAATTGGTGGAGTGGAAGAGGAGGAAAAAAAGTTTGGAAAATGTTCTGCAACTGTATTGAACCTTTTGAACAAATACGATGAACAGAGGAGAAATCTTCCCTACAC
The DNA here is from genome assembly GCA_013387185.1 of Caligus rogercresseyi. Taxonomy (NCBI): domain Eukaryota; kingdom Metazoa; phylum Arthropoda; class Copepoda; order Siphonostomatoida; family Caligidae; genus Caligus; species Caligus rogercresseyi. The sequence goes on from CP045892.1 coordinate 14,477,072, forward strand.
CTTGTATTTCGATAATTTATTCACGTCTGTACCACTTTTAGTTGAACTCTAAACTAAATATAGTGTATGTATATAGAATAAGTGTACAATATATGTATGTTCTAAATAAATAAGAAATAATACATTTTTGTCGCTTATTGTCCTAGCGTTGCGTGTACGCAACAGCTAATAAATGCTAAACTATTGATTTGTGAAATCTCAAATTTTGCAAATCAATTTTTATATCTCAAAGTAATCATTTTGCCAAGTTTCATGAAAATCAAAGAAAAAAAAATTGTAAAATTAATCCAGGACATAATGGGTTAATATGCAAAATGAGCTAAGAGAGAGGAAACAATGATTAGATAGAAAATCGGGCGTGTGAAAGGGGAATGTGAAGGGAATGTTGTGGGGATCGGCGGAGGTACACACTCTCTGTGTGTATATATGCCTTAGTTTTCACTGGCGTTTGTTGTTTGTTTGTCAGCAGGATAATCAAAAAGTACTGAACGGATTCAAATGAAACTTTGTGGAATTTTGGAAATGCCAAAAGAAACAAGTGATTAAATTTTGGCATCTCTAAGTGCTTTTTAATATGCAAATGAGCAAAATACTAAATGAAATGGGGTCTCTATTCAGGGAGGAGGAAAGAACAAACGCTAAAAAAATATTCAATGACGTATTATTGTTCATATATCAGCTCAGGACTATGTTAACCCAGTGACGTAGCTTAAACTTCTTCCTCTTCCCGTCTCTGAGTGCTTTTTTTAATATGCAAAATGAGCTAACAGAGAGGAAAAAATGATTAAAGATAGAAAATCGGGCGTGTGAAAGGGAGAATGTTTGAATGGAATGTTGTGGGGATCGGCGGAGGTACACACTCTCTGAGTGTATATATTTTTCTTTGTTTTCACTGAAACTTTGTTTTATTAAAAAACATAAACATAGGTCTGGTAGTAAATTAGATTTCCTTTAAATTAATAATTATTTTTGAAGTCTGTAACGTCCACCAATTTGAAGAAATTTGTGGAAAACTATATTTTTACTAAATTTTTAAAACTTTGACCTCGTTGCGCGACCTCGTAATGTTGACCGATTTTGTTCAACTTTGTATGTCGTCTTCTTTTATCACCAAGAAACAGAAAATCCACATGTTGCTAACATTTCAAACATTTGAAAATAAGAACAACCCTAATATATATATATATATATATTTCCTGGACTTTATTCGAATAAGTTCCACTTGAATTATTTGAGATTGTTCCTGAGTTTAGTACATCATGAAATTAGTTGTCAATGAGTCATCAAGTGCATAAAATAAATGATGCATTTGATGCATTCCAGATTTGAATGCAGTTCAATATATATATATATATATATATATATATATATATATCTATATATATATATATATCTATATATATATATATATATATATTTATATTAGGGATAGATATATATTATATATATATATTATAGATAATTATATATCTGCCCACGTTTCAATTAAAAACACTGGGCTTCCCATACTTTGCTTCGGTTCTAGCGTTGTATGGTCCTTTCTAGGATCGAGGACTTCAGTTCAGTCCTTTTAGTTAGCCCTTAAAAAAAGGGGAAATGTTCATTTATGACGTCATAACCCATGTAATGTTATCACAACATCTCTTAATGCTTGAGGAAAGTAACATCTTCAATAAATTGATGACAAATATAACTATATATTATTAATAAGTATTAAATATTGATATTATTGCAACAATAAAACGTCGATGCTTAATTACAAAAATATTCTGTGGCGGTTGAATCGAAAGGGTTGTGAAGCATTATTTTTACAGAAACATTTAATGAGTAACGACCGACTATCGTATACTGAAAAGCCTATCTTGTAAGAAAAAAAATGTTTCCAAATTGTCTATTTAATAACACCTTTTTTACTATTGAATTAACGCCAAGTTATAATAACTATTTCAACTTTTTATGGAAAATTAAAGGACTGACAAAAGACAACCTCAAGGACCGAGGGTCTAAGGACCGATAGGACCGGTCCTAAGACTGGATAGGACCAGACCAAACACTATTCGGCACCCTATATTATCTATGATTGCATATTTATTCCATGATGCCTGGAAAGTGTACCATGATATATGTATGTCTAGTGTATAAAGTTTGATACATTAGTTTAAAAAACTTATTTTAGATTTAATAAAATATTTACTTACAAAAGACTGGAAAAAAATATTGTTAATAAGTACACGAATAGTCGTTAAGTAATATTCTGTATATTTCGGTATATAAAATGCTAGAACATTACTTCCCAAAACTTTTGACATCACGTACCCCTTGTAGCCTTTCATCTCCGTACAACCCCCCCCCCCCCCCCCCCCCCCCCCTCAATCCACCACGTACACTTAGATGAGTGAAACGTATTTTTAACTGCTGGATGCGCTGCTATGTAAGTGAATGAGGGTCCAAGAGCTACTAGCTATTGCTTTCATAAATCGTTAGGTACTTTCTGGCATTATTGTTCAAACCTCAAATATTCTTTGGATGTATGTCAAACTAAACAATTCCAAAACATTTCGAAATTTTAACATGCTTATTTACTGAACTCTAGTTAGCTACCTTCAAAGTCACCTGGCTACTAACTTGCTAGCTATCAGGCAGTGATTGAAAGTTGGTTATAACAACCAAGAAAAAACTATTATAATTACCATGTCCATCTACAGAATATGATAAAAATAAGTATCACAAAGGGCCTCAGATACGATAAAACGGTTTACATTTTAAAAAAGAGATTGATATTTCAGAAAATTACCTCTGGAAGTTCTGGATGCACTGCCAGGTATGTGAATGAGGTTCCAACATAGAAACGGTAGTGCTTGGAACTTGCTTCGCAAAATACTCGGAAGTAGCATTTGAAATGGCCGTGATTTTTAACACAGGGTCTATTCAGAATGTCGCAACTCTGTTTCTGTATGGCTCTGGTTACATGCTTGTGTAAGCGCTGGGACTGATAGGAGAGTTTTTTTCTTTCTTGTATAAAGTTGAAATTATACTTTGCCATTTGATTTTTTTCAAAATCATCCCATCTATCCCCTAAAACACGTTGCGTACCCTTAGAGGTACGCGTACCATAGTTTGAGAAACGATGTGCTAAAACATTTATTTCCATTTGACATTTTGCATATTCAATCCTTTGTATACTTAATTTGCTGACAATGAAAATTCTTAAACTTAACTACGGGCTTAAATTAAATAAAACGACATTATCATCAATTAGCCATTCCGTCCCCTCAAGACATATTCTACTATATTTTATAGTAGTCCCATCAATTGAGATAAGGAATACCCTAAATTATAATACTTTTATGAAATACCTATATTGTGTCATAAAATTATGAGATTTAACCAAAAATTATCATATTTTTTATATTTATCAAGATTCAAAGACCTTTGATCGTATTTAGCAGACATCCATGATTAAAAAATATTTAAGTAGTGAATAGTTATTATGAATAAAATTATCATATATTAGAATTAATTAATACTTTCATATATTTATATAATGAATTCAAGGTATGAACTTTGATTGGAGGAAAGGGATATTCTAAATATAGCGATGAAAATAAGATCGTTCGTGATGAAAAATATATTTTTTAAATACATATATGAAATTATGCCTTGTTTTAAAGAGAATATAAGCCCCTTTTACCAAACAATACAATTAATTAACAAACATGTTCCTATTGTTACCCTTGAGATTATATTTTGATATCCCCTTTTACATGAAAGAAATCAGTAAATCTCTTCCGCTAAAAAAACAACGCCAGACATAACCTTTGTTAACGAAAAGGTAAATAACAAACACTTGAGTATTGAAATGCTAATTATGTCAATGTTATGGAAATAATAAAGTAGCCGTATGACCCCAGGGTAAGGCAGCTCTATTAGAGAGATGCTTTTTTCGATGAGATCCATGAAAACAATAAAATATTTCGCAATGCATATGATGAAGGCCAATGGTCCGGATAAACACATTAGACGGAGGAGATCTACTTACTCAGAGATGAAGAAAGTATGTTAAAGTCTTACTCATCATTATCTATGATTTAGAAAAAAAAAGAAAGTGTTCTGAGAATTTGTATGCCATGTTTAAATACTGAAGAACACAATAGTTACTGCGTAGTAAGATTAAAATATTATCAATAGCGTAACGAGTTGTAACGAGTATTGTACTTCTAGCCAAGGATATAGAATACTAAGTAGGAGTATTCCTTATGTTCAATTGGATTATATAAATAAAATTAAAAGTAATTTAAATATCAAAGTTATGATTCAGTAAAGAAAATCTACCGCCGATATCGATTGTCGTAAGTAAGTTGTGTTCTATAGGAAGCAGTATATATATTTTTAATATGCCTTTTGAAGGCAATAACGATTTTTTGTACTTTCCAAAATAATACATAAAATAATGTTCTGGATATCAAGATTCTACGTATATTACTCTTGTTATTTTGACGTCATCAAAGGTATATTGTAATGTTCCTGTTTGCCTGTGTTTTGTGACGTCATATCAGCAAGCAAAAAGTCGGCTCTCTTGGCAATATGGGCATACCTTATATTATCATTGACCTAGATTCTAGCAATAACTCACTCATAAACATTAACTTTTAATTAAGTTGGTAACTTCATTTCCTCTCTTTTTCTACGCCTTAAATGAGAGTAATGATCCATTTATTGTCAGAATTATAACAAATAACTATTCTCTTCGTGAGTGAGAAGAGTGCTTTATTTAAATTAATATTGGGGGCGCCCATTCAAAGGATCCCTACAGGACATGGATGTAGAGAAGATACAATTGGTATTTTAAAGATTATATTCTTATCCCACAGTTGATGTTCAAACCTCAACAGCTGCCAGTGAAGTGATATTTTATTGCATAATGCTAACTGGTTTTTTTGTTGTTCACTTTCCTCTTCTTTCACCCAATGACGTCAAAGAAAAGAATTCTTGTTCTTATCCTGAGTATAGATTAACATATTGACTATGATGTTTCCATTCATGAAGACCATTAGCAAGCTAGAGATACGTCAATATGAAGTTGGTATTGTATAAGTCAATTCAACTTGTTTATAAGTATTTTCATGGAAAAGAAACTAATTTTCGTATCAGTCATAATGCGAAATTATTAATTAACTTTCATGGTCATAAATAACCTTCTTCGAAGAAACATTTTCCCTCCTACTGGATCAATTACGTTGAAAATGATTTTCTAAAAAATATATTTGGGTTATCATGTCCAAGGACCCAGCCTTATGTTCCTGGAATAAAGGATCCTGTGGGCAACCAATAAGTAATCAATAGGTCAACGTCTCTTGATCAATAGCAAGACATTCAATTACATGTAATCTTGACCAATCGGTTCTCGTTGTTTATAACCTATACAACCTTATAAAAATGAAATGCTTTTGATCAAGTTATATTCAAACTTTAACAGGAGTCAGCTGATAGATACTGTGGACAGGAGCAGTGTTGCCAAACTAATTATAAGGCGGGAAATTCAAAAAGTCTCAAGCTTATTGACCAGTCCCCGTATAAAAATATAAATAATGACGTATTGATGACATCTTCATTGGAACACAGTTTCAAAATACATCTGCCAACTTTTCAATCCACTAAATAGAGTCATTATGACTAAATTCTTGTTAAATCTATATAAGTTATTTTATTAACTTTTTTCAAGACGTGTGATACATAATGATTTGTATTTTGAACTTACAATATTTAAAAGAAAAGGAAACTCAACTTGCCATAAATGATAAAAGGCAATAAATAGTCTGGGCTGAAAGAAATCTATAGTTCAAAGAGATTTCATCATATAATCAAATAACTGCAAATAAAGCATCGCGAAGTTGCCGATATTATTATTTAGGATACAAGCCAACCAACTAAAAGTAAACCAACTAGATTGTAATTTTAATGTTTCTTATTCCTTTTATCTGCAACGTTAAAGCGTGCAATTACGAGCAGGATCGACGATGGAGCAACGCGTTAGTAATACGCACTATACAAAAGAATGCAATGACAAAGCCGTGTTCTAAGAGAACATATGAAAAAAGCATACAACGATAATTTTCGTCTATCCCAACAATGGAGAGCTATTAAATACCCAATTTTTAACACTACCATACGTAGCGTCGGCACTCTACCATATATCTATGGATGCAGCACAGTACAGGTCATATAATTAATATATTTGAAAAAAATCACTGTAAAGGTAGACTTATGTATTGAAAAATATTTACGCATTGAGAGTCATGAGCCTCGAGTCCATATAAGATGTTGGTGTATATGGTTGAAATAGGACATACATAAATAAGTTGAATGCACTAAAATATCGAAGTACATATTTTTCTTTCGTAAGGCTCAACTAACAAGTATTTTTATTCCCTACAAGAAGTGGGATAGGGTATTAAATAATATACTTCCGATATTGGTAGTCCTAAGCCAACTGTGCTTAATCTGTAGATCGTTATATTTTTAGAATACAAAAATGGTCTGTATCGGTAGCATAATCTACAGTCGGTAGCACCTGTCTAACAAATATCAATAGGTAGTCCCAGTTTTTGGCTCTACCATTGTAAATACACTCATATCACTTCTTATACAATAAAAACAAAAACGTATATTGAAATTTAATTTCCATTTTAAAGCAATAGCTCAGAAGTACCGAACCCTGCATTATAAAAAGTAAAGTTACTTAGATTTATTCGATTAAATGTAGTAACAAACCCTTTTAACTATAATGTTTACTAATGTTCCTATACTCAAACACAAGCATCCGTTTATATCAATATGTGGACTAGTACCTGATATAGAAAAAGACTTTGCTAAAAAGTGGAAAAATATATAAATAGCTATACTTCCTTTTATAGAAACAAAACAAAGATGTTCCATAAACTTAAGCCCTCTCACCTTCAGTTACAAAGATTCTTATAGTGTTCAGAAGGCTAAAAAGTATTCAGATTTTGCGATTATTTTTATTGATCATCAGGGCGGTGTTGTATTTATGTATGTATATCTGAAAAAGTCCTTGGACATTTTTTCTCTTTTCCTTCGCCTTGAATAAATAAAAACAGAGGCGTAAAATGTTGTTTTTTATATATGTATATTCCCCCCCCCTTTAAATATCCTAATAAAATACAAACATGCGCAGCAGTGTTGGTTGGTTTGGTCCATTTCATCAGTCATGCAAACGTTGCTTAGATTTAAATCTAATAAGCAAAGGGATTCCCTCCCTTCAAGGAGAACTCCCTTAAAGGTAAAATGTGGGCAAATGCACACACCTTCTTCATGTGGGAGTCTCTTATTAGAAATTATACCCAAAATCCATTATGGAATAATCTCTCTCTCTCTCTATTTGTGTGTGTGTGTCTAAGAGAGAGATGGAGATTACATCATGCCTGCTAAATACTCAGTGAAACGATCAAGGTCAGCACGGGGAACAACACTGTGGAGGGGTCCCTGAGATATTGTGTAGTAGTCTATGGTAAGGATAATAAAAAGTTGTGTTTTTATAACGTGATTGGTTGAAGGAAAGAGAGTGAATGATAATAATAATAATATAAAACAGTTGGTATTAGGAATAGATATTTAAAGATATAGAGAGCTGATTCCCTTCAATAGCAGAGAAACGTCGTTCAGCTGTATTTTGTGTCCAATAAACAAAGTAATTGATATTACGTATCGTAAGTGATCATAGAGATAGATTATATCTCTATGATCAGCTTACGATGACGTAGACCAAATAACTTTGTTTATATTGGACACAAAAATACAGATGGAGAATAAGCTCTCTATATCTTTTTATCTCTATGGTATTATGCTATAAAGTACCACTTCGTTCGCGATGCTGTTGAACATTAATTCAGAGAAAAGCAATTAATTCTTATAAATAATAATTGGCTATTCTTCATAAATGTATGTCATTTACGTAGGCTCAAATGAAGTCCTCCTATTCACTATTAATATTAGTTGAACAAAGCAATATGCTCAAAAACAAAAGGTTTATTTAGTTTGTTCCACTTGACTGTCGGACGTAGAATAATAGAATAAAATCAGTGTTAACAAATTTAAAAAATATTTTTATTGATGAGTTTGCCTGAACCATCTTTTTGTTATATCTATCTATAATAATTAATTGCCGGTACCACCGACCTAAGTATTGAGTGAATAGTCAACTGCCGTATTTTCAGATTATAAGTCGTTGTTTATAATACTACTTGGCTATGGTGTCTCTTATGGGTAAAAAACAGAAACACAAAGACTATACATATACCTGAATATTATTAAAATGACCTTACAGGCATGAACGTCGTGTAATGTAGTTACTTGTACACCTGTTTCCCTCTTTTATTATATTAAAAAAAGGCCCTTTAAGCCGATAAATACTATAGTTTTGTTGTTGGATTTTATATACAAAATTTATGTCAAAATGTAAATTCTACGGCAATGCAATTGATATATTGTATCAGTATTGATGGTTCATTTTTTTTAGCTGGTGAGACTTGGTTTAATAAATATATGTTTCCGTTAGAATCGGGTTTCTGATTCTAAACAAGCCTAGTCAACATTTGAACTGCAAAACGACAAGTTTAAAGTAGTTTGTGCATTTTGGACAATGAGATACGGCTTGATTTTTAAATGAGGGATTAAATGCTATACTTGGCCTCTAAAATCAGGATGCCACTTGTCCACATGGTAGGTATTGAGTTTAGCGTAATAGATATAATCCATCGGGAGGTAGGTTAATGGTATAAATATTTTTTTATTGGATGTTGTGACACGG
>CP045892.1:14485998-14508001 GCA_013387185.1 Caligus rogercresseyi
ATTCTGCACAACTTGATAGTCTTTGACACTTGATATGCATATTCCTTTAGTAAAAATAGTCGAGTCGAGAAGATACTTTTGGTCCATTTTTATTGTTAGTGAAAAAAGTATGATTTAGATCATTTTTGCAAACTGCTATGTCGTTGAACTCATGTGCTGAGATAATGGTTTGAAAAGCTTTTGTGGCGTTCGGTGACGGATTTGAATTACTGGACGTTGTCCCTTTTCATGTTAAGTTTTAAATTTAAGTCTCCAGAGATATTGTAGGTTTGTTGGTTATAATAGGGGAGAGCTCTTTGTAAAAGAAATCCGGATCATCGTCGTTGGGTCCGTAAACTCCAATTATTTCTATTGACCGTGTTGTTTTCCACTGCAGCGCTTATTTTGAGAAGATTCCCTCTGTTGTCTCGTAGAGAACCTTAGATTTGAAAGTCTTCTTTGAAAGAATACAAACCCTCTATTAGCATAGTTTTCCTTGAGTTTAAAGAGTCGAACGAGTTATAACAGTCGGGTATGGTAAAATGTTTGGTGTAAGAGCATCTGGTATCCGTTAAATGATAAAATCTGGTAAGTCTAAAAACCTCAACATCTCAGAAGTTCAAATTTTTTCTTTGTGCTGCTAATCGAATTGACGTTTAATGATAAAAAGCTTAGCGTCTCCATACATTAAAAACTAAGAAACATTATCTCCTTGATGTTTTTTACCGTCTGCCTGAGGGAGTGCCCACCGTCCGGCAGATTTCTTTTAGCGCTTTCGGGTTTCTCTGTCTTTTCAGAACTAGTGTGGTTTTATAGAATCGAAAGGAGGAGTGCCATTGCTATTGGGTTCATTTAAATTTGAGAGAGATTTTTTACTTTTTGTTGGGTAGAGGAGAGTTATCAGCCTCACCCGAATTGGGGGAGGACAGCAAACATTTTCCTCTGGTTTGTCTTTTGATGGGCTAGATTGTCTGCTTGGAGAATGCTTAGGTGAATTTAATTCTGTTTGGTGTAATGTTCAATGTTTTTAGGGTAGTGTGATGTAAAGAATGACTATTAGCTTGTATGTCTTCTTTATTCATTGTTTTCCTCTTCTGTATTTTTAGGTGGAGTAATGTTTGAATTAGGATCTTTTTGGACGCTGGAGGCTACTTCTCCTTGGCTAACTGGAATCTTGGAGTTATTAGGGTTATTGTCTTTTGTTTCCATAATCTTGGATGCAAGAATTTTTTCATATTCGAAGACTTGTAATCTTCGATTATTACATGAAGACCTATTGTGCCCAAACTGGAAGCATTTTTGGCACTGTAGGCGTACCCCATCGAACTTGAGATTGACTAAGTTATTTTTGATCGGAATTATTTGTGGCAGAGATCGTTGATCTGCATAAATCTCAAAAAAAAAATTCAGAAAGATTATATTCCTCCAAATGTTATTATACGATGAGTACTTTTTTGCTGCTTTCTTCGTCAGCGGGATTGGGTTCAGGGCTTGCCTTTTTTACTTCTCCGATTTTGCCATCCATTTTATCAAGTGCTTTTCATCAACACGCTTTAAAGTGTTCATTGCGGTTATTTTTTACAATTTTGCGTTTGTCAACATTAATGGTTGATACTCCTCTCAGGGAGAAAGACACCATCTTTTTGTTTCCATGGTTGTCCAATAGATCCGTTTTATAACTTTTTTTTCAGTTTTTTCAATTCTAGGGCGAACGTCATTTGGATTTTTTGTGAAAAAGGCTGCTACGCCATGGCTGTAATAGGGCTGAGCCCCTTCTATTTCCTCTTCAAGGAATCCAAAGAACACAGCAGCGTCAAAGACAACTACTGTCTTAAATTCGTATTATTAAAAACACGACCAGTTTCACATCAATGATGTCCAAAACAAACGTTTCCCACTTAAACGACTCATTTAAGTGGAATTATCCGATGCCCTCATTTAAAAAGGCATTCCTCTTATTGAGGACAGATGCATAAGATTTATTTAACTTTGACCCCGGGTCAATATTATGTCCGTCCGAGCCAGACGGCATTGTAGCTCACCCCTAGTCCTGGGTGTCGTTTAAGGCTTTGTTTACTTCTAAGAGAGGGTCTGCAGTTCCGGACAAGTCCTCAAAACAGAGACAAAACCCCCTCAGAACTGCAGAGGCCTAAAGATCTTCAGTCAGTGGTTCAGCGCGTTAGAAAACACTCACCGCACCTACGAGGACGTCCGATGAGGGAGGCAAAGAGCGAAAGTTCGGAGTTGTCTACTGTAAGTCCTGATATTCTGACGTGTGATGTTACGCAATACCCTCCTTTTAAAGAGGGAATGAAGACGATTTGAATCCTTGAATTCTGTCGTCTCAGATTATCCGCAGGGGTAAATTACGGTCCACTGGAGGAGATCACAAAGTTATCTCCCTGTAGACCCCAAAATCCTTCGGAAAGAGTCACTTTATCACGGTTTAATTTGCTTTTGAAACACGACAAAACAAACAAACGTTCACGTCGGACTATACATAAATAAATTTTTTGATAAACTTAACCCTGTAAAGCGTTGTATTTGGTTATTCATTTTCGTGGCTCTAGGAGCCCCCTACATTTGTATGCTAAAACACTCAAGAAATGCTTACTTTATTCCACTGTCAAGTCATATAACCAAACTACAGTCGTCCCTCGCAAAGTCGCGACGGCCCGGATCCACTACACGACCACTGCGATATATATTAGGGTCGCAATGTTGATATATATTGTGTGAAAATTCTGCCATTGAGTATTAGTTTATGGGGACGTTTTGCCGTGAAAAAACGGGAGCCAAACCGTCGTTCCGTAGTAAAAGAACTGCGAAATGTCGAGGGGCAAAGTAGCGAGGGCCGACTGTATATGGTTAATAATTGCCTTTATGTGATTTTTGTCTCGTATTTTTATGCTGAGCTATATTGTTAACTAATTAAGAAGAGTCACTTAATACTATTATGTTTTTATGCACTTTTACACAATTATAGCTATGCTGATTATTCTTATATATCTAATCTGCGAGGTCGTTATTTAATAAATAGAATGCAGAATGAATAGTAGAAGAGAATTGATATTAAAATACGATATATTTAATTTTAAGCCTAACATTAATTTTCTTTTAAGACCTCCTAAACATATAATTATCATTATAGATATCTGGTCTCTCAAAAAAACTTAAAATAACAAGAGCCAACCCGAAGTTCAATCCCTGAAGTTGTTGTCATCATCTAGCTCTTTAATATAAACATGAAGTGCTGAGAAAAATGAATACATAAATTAAGCTCACATGACTTATATGCGCCCAAGAAATGAAACCGAACACATAGGCAGGAATGACGTTATACATGAATAACAAGCTACAAAATTGCGTCATGGCTGTGTTCCTTACAAGAACCCTTCTCTAATCAACAACATAACAACAATCTCTGTTGATTTCTCTTCTTAATAAAAAAAGAGTGCAATTAATTGTTTTAATCAAATGGAGCTAGTTAATAATTGACGGAAAATAAATTAATTTGATAGAGGATTTGTCTGGAGGGAGTTTTGTCTACATAAGTTTTTCTATTTGTGCGGGATATCTTTGAGTATCTATGAGAGTGTATTTTACAGTACACCTCTCCGTAAACCTTCCAATATGCTATAGTTTTTTATTTGTTCAGAATCACTTCGAGTATAAGCAGAGCAAATCATGACTTATATTTATATTATTAAAATTCCCACAAAAAGAGGATTATTTTCCCCCCTGAGAGTGGAAAATTATTTAGTCTATTATATTCTCTGTACTCCCTCTATATCATGTGCTGACTAATACACCGAGATATAATTCTCATTTTGTATTCCACTTTAAAAAAGGAATGGTCGAAAAATTATTTGATATTTTAAAGACTTGTTAAGAGGTTACTATGGCTTCAAAGACCTTATGTAGTCTTGATTATATGTGGCATATTATTGAATAACAACAAGGGAGCAAGGTTCCAATTATTATTTACAATAAAACTTGTTTAAGCCACTTTCCTTTTTTTATAATCTAAAAAATAAGGAACTAAGATCCAAACTATATTTTTAAATAGCTAGGCTTGACTATAGAATGTGGCATTAGTTAATTGGTGTACTATTCCTTCACAGTACACATATGCAATAAAAGGACCTATGTATGGAATGTAAATATTTATCAAATACTTCAAATGAATACACACACAGAAAAATGTGTATATTTTCGGAAAAACTTGAAATTATTAAGGCGTCTATCGACACTAACTTCAAATGAAGTAATATGAGTTAATTTAGTAGACTCTGTGTATGTCTACTATTTCCATATGGATAATATTTAAGTCATTTTTAACTTGTAAAGCCTTTTAATCATACAATTATGAGTAGTCACCTTCTAAGCATTAAAAAGACATTGCTTTCCTATATTAATGTCATATGTTATATGTAGTCTAGCTATACATTTAATGTATCTTCATATTAATGACTCAAGCAAAAATGATTTGATATAAGAAAATTGTGTTCTTCTTTTACTACGTTTGATGATTTAAATGTCAATAGGCTTTTATGGTCTTACGGGTATATTAATTTCAAAGTATAAAATTTATTTATTTTTTACCAAACACAAATCTCCCCCTTTTGATATCTATTTTTATTATATATAATTGTATTATATGAATAGAATAAATACCTTTGCTATGGAGAAAAATGATTTGATTGATTTAATTTCGAGATACCTAAATGGGAACACATTTAGGATCTCAGGATGGCCTATTTTGTGTTTTCTAAACCAATATATGAAGCAAATTTACTTACTGGGTAAGTGTGGTCGATTGATATTAAATAAGCAGGTCATGTATTCTTTTTGATATTAGGAAGAAATGGCCGAAGGAAATACAGCTTTAGAAGGAATGGCCCAAGAAAAATGGACTGGAAGAAATGACTTATATAGAAAAGGAAAATGATAACACATGACCCAAGTCATTCTGTCTGATAACAACAACAACAACGAATCGTTTATCTATGATTGCCGAAATAATATTAAATGATGACAATATTTACTAATTTATATGAAAAATATTATTTGTACAGTATTCCACTCAAACACTAGCATATCTATGCATATGGACCATTTTCCAAGAGTCATCATTTTCCTTCTTGGACCATTTGTTCCTATTTTTCTGGTCCGTTTCTTCTGGACACTCTATTTGCTATTTCCTTACTTCCCAACATTAAAATGGACTGAATAAAGTAATTGAGTAAAATATTTGTGGAATGTTTCAGTAGAACTTCTAAACTATTATTAGGTCAGAATAGCACTTGAAATGCAGGATATCACGTCTCATTTTTTCTTTATACTTTTTGGTAATTTAAGTTTTATTAATTTGAGAAAGAAAAAATAATACATACATATGTATTTGTTCTTATATATAAATACGGAAGTATTTGCTTTATAAAACATTACAATCTAAAATCATCACATAGGGGAAGAACAAGACCTTATTGTTAGTAAGATCAAAATGTATCCGCAATTTATAATTATGCTTTTATTGTCAAATTGCATTTACTACCTTATTATGATGTATTATAACTTTGAAATTTAATAGCATTGTTCATATTCAAAACAATATTAGTAAAAAACTGTTTTTAATTAAAGTTGCATTGTTTTTAAATATATTCTTAGTAACTTTATAATATGTTATTGAATGGTTTGCTGCGCTTTCTCACCTTTCTCTTCAAATGGATGAACCTCGGCGTTGAGTATTTCATCCCTCCGCTTGACCTGTACGGCCTTAATGGTATCCATCCAGAGTTCCAGGGACTCCTTGATGGACCTATGCAGGGGCCGTCCACCCCGAAGCCTCTCCATCTTTGCCAGCAGCGTGGCCACACGAGCATGCTCCCGGAGCTGATCAATGATGAGCCGATCCACCTTTGAGGGATTAGGGGGCAGCCGGGGAAATGAGACGCTGTTAGAGGAGCTCACGCGCTGACCCGGGAAGGCTCTAGCCAGCTGGGCCTCAGTGCGCTTCCGCTCCTTCTCTAAATGCTTGAACATGGCCAGGCACTCCTGGAGGCGATGGTTGAGGGGTTGGGCTCCCAGGGGTGGGCGGTGAAAGTTGGGGGCACCATAGTAGAAGGAGGGGGAGGGATTTCCATCATCCAAGAGGGTCCACCTTGAGACAAGTCCAGCGGAGGAATGGGCAGGGGTAGGGCCTTGGGCGGAGGCATTTTACGCATAAACTCCGGAGGAGGAATGAGCCCTGACTCAAAAACATCTCCAGTCGAATTATGATGATGATGCGGCGACATATTCCCATGATAAGTTGCCTCGTTCGTAATGGATCGAAGTGCCGAGGAATGTCGCTTGAGTATAGGAATAAACTCTCTCCTCCTTCCTTTTTGTCCTCTTCTTCTCCCTCGCCCATGAAGGGACTTGAGGAATGCTGGAATAGATCTCCAGGCTTTCCTGGTTGATTGTTGCATATCCCTGAGGGCGAGAGGAATCCGGAGTCCATGGGGATGTCCCTGATCCCTAAGTTCTCTGCAAACTCATTCGTGAGGACTTTGAGAGGCTCCTCGAGGGGTGAACTGAGTGGAGGCCAGTCCTCTGGGGCGTAGGTGTTTTCTTTGTCCATGAGAAGGTGTTTGAGGGATCTAAAGCGAGAAAAAATGGAGGTAAGCCTGGGGCAGGGAAAAAATCTACCGCCGGTATGAGTGGTCAGTAGAGCAAATTGCGTTTAATGGGTATCGTTAGATTTGAAAAAAATACTGTCTATAGACGGTATTTGGCAAATTCTAAAAAAATATCTTCATGTCAAAAATTATGTCTATCACCGCCAATTGATAAGAATAATACAAGTTAGTAGTATTCGGTAGATTATTCAAAATGATCCGTAGCGTTGGAAAAAATCTACTGCAGATACTACCGATTATCAATCAAGAGATGGACTAAAGTCTATCTACCTCTGATATTGTAACAATGACTGATAGGGATGGGTTTATGTTCTAATTTTAGGAACGGTTCTTGATTAACCTTTTTTATTTTTAATATAGAAAAAGGAAAAATTCGGAACGGATCGTTCGGGGAAAAATATCATTTGAATATGAAAACAAGTTTTAAGTTAAAAGAAAAAACATTTACCCCGCCTTATACCCAATATAATGGCCTACAACCAGTTTCCTAAAAGTTAAAATTTAAGAAATTGGCCAATATTTTTTTACATGGTTTATTTATGCTAGATGATGCAGAAAGTTGTTTACTTTAGTTTAAAAATTACAATTTAGTTTGTTCTTAAATCAAATAAATTGTTCTAATGCTTCTTCAACAACTGCCAAAAAAATATAATGAGATAATTTTCTTTTTAAAATCAATTAAAACCTCATATTTGAGTATCATTTACAAGCTCTTAATCGTTTTTTTATTTAAAAAATGTTGTATTTTACGACTTGAAATCTTATGAAGTTAAAACGTGGCTAACATATTTTATACAAATATTTGTAAACACAGAGACTAAATATTCTATATTTTCTCATCAATACAAACAAACAATCCTTAGTAAGTTTAGTGCTAAAGTTTGTAGTACACCATAATACCAATGTGTATAAATGTTGGTTCATGAGACATATATGCTAATTGCCTCTGTAACCTGTAATTTTGAAAGAACCGTAATGCACGCTTTGGTAAATACATATATGTTTTTAATAAGTTTGTGCTCCCTAAACTTATTTCATCCTAAGTAAAATAACTATTATGCGAAAATAAAAAGAAACATTATTATACATCAAGAGTTGCATCATTTTCAAAGTTGTTCAATAGTTTGCAGCAAGTTTAAACAATACATTTATTTGATACTTTACTGTCATATTATTCATTATGATCTTCAACCCTGTTAACCCTTTACACGCCAACGTTCCCATTTTGGGAACATACTTTTCAAGTGTTCTGCATCGCGTCATATTCAATAAAAACAAAATTAAATGAGTTTATATTATAAATTAAGGCTTAGAAAACAAAATATTTTATTTGTAAATAAACGAAAAACTAATTTTATACTAGTTTGAGGGCTTTGAAAAAATCGAGTTTATCAAGTTTTGGACTTATCTTTTGATAATAAGAAAAATAGGGTCAAAAACTGGTATTATTACTATTTTATAACTATTTTGATTAGCAAATATACTAAAGATTTACATTGAACAATTTTTTAAATAATATTAATATTTTAGTAGACTAAAATCGACTTTTAAAATGATGTTCCCAAAAGGGGAACGTTGGCGCCTATTGGTACTCATTTTCATGCTCTACGTGTTTGCGTATAATTCTTTGTTTCCTTTCAGTTTACGTACGTTAGTACATATAAGTACATATAACTAAAGACAAATGTGTGTTATAATTATTTTTATAATGGATGACAGAGTTGAATAGTAAGTTATTAATATTTATAATTTATTTCGATTAATTTTATGATTCAAATGATTTAGAGAATCTATTAAAATATCCCCCATGACTTCCTCAGTTGTGCTATAGAGGAGATCGAAAACATCAAAAGTAAGGAAATCGAGATTGTGGTTCTAGGTTTTCCAACGAATAGTGAGCGGGATATACCTAGTGACGAAGAAAATGACGACGAATATCAGCATCAAGACTCCATTCTTGTTGAAGTAACTGAAGACATTGACAATTATTGGCAACTCCCAATTAGACAAATATAAAGTTTTGAAATCTTACCCTTGACATGGTAAAAGAAAATTGTTTCCAGTGTGGTGGATTTTACGAAAGACTTAGCGTGGATAATCCATGATCCATATCGTGGATTACTAGGTGCAAAACATTATATGAGGAACAAGTCAGTAAGATTTGGCTATAAAATTTGGATGATGTGTAGCTCCGATGGATATCCATAGAATTTCGATATTTAATCCGGAAAACACAAAACCAGGAAGACAATTAGAGTGTATATTTCTGAAATGGGTGTGGTAAATATTTGCGACTAGTTATACATGCTCAAAAACGGTGGTGGAATCTTTTTATTCTTCCACTCAATTTGTCGTTGTGGGAGTATTTAAGTGTTATTCGTTGGCCAACCAAAACGATAAAATGAGCCATCGACAATTTAGGAGGGATATTGACTCTGATAAACGTCAAAGTAATCGAGTGCCTCTTGGAGGACGTACTTCTAAGTCCACCAGAGTTATAAGACTTGACAGAATATTTTTTTTGTAATCATGTACTCAACAAAGGTGTGTCATATATCAGAAAAATACTATAATTCAATGTACAAAGTGTATTAAAAGATTGCACAAGGCATGTAGTCCTATTTATTACAACAATTAAAAGTTCCATTGTCGATGAAAAATGTTGAAAAATACATATATAAAGGAAATAAAGAACAATATTAAAATGTACAAAATTGTAGTACTAGAAGCGCCAACGTTCCCAAAATGGGAACATACCAAAAACATGACTTAGAATTTAGTCAGCTAAATTTCGTTTGGGGTACATTCAAATAAGGTTAAAGGATGATTATATTTCAAATTTGAAGAAAATCGGATAACAATTCACGGAGCCGCGTTTAAAGGGTTAAGCAAGGTCAAAATTAAGAAAACTAATCAAATACTTTATGTATGAAAATAAGGTATAATATTCTAAGGATATATGAACGTATAGCGGATGCTACTAATACAAAAATGGATATTAATGCATTAAATCTCATATCTTGAACAAATGCATCAAGTAGACATTTTGAAATATGCTCGTAAAATCTTCAACGACATAGAAAGTGATCAATGCAATGGATTATTCGGATGGTGAATAGTTTCGAAAAGTTTTTATTTTTAGTCAAACTTAAATATATTAAAAATGTAAGAATCTATCACGACGCATACTTTAAATTAAATAATGGGTGAATACAGTACATTTAATTAATATTTTCATTAAAATTGATTTCTCACAACATTACAAGATATCTGATAAGCTCATTTTCTTTATTTTTTAAGAGTCAACTTATCTTACTGCAAATCATTTTCCCCTTATATGTAGTTGTCTTTGGAACAAAAATAATTGAGGCTCCACAATTTTTTTTCCAAAAAAAACGCGTAAAAATATTGCTTTACACTCATCATAAAATTTCATTTTCAAATATGAGCCAGAAAAGGATAATATCATGATGCTTTTGTGTGTTATAAGGATGACTTGTTTAATAAAGTTATTTACATTTTTAATTTTAAAAATCATTCCTTTAAATATAAGATCATTTGAAGAGGAGTCATCTTTAAATTCAAGATTGAATAAATATGTTGCAGTAAGACTGTGTGACACGTCATTATTGGAAACTGGCGTTCCGTAGGACGCAATTACAATTAAGTAACCTAATTAATTAACTACACTATTCAGGAAAAATGAATTAACTACTTAAAATATACCCTCAGGATTCACAGTACTAATAAGGCAATTTAGAGTATTAAATCAAGTGTCAATAGGCACTCGGATTCGTCGTATCACAATACGGACAGTGTGGGGTTTCAAACCTGACAGTGCTTTTGGGTTATAAAATAGCACACTATAGACAATGTGTGGCCTCCAACCAAGTCTTTAATAGGCCCAGAGATCATACACAATTCTACATATCCCAATTGGAGCAGTTAGGGGGCTTCAAATCAAGCAAATTCGTCATGTCACAATACTGAACCCGTTTAAGGCGTCAAATTGTTTTTTTATGAAGCATAGTGTTCCGGAACTCAAACTATGACAAATTGTGGCATAAAAACAATGTATGCGTTTTTAAGTATAGCATATCACACTTGTGATCAATTTGTGCATGAAAAGCAGTTCCGATTGGTATTTGTAAGTGATATCAAAGTATTAGCATATGGGTTATATCTCCAAGTATCGTGTCTCGTGTGGGCTCGGTTGATTCTTCCTTGTCAAAGGATTATCAAGGAAGTGATTTCCTGAGCGTCTTGAGCTTGATTGTTTCTTACGCAGTAAAGTGTGGGCTGAGCTCCAGAAATCCCGATGACTCGATTGAAGATCCTTCAGGCTTGAGCGGAGAAGAAGCCGCCGAGGAAGAGGAAGAAGTGGAGGAGGAGGAGGGGGTGAGGTGCAAGCCGAAGGAGAGGAGCAATTAGAGAGGAAAGCATTGGTGAGCTCCCAGAAGAGCTGTACTTCTCCAGCTCCTCTCGGGCGAGAAGACTTGAGACAAAGTCATCCACAATCTTGTTTTGATTCACGGGGGACTCATTGTTGGATGAAAAGGGACTGCTTAGAGGCGGTGGAAACTCCAGAAAGCTCGGGGATGAAAACATGACCAAGGAGCATAAAAGGACGAAGAGACCCTGAAATCGGAGGAAATAATAATCCGTCAGATGATCACTCCTTCCTTGTGAGTCTCTCTTACCACTCAGTCACACACACAAGCACACTCGAGAGGGAGGCTCCACAGGATGAGAAACGAAAGGACGTCAGAAGCAGACGGAGAGAAATCGATGACAGAGATCACTGTACGGAGGAATCCTTTGGATGGACGGACGGAGAGAGAATGAGACTGAGAGAGAGAAACAGAAGAGAGAGAGAAAAGAGAGAAGAAACTGAGAGAGAGAGAGACTCAGACAAATAGACGTACACGAAAGGAGAAAAGAGACGAGAAAAGAGAGCGCGCGCGGGTCTATTTATTATTCAATCATCATTTCTGCTTCTTTTTCTCTCTCTCCCTCTCTCGCTTTGACTCCTTCATTCCCTCTCTTTCTATAAAATACCAATAACCAATAGGGGCTCCTTCATCAAGTGGACTCTTCAATTACGCCTCAATGGTGTAATAATAGGTTTTCTAAAAAAATGAAATGACTCATAGGGACCTGTATTCTTTGGGTCCGTAGTAAAGCCGTCTAACGTACTCACATATCTTTTAAACCATCACTCCTCTTAAAAGCAAAATGAAATAAATTTGACCGTAAAATGATATCCATAGTTTTGTTACAAAAGGGCGATTTGATGATGTGTTGAATTATGGTATTTATAAGGATGCATATCGAAGATCCTCTTTTTATAAGGCGTTAGTTTTAGAAAAACAAAATGGATGCCGGCATCGTTTTATATATATTTTTTATTTTGATGGGAGTGTTTCACATAAAATAATATGAATTTTCAAGTCATAACTGACGTCATGAGCAATTACGTTTCTCTTAATATGCTGGGCATGACGTCATAATATTAATTCAAGTATTCATCACTAGGTTTCTAAGTGTGTAAGAACTTCAATCGTCCAGTTTAGTTAGGATTGTCTCTACATCTTTGTTGCTAAAGTATTTTTATGACGTAGAAACTCATTTCTTCCTTCATCGTACTTTTTTTAGGCCACTTGTCTGAGTGGAAAAGTGGGCCTCTTTTGACTTCATCATCATCATAATCTCTTATGCCCTCTCTTTCTACTTTTAGAGCTCAATTTTCTTCCGCTCTCTCTTACTCTCTCGTGAGTGTGTGTCTGTGCACTCCACAACAAATGTGTCCTTGCTTTGGACATCCCTTCGTGGAGAAGGAGACAGAAAAAGAGAGATTAAGGATGCTTAACTGTATCCCCCCCCCCTTCTACGAAGAATTTTTATACATAATAGTAATACGGGCATAACCAAATAAGTTAGAAAAGTATCTACGAGATAACAAAATACATATATGCATCAATAAAGGTCACACAAACTATGTATACAGACGAAGTACAGTACATCGTATACCAATGAGTCAGTCATATTTTTATATTTATTTATGAGCACTTCAGTTTTACAAATTATTATGTAATTACTTTTATATTTCATTGCTGCATTAAGTTTGTTCGTATATCTATATATCAAAATATATTACTGAAGAGGGATTTTAATAATATATATAACATTCTTAAAATTGTAACTTAATTATAGTATGTTGAAATAAAATTGTTTTAAAAAGACAATTTTAATGACAGTTTTTCTGAAAATAGATCATGTTTAAAAAATATGGCTGAATTATTATGCCATATATAAAGATATTATATATTTAAATATAAAGGATTTTAATTAAAAGGGGTTTCAAAGTGTATTATTTAAATAATTACTTCATTGGGTAAATAATCTTTCTTTCATTGTTTTTGAAGAATGCAACGTTGCAAAAAGAAGCGTTCTTTATACTATTTGATGACATACTTTATGTAGAATCCAGCAATACTCAATAATATTAGAATATTTTTCTTCTACTCAAAAGGTAGAGATAAGAAGACACAGCATTATTTGTTTTTGTTTCTTTCTACATTGTGAAATAATTCCCGTTTCTTTGTTCAAAAACGTGATTGAGAATGACCACGTTGTCTATTTTATTCCATTCGATCAAAATGATGTCATATTGTTCACACTTTATTATTATTATTATTTCAAAACTAAAGGCTGGTGTGATAAAATCAAGGTTGTGAATTGAACGGGGAAAACGAACGCCCTTCGCGAACACACGTTCAAAATCGAACGCCACAACGGATAATGAATAAACAGGCGAACGTAATTATCTTTTGTGGGCGTTTGTCCGTTCAACTTATATTGTTTTTAAAAAGAAAACTTTAAAAAAATACTTTCTGTGCGAAAAGTGTGGACTTTTTTCAATGAAAGAAGTTCAATCACTGTTTCTTATGTCACTCTAAAACAAAGTGAGGGACGTTTTATTAACAGAAGTGCAATTAAAATTACTTAGAGTCACTCTGGATACAAGTGACGACGTTTTTTATACCATAGATTTTTTTTTTCAAATTTGAAATAGGAATACATTTAAATAATATATATTTTTTCAACGAACGGACGAACCCTAAAAAATTAACGGACGAACGCCTGAACGGACTTTTTTTCCAAATCAAACGAACGAACGCTAGGGTTGCGAACGCCCATAGGCCTGGATAAAATATCATAATTAAATCAGAAGGAAAAAGTTTCGTGGCCACCCTTTTGTGGCTAGAAATGAGTCATGGGCAAAATAAGCATTATTAAGGCTTGTGAACGTGGCGTAAAATTGAAATGCGATTCTGTAATTCCATCGAAGCAAACAGGCAAAAAAATTACAAGCTAAGCAGCAATAAGAGTCTGGCTTACAGTTTTCGATCAGAATATGACTCCAATACCAACTAGGAGGAAGAGTGAGAAGTAACGAGGTTTTCTGGAATGAAAAATTATTCAGATTTTTGAAGAAAACACATAATTGATGGGCTCAGTAGCCTGATTTTAATATTAGGTCAAGTAACAAGAATTGAGCAATAGTAATAATAATAATAGCTTTTATTTAAATTCTAATAAAAATAAACTGGATGTTGATGTGAGTTGAGGTATCCATTGTAGAAATCCCGCGCCGTCAAAGTCTTTTTCCCGACCATTATCTTCGGAAATAGGATCCAGTCCTCTCTGGCCTTAACGGCAAGAGCATTGTGGCTCTGAAGGTAAATGACGGCCCCGGGTCGCACACAGGCAGAGTTTTTCTTTGCCCAAGGGACCCAATGAATGGGAATCTCGCTCAAAAGTGATGGTCGCTCTTTAGAGAGTCGAATGATGAGGGGGGATCTCCTGTCTGAGTCTTTTTCCATGTGGTTCGGAGGCGATCAATGTCATTGAGGGCTCTCCACTGATTGTATATTGACGGGCTGAGGAGGACTCCCATTGGACGTAAAACAGCTCCCTTGATTGATGAGGGGGGCTGTAAAAAAATGTATATATTCGATGAATCCTTTATTTTAGCACGAAGACACGATTATGCTATGGTGGGACATAGCATATAGTATAGTTAAGTTATGAGAATACAATTTTAGAACTACGATATTTATTATAAATTAAGGCATGAAGAATATTAATTTTGTTAAAATGATTAAAGGGATTATTTTATGTGTGTAATTCTCGGAAACTAAACAATAAACAAAATTTATTTTAGTTTGCTTCTAAATTTCTTTCCTTTGCTTTGTCGCCATATTGAAAATCTTTATGGGCAATTAAATTAACATTAATCATTTCCCTTAGCTTGAGGAGTTGTTTTATTAATGACTAATAATGGTAAGGTTAGGATTTTAGTATTAAGAGGACTCTAAAAGGATCATCAGCATATCCAATATCCGTCAAAAAATGTTATTGTATCATAACTATAAGTAAAACCACAAAGTAGCGTTTAGCACCAAAAAATGCCTATGTTTTCTGGGGCAAACGAAAGAAAGATGTTAAGTATCTACGATTTGGATCAAAAACGGCTGACACGGTATTTCACAACAATTACTTATTATTACAGTTCATTATTTATATTAATAAATACAACTCATACTGCGTTTGCCGCTCAATTCTCGATAAGACCTAAATTTATTTTGTTAAAACCTATTTATTTGTCCAGAATAACAACAAAGTAACATAAAAATTAATTAAAAAGATTTAATACAGCTTTGTTGTTTGTTTATTACCTGATGTGGCCTGGATGTCCGTTTGAGCAATGGCTTCGTCCCGGTATTTATCGTAGTCTGTCAAGACTTTAACAAGTAATTCACCTCCAAGGACAGCCAGGCGACTTAGGAGCTCTCGAGAAGTAATGTCAGGGTCAATGGGACAGGAGATGTAGCTAAGATATCTCCTTTGTCAAATCTATAATATAAAAAAGGGATTCATGACAAAATGCACATAGTGTAAAAAAAATAAAGGCTAAGTTTAGTTTTTGATATTTTGTTTGATATTAGGATCTGTAGATATCGCACCCAGAGACTTGCTGACCTGGAGAGGCTCTATGAATTGTTTAATCTATTATATGTGTATATATCAAATTACATTCTGTCAACTGGTAGTTACTAAATAATGTTCTATAAATATACTTAATATTTTTTTAAGTATACGCGATCACTTACATTGAGTACAAAGAAAAATACAATTTTCTTTGTATCCCATTCGAAGTTTCAGATCCTTCCTTACAGCACATAAGCACCCTGCTGATGTTTCATTCTCCGCCGAGAAGCCAAATAAATCACCAATGCCGTACAATTTGAAAGAATGTGGCGGCTAATTTTGAAAAATTGTGGGAAAATATGGGAGATTCAGAGACTTAAAGGTCAAATGTCTATTGAACATTTTAGACAACACAAGTCGTGTGGTGGCTAAGATATATAATTGTTGTTAGAATTTATCTCGCTCACAGGAGCTATGAAATATATCAAAGTTTGTTTACCCCACAAAATATAACATAAATGTATTGAATTTATGATTATTCTGATTATTACTGGTTTCCTAGTTTTAGAAAACGTAAAAAAGCTCAAGTCAAGTGATCGAAGTACTTTTTGAAGTACCAAATTTTATAAAATAACCGTTATTAAACCCGTAAATGGATAAGTTTTAATAATATTTTTCATTTTAATAATTAATTTTACAACTTTTATGGTGGATCAACTAGCTGAATATTCATTTACTTGGAGTTACGTTAAAACCGTTATATTACCTTCGAATAAAAATTGTTATCACAAAAATTTGTTATAAAATACTTGTTGACTTGAAATTACCTTCTAAGTAATTCTCATTATTTTTGTTTAAATATTTATTGAAAATTACTTGTGAGGTGCAACGTTCATGATGGTGACACCCGTTTGGACGTCACCATGAAGGATTGAGTAGACGACAGGAGACGCACCGCGCCAACGAGGTAAAAGACTTCCGTGAACATTGATGATCCCTCTATAAAAAAAATACGATAAGTCCTTACAGCATGACGTGAAAAAATTGACAAGAAGTGTCAATAAAACTCAAGGTCGAAGGAGTCGTAAGCAGTTTAAAATACAGAGGGATATTATGGTGACCCATCACATTATTGTCCTAATACATATTAAATGTGTATCTTGGATTTGAATGTATAATATTGTTCGTAGTTAAGTATTTTCGAAATTAATAGAAATAATTTCAAAGCGTTTCTTCATTAACATTGATGTAGTGTTAAAATTTGCTATTCTTAGTTAATATGGATATATTTTGTCAATATATAAAACTAATTGAATTTGAGATCATGAAGGTGATCCATTACAAGGAAATAAAAAAACACGAAGATGTGAAAGAGATATCAAGAATTGTCATACGAATTATTTATTTTACTAAATAACGTCCACATATCTACGATAGTATCACCAGATATTTACTTATATTTCTCTAATATATATATTACTCTTATCCACTTATTTAAGTCTTTGAAACGTTAAGTTATTATAGAAATAGAGTCAAATATATTAATTAACTATTTGACAAGAAAACAACGAAAAAAATGTCATTAAAAAATAAATTAAAAATATTTATTATTGTGATTATACGCAGTAAGATCGTGTGATTCTTTGGACGTTCTTAAATGTATATCACCGCTTATATTATTTTTTTATTAGAAGTTAAATAAACAATACGTTAATTTTTAGGGCAAAAGGCGATTCCCGAGAGTTTATAAACTTAATTTAAAAAAACATAGGTTTGATGAACTAATTTTAATAATACATCTTCTTATCCACTTGAATACAGCTATTCCATCGAACCAAATCGGCGTTAGCTCAATGGAAGCGTGCAGGTTCGACTTTTGAGAAGAAAGGTCAAAAATAATCAAAATCACCGAAAATATTTTAGGTTCGATGTATTATATCTGCACGGATTCAATTTCATCGAACCAAAGTGGGGAGAAAAGTAATTATTAAGTTTAATAAACTTCCATTAAGAAATTTGAAATATAAATACAATTTATCTATTTGACAAATATTAAAATGTTTATATTATAAACATTTTAATATGTTCATAAATTATAAACATATTACTCAATACAATGAGCTTCAAAAGCTCTAATAACCTGAGTTTCTATTTTACAGGGGGAATTTAGCGATGAATTTCTTGGGTAGGAGATATCCGAAGGAGGCCACGACACCTAAATCGAAGTCATTCTTCTTGAGATTGGACAGGGCCAAACGTGGGTTCTGAGTCCCTGCTGATGTGCATAGTCTCTCAGGAGATGCCGGGATCGGCCTGACTCCGCGTAGGCCACGTCCAGGCTCTCATGGGGCACATGATCCTTCACGGCACTAAGAGAGGCCTGGGAGAACTCGTCGGTTCCCAGGAAAAGTATCCGTTTCTTCGATGAAGAAGACCATGGACGCACAAATAACGGAATCGCATGACGTCATTTGAAATGTCTTGTTTGTAAATAGATAATGTCACGAGAATCTCAGCTTTATTTTTAAAGTGAGTTTTTAGTATTCGCTATGCTCATTTTAAGTATTTGAATAAAATACATTAAGTATTGTAAAATACTATTTTTAATATATATATAGAAAATATGGCAAAAAATAATTTTACTTTTACAATTATCAAAATCACCCACATTATTGTAGAAAATAGATATCGTATTATATAACGTACATACCGATGTTAGAAGCACTTGAGGGAAAATAAAGGTTTAATTTCGGACACATACCGATGTTAAAAGCTCTCTAATAGTAAATAAAGAAATATTATTTGCCTAATTTCGAGCACATTTGATACAAATGAAATATGTTTTTAGAATAAATCTCAATATTGTTAAAATGAATAGAACCTTTAGCAATTAATATTTTACAAGTGCTTATAAAACCTGAATTATTCATGGAATAATATAACATATATTCCAAAATCAAATGCGACCGAAACTAGGTATTCATTATTTGGTTACTATTAAAGTGAGTGTAATATCGGTTTGATGTATCTATATTAGGCGGTATTATAGAAACCTAATATTAAGATATCAAAATTTCACTCCCCGCGAAAGTTGGGTCGTAAGAAACTAAATGATCGTAGAAAAATGGATTTTGGTTCGACCCCCCCTTACCCCCCCCCCCCCAAATTGCGTTCAAAGGTTTTGTTATGAAACAAAACTTTTTTATATTACTTATTTTGAAAAAAGTTACTTTTACTAATTTTAGCTATGAACAATTAAAGAGTTTGACATTTTTTGCAAATTTTCGTCAAATAATATTTAGTGCCAAAAAATGAACATAAGTGCTGACGCACCCACCATTTTTTAAATAACAGCTCCTTCTAGGGCTTTTTTATAGTTTTAAGAAGGAATGCAATAAAGGTACTCATGTTAATATTTTTTTATTTTTAAATACGTTTACTTTTCACATCTTAATTTTTATACAGTAAATTTGACACATAAAATTAAATTGTATATTTCTTGTTTTAAATGTAAGGAGTTTTTTTCTTGACTACATGGTTGATATATATCCATGACGTTGGAAATATATAACTTTAAAATAAGGATTGGTAACAAAATGCTCTTTAGGGACCATTTTGGAAATTCGATTAAGGGCAGTGTAGTAATTAGGAAAATTTTAATATTTTAAAAGTATTGCATGTGTTTGTATATTCTTCAATAACTTTAACCCCGTCGAAGGTTTATTATATTATCTATAATCCTTGAATCCATAAGAAGAAGATAGGTTTCTTTTCGATGGACTAAACCAATCTCCTCATATACTGGTTTGTTTATTATTTTTGCAGAACTATTAATTATGAATGCTCGTTCTGCAATATTAGCAAATATATTTTTTATCCACAGCTACAAATATAATCATACTAAACAAATACACTCAACCTTTCTTTGTTTACATAATATAGTATTGAGAAATATTACTTGAGTAGACACGTGTGCAATATGAGGGAGTTTAAGCCCGAAGAAAACCCTGTATTCCGGCGGAATGGACGAGGATGAGGAAGATGTTGTGTCTCTTGGGAGTGACTCAGAGATGGAGTCCGAGGATGGAGAAGAAGAAGAAGAGGAAGACGACACAGACCCCGAGGAAGGATCTTCCAATGTGAGGCAAAATCCAGCTTATGTGGGAGACTTGTCTTCTGACGATGATAGCTTTGATGAAGATGCCGCCTCTGATTCCGGTGAGAGCGATAATAACTCTGAAGACGAGAATCCGATGATGAGAATCCTGATGAGGATGATTTGATTAAGGCTCTTCGTAAATCCAAGGAGAAACCTGATCGAAACGCTCCTCCCGACATCAAAATAAGTTCTGAAACTTCAGATATATCATTCCACCCTGAAGTGACATTATTGCAGTTGCGTCCATGGATGGTACGTAGTCATATCCTTAAACAGAGCGTTTAAGATCTAATGTATACTATTATTTGTAGGTTCGATATCGCTTTTCAATTATGCCATTGAAAAAAATGATCTTCTTAAAAAGCTTATGTTACACAAGAAAAACATTCGTTCTATGGAATTTAGCGATGATGGGAGCTGTCTTTATTCCGCTTCCAAGGACAAGTCCTTCAAAATAATCGACACATCCACATTCAAGACGACATTATCCATTCCCAAAGCGCATGGGGATTCAGCACTCTTTAAGATTAAGCCTATTGACGATCATTTGTACGCTACAGGGGATGAGGATGGCTAATTAAGCTATGGGATCATAGGCAAAAGAAGGATGTAATGTCTGAGAAGCAATTTGAGGAGTTTGTCACTGACATATGCTTTGACGATGAGAAAAAAATCATGGTTGCCAGTTCGGGTGAAGGAACAATCCAAAGTTACAATATTCGCGGAAAACGCCCTGATACGCAGTCTGAAGTCTATGAAGGTCAATTAAATACACTGGGCCTAGTTAAGTCAGATACTAAATTAGTCGCTGGGTGCGATGACGGTAAACTTTATTTGTTTGGATGGGGGAATTTTGGTTTGCATGAGGATCAATTCCCTGGGCACCCCGATGCTATCATTCTCTTCTAGCTGTGACGGACAGTGCTGTGTTAACTGGTTGTGAGGACGGAACAATTAGAGCCGTCCATTTGTACCCACATCGATTCTTCGGTGTAATCGGACATCATGATAGCTCCTTTCCTATGAAAAAATGGACGTTTCATCAACTGGAGAACTCATTTCCTCCATTTCACATGACCAGAAGGTCAAATTTTGGAATATTAAGTTCTTAGAGGTATATATGATTAAGCTTTGATTACATGCGTGATGTTAACTGATCTTTTTAATTTTCAGGAACGAAATTATAATAAAACGAAAAAGCCGTTTAAGCATTCTGGAAAACTGAAGGTTAAAAGGAAAGAAAACAAAATGAGACAAGCAAAAGAAGTGGAACATCAGCTACCTTCGTCAAATCGTGGAAATAAACGGGACTTTTTCAAGGACCTAAATAATTAAGCTGAAATCAATGACTTCAGATGTAATATGATCATTAATTAATTTTTGTTTAATAAGTAATTTTTGATCTATATAAAGCCTGATTTAATAACTTAAAACGATTTCTCACCAATACAATTCTGAAATGGTCTTTTATGGATAAAAATAGCTCATGTTTTCTATATCATATTAGATGTCCCAAATACATATAATGTATTATGTAAAAAGTTGTCGCATATTTTTTGGGTTATTTTACAATCCTAATTTAAATCCATATAATATAACCTTGAGTAATATGAAAATGTTACTTAAATAAACTTTTTTCATATTTTTTCTCAACCCTTTTTCGAAAAACGCAATAACAAACTGCAGGACATAGGAGCTCGACTTTCAAGATATAAACTACATCATAAATTGAATAAATGCACTTGTTTTAAGATGTTACAATTTCGTTACTTATTAAATAGTGCTCATTCATACTTTGTCAATTAATACTGGCATACTTATCAAATCGGGAGAAAAAGACATACTATTTTTTAAGTTTCAAAAGAAAGAGATGATCTTTATGCATTGGAATAGGTTCGTTTAGTTGCAGGATAATAATCCTTAGATGAGTATCCTTGAAGCTCCAAGGAATGAAACTCATAAAGTTAATTTCCCCATGAAGGAGATAACACTTCTGACCTAGGGGCTAAATGTAAGTTTTCTTGCCTTATATTTATGATAATGCATTTCCCGTCATTATTGCATCTTCGGTATCAGAGGAATTACTTTAGAGATGTCTTTCTGAAGGTGGGTAGATTTTGATGTACTAAAAATAAAAGGGGCAAAGAAGGCTACGAACAAAGAAGATTTTAGTATATATATGTACATA
>CP045892.1:14508101-14528722 GCA_013387185.1 Caligus rogercresseyi
CCCTAGCGTTCGTCCGTTTGATTTGGAAAAAGGTCGTTCAGGCGTTCGTCGTTTAATTTTTTAGGGTTCGTCCGTTCGTTGAAAAAAATATATATATTTAAATGTATTCCTATTTCAAATTTGAAAAAAAAAAATCTATGGTATAAAAAAACGTCGTCACTTGTATCCAGAGTGACTCTAAGTAATTTTAATTTGCACTTCTGTTAATAAAACGTCCCTCACTTTGTTTTAGAGTGACATAAGAAACAGTGATTGAACTTCTTTCATTGAAAAAAGTCCACACTTTTCGCACAGAAAGTATTTTTTTAAAGTTTTCTTTTTAAAAACAATATAAGTTGAACGGACAAACGCCCACAAAAGATAATTACGTTCGCCTGTTTATTCATTATCCGTTGTGGCGTTCGATTTTGAACGTGTGTTCGCGAAGGGCGTTCGTTTTCCCCCCCTTCAATTCACAACCTTGATTTTATCACACCAGCCTTTAGTTTTGAAATAATAATAATAATAAAGTGTGACCATATGACATCATTTTGATCGAATGGAATAAATAACAACGTGGTCATTCTCAATCACGTTTTTGAAACAAAGAAACGGGAATTATTTCACAATGTAGAAAGAAAACAAAACAAATAATGCTGTGTGTCTTCTTATCTCTACCTTTTGAGTAGAAGAAAATATATTCTATTATTGAGTATTGCTGGATTCTACATAAAGTATGTCATCAAATAGTATAAGAACGCTTCTTTTTTGCAACGGTTGCATTCTTCAAAAACAATGAAGAAAGATATTTACCCATGAAGTAATTATTTTAATAATACACTTTGAAACCCCTTTTAATTAAAATCCTTTATATTTAAATATAATATCTTATATATGGCATAATAATTCAGCATATTTTTTAAACATGATCTATTTCAGAAAAACTGTCATTAAAATTGTCTTTTTAAAACAATTTTATTTCAACATACTATAATTAAGTTACAATTTTAAGAATGTTATATATATTATTAAAATCCCTCTTCAGTAATATATTTGATATATATATATATATACGAACAAACTTATTGCAGCAATGAAATATAAAAAGTAATTACATTATTAATTTTAAAACTGAAGTGCTCATAAATAAAATAAAAATATGACTGACTCATTGGTATACGATGTACTGTACTTCGTCTGTATACATAGTTTGTGTGACCTTTATTGATGCATATATGTATTTTGTTATCTCGTAGATACTTTTCTAACTTATTTGGTTATGCCGTATTACTATTATGTATAAAATTCTTCGTAGAATGGGGGGGGGGATACAGTTAAGCATCCTTAATCTCTCTTTTTCTGTCTCCTTCTCCACGAAGGGATGTCCAAAGCAAGGACACATTTGTTGTGGAGTGCACAGACACACACACTCACGAGAGAGTAAGAGAGAGCGGAAGAAAATTGAGCTCTAAAAGTAGAAAGAGAGGGCATAAGAGATTATGATGATGATGAATCAAAAGAGGCCCACTTTTCCACTCAGACAAGTGTCCTAAAAAAAGTACGATGAAGGAAGAAATGAGTTTCTACGTCATAAAAATACTTTAGCAACAAAGATGTAGAGACAATCCTAACTAACTGGACGATTGAAGTTCTTACACACTTAGAACCTAGTGATGAAATACTTGAATTAATATTATGACGTCATGCCCAGCATATTAAAGAAAACGTAATTGCTCATGACTCAGTTATGACTTGAAAATTCATATTATTTTATGTGAAACACTCCCATCAAAATAAAAATATATAAAACGATGCCGGCATCCATTTTGTTTTTCTAAAACTAACGCCTTATAAAAGAGGATCTTCGATATGCATCCTTATAAATACCATAATTCAACACATCATCAAATCGCCCTTTAGTACAAAACTATGGATATCATTTTTTACGGTCAAATTTATTTCATTTTGCTTTTAAGAGGAGTGATGGTTAAAAAGATATGTGAGTACGTTAGACGGCTTTACTACGGACCCAAAGAATACAGGTCCCTATGAGTCATTTCATTTTTTTAGAAACCTATTATTACACCATTGAGGCGTAATTGAAGAGTCCACTTGATGAAGGAGCCCCTATTGGTTATTGGTAGTTTATAGAAAGAGAGGGAATGAAGGAGTCAAAGCGAGAGAGGGAGAGAGAGAAAAAGAAGCAGAAATGATGATTGAATAATACATAGACCCGCGCGCGCTCTCTTTTTCTCGTCTCTTTCTCCTTTCGTGTACGTCTATTTGTCTGAGTCTCTCTCTCTCTCAGTTCTCTTCTCTCTTTCTCTCTCTCTCTCTGTCCTCTCTTTCTCTCTCTCAGTCTCATTCTCTCTCCGTCCGTCCATCCAAAGGATTCCTCCGTACAGTGATCTCTGTCATCGATTTCTCTCCGTCTGCTTCTGACGTCCTTTCGTTTCTCATCCTGTGGAGCCTCCCTCTCGAGTGTGCTTGTGTGTGTGACTGAGTGGTAAGAGAGACTCACAAGGAAGGAGTGATCATCTGACGGATTATTATTTCCTCCGATTTCAGGGTCTCTTCGTCCTTTTATGCTCCTTGGTCATGTTTTCATCCCCGAGCTTTCTGGAGTTTCCACCGCCTCTAAGCAGTCCCTTTTCATCCAACAATGATTCCCCCGTGAATCAAAACAAGATTGTGGATGACTTTGTCTCAGTCTTCTCGCCCGAGAGGAGCTGGAGAAGTACAGCTCTTCTGGGAGCTCACCCAATGCTTTCCTCTCTAATTGCTCCTCTCCTTCGGCTTGCACCTCACCCTCCTCCCTCCTCCCCCTCTCTTCTTCTCCTCTTCCTCGGCGGCTTCTTCTCCGCTCAAGCCTGAAGGATCTTCAATCGAGTCATCGGGATTTCTGGAGCTCAGCCCACACTTTACTGCGTAAGAAACAATCAAGCTCAACTCTCAGGAAATCACTTCCTTGATAATCCTTTGACAAGGAAGAATCAACCGAGCCCACACGAGACGATACTTGGAGATATAACCCAATATGCTAATACTTTGATATCACTTACAAAGACTTACAAAGACCATCGGAACTGCTTTTCATGCACAATGATCACAAGTGTGATATGCTATACTTAAAAACGCATACATTGTTTTTATGACACAAATTTGTCATAGTTATGAGTTCCGGAACACTATGCTTCATAAAAAAACAATTTGACGCCTTAAACGGGTCAGTATTGTGACATGACGAATTTGCTTGATTTGAAGCCCCCTAACTGCTCCAATTGGGATATGTAGAATTGTGTATGATCTCTGGGCCTATTAAAGACTTGTTGGAGGCCACACATTGTCTATAGTGTGCTATTTATAACCCAAAAGCACTGTCAGGTTTGAAACCCCACACTGTCCGTATTGTGATACGACGAATCCGAGTGCCTATTACACTTGATTTAATACTCTAAATGCCTTATTAGTTACTGTGAATCCTGAGGGTATATTTTAAGTAGTTAATTCATTTTTCCTGAATAGTGTAGTTAATTAATTAGGTTACTTAATTGTAATTGCGTCCTACGGAACGCCAGTTTCCAATAAGGACGTGTCACACAGTCTTACTGCAACATATTTATTCAATCTTGAATTTAAAGATGACTCCTCTTCAAATGATCTTATATTTAAAGGAATGATTTTTAAAATTAAAAATGTAAATAACTTTATTAAACAAGTCATCCTTATAACACACAAAAGCATCATGATATTATCCTTTTCTGGCTCATATTTGAAAATGAAATTTTATGATGAGTGTAAAGCAATATTTTTTACGCGTTTTTTTTTTTGGGAAAAAATTGTGGAGCCTCAATTATTTTTGTTCCAAAGACAACTACATATAAGGGGAAAATGATTTGCAGTAAGATAAGTTGACTCTTAAAAAATAAAGAAAATGAGCTTATCAGATATCTTGTAATGTTGTGAGAAATCAATTTTAATGAAAATATTAATTAAATGTACTGTATTCACCCATTATTTAATTTAAAGTATGCGTCGTGATAGATTCTTACATTTTTAATATATTTAAGTTTGACTAAAAGTAAAAACTTTCGAAACTATTCACCATCCGAATAATCCATTGCATTGATCACTTTCTATGTCGTTGAAGATTTTACGAGCATATTTCAAAATGTCTACTTGATGCATTTGTTTCAAGATATGAAGATTTAATGCATTAATATCCATTTTTGTATTAGTAGCATCCGCTATACGTTCATATATCCTTAGAATATTATACCTTATTTTCATACATATAAGTATTTGATTAGTTTTTTCTTTAATTTTGACCTTGCTAACAGGGATTGAAGATCAATAATGATAATATGACAGTAAAGTATCAAATAAATGTATTGTTTAAATTGCTGCAAACTATTGAACCAACTTTGAAAATTGATGCAACTCTTGATGTACTAATAATGTTTTCTTTTTCTATTTTCGCATAATAGTTATTTTACTTACGGATGAAATAAGTTTAGGGAGCACAAACTTATTAAAACATATATGTATTTACCAAAGCGTTGCATTACGGTTCTTTCAAAATTACAGGTTACAGAGGCAATTAGCATATATGTCTCATGAACAACATTTATACACATTTGGTTCTTATGGTGTACTACAAACTTTAGCCACTAAACTTTACTAAGGATTGTTGTTTGTATTGATGAGAAATATATAGAATATTTAGTCTCTTGTGTTTACAAATATTTGTATAAAATATGTTAGCCACGTTTTAACTTGATAAGATTTCAAGTCGTAAAATTACAACATTTTTTAAATTAAAAAAAC
This sequence comes from Caligus rogercresseyi, assembly GCA_013387185.1. Lineage (NCBI taxonomy): Eukaryota > Metazoa > Arthropoda > Copepoda > Siphonostomatoida > Caligidae > Caligus > Caligus rogercresseyi. The sequence goes on from CP045892.1 coordinate 14,512,908, forward strand.
GATTGAAGAGCTTGTAAATGATACTCCAATATGAATTTTAATTGATTTTAAAAGAAAATTAATCTCATTATACTTTTTTTTGGCAGTTGTTGAAGAAGCATTAGAACAATTTTTATTTGATTTAAGAACAAACTAAATTGTAATTTTTAAACCTAAGTAAAAACTTGTTTTCCTTGCGTAAAAACGCATAAAGTGATAAACTCTATTTAAGAATGACTCTACAGTTGCCGTTGACATTTTTATTTCGTGTCCATGTTATTAAAAACCCACCATACAATAATTTAACAAATCAATATTAAAACTAAAGCGTTAAAGTAACGCTTTATAAAACGAGGTAAGCTTTAGTGGTGATAACTAATACTTCAAGTAAATAGTTTTCCGTACGTTCATTTTCATTAAAACCACCAAATTGCTTTGGTAGGGATGATCTATCGACAAAAAAAGACATCAACATTTAAGCGATAAAGCAAAAGTGTAAGATGGCTTCATTAATGTTGCTTATATCTAATTAGAAATATTCCCTTGATACTAAAATGACAAGGTCTTTTTGTATTAACACTCATTAATAAGAACCAATCAGAATAGAAAATCATTTATAAAAAGCTTCTTACATACATACATTATGAGTAGGATTAAAACGGGCAATAAAAATCCAAATGTGTAAATATAATATTTAAATTTTATGGTGATTATAATGATCATTTGGTAAATAAAATATGGGGACAGTTTTTTATTATATTATTTTATTAATATTAGCCATATCGGCTTGCTTTTCCTTTATTGTATTGATTTAAAGGGGCCATATCAGTTGACGGAGATCAAAGTTTCTATAAAAAGAGATAATCTAAGTAATGGAATTTTCCATTGCTTTGAATCTTGATCTTGTAAACATTTAACATTTCGGAAGTAAAAATCGATTTCACAAACTGTTAGTTAAATATTTAATATCAGTAAAGCCAATATGTCTGCATCATCTAGCATAAATAACCATGTAAAAAATATTGGCCAATTTCTTAAATTTTAACTTTTAGGAAACTGGTTGTAGGCCATTATATTGGGTATAAGGCGGGGTAAATGTTTTTTTCTTTTAACTTAAAACTTGTTTTCATATTCAAATGATATTTTTTCCCCGAACGATCCGTTCCGAATTTTTCCTTTTTCTATATTAAAAATAAAAAAGGTTAATCAAGAACCATTTCCTAAAATTAGAACATAACCCATCCCTATCAGTCATTGTTACAATATCAGAGATAGACAGACTTTAGTCCATCTCTTGATTGATAATCGGTAGTATCTGCAGTAGATTTTTTCCAACGCTACGGATCATTTTGAATAATCTACCGAATACTACTAACATGATTCTTATCAATTGGCGGTGATAGACATAATTTTTGACATGAAGATATTTTTTTAGAATTTGCCAAATACCGTCTATAGACAGTATTTTTTTCAAATCTAACGATACCCATTAACGCAATTGCTCTACTGACCACTCATACCGGCGGTAGATTTTTTTTCCCATGCCCCAGGCTTACCTCCATTTTTTTCTCGCTTTAGATCCTCAAACACCTTCTCATGGACAAAGAAAACACCTACGCCCCAGAGGACTGGCCTCCACTCAGTTCACCCCTCGAGGAGCCTCTCAAAGTCCTCACGAATGAGTTTGCAGAGAACTTAGGGATCAGGGACATCCCCATGGACTCCGGATTCCTCTCGCCCTCAGGGATATGCAACAATCAACCAGGAAAGCCTGGAGATCTATTCCAGCATTCCTCAAGTCCCTTCATGGGCGAGGGAGAAGAAGAGGACAAACAAGGAAGGAGGAGAGAGTTTATTCCTATACTCAAGCGACATTCCTCGGCACTTCGATCCATTACGAACGAGGCAACTTATCATGGGAATATGTCGCCGCATCATCATCATAATTCGACTGGAGATGTTTTTGAGTCAGGGCTCATTCCTCCTCCGGAGTTTATGCGTAAAATGCCTCCGCCCAAGGCCCTACCCCTGCCCATTCCTCCGCTGGACTTGTCTCAAGGTGGACCCTCTTGGATGATGGAAATCCCTCCCCCCTCCTTCTACTATGGTGCCCCCAACTTTCACCGCCCACCCCTGGGAGCCCAACCCCTCAACCATCGCCTCCAGGAGTGCCTGGCCATGTTCAAGCATTTAGAGAAGGAGCGGAAGCGCACTGAGGCCCAGCTGGCTAGAGCCTTCCCGGGTCAGCGCGTGAGCTCCTCTAACAGCGTCTCATTTCCCGGCTGCCCCCTAATCCCTCAAAGGTGGATCGGCTCATCATTGATCAGCTCCGGGAGCATGCTCGTGTGGCCACGCTGCTGGCAAAGATGGAGAGGCTTCGGGGTGGACGGCCCCTGCATAGGTCCATCAAGGAGTCCCTGGAACTCTGGATGGATACCATTAAGGCCGTACAGGTCAAGCGGAGGGATGAATACTCAACGCCGAGGTTCATCCATTTGAAGAGAAAGGTGAGAAAGCGCAGCAAAACCATTCAATAACATATTATAAAGTTACTAAGAATATATTTAAAAACAATGCAACTTAAATAAAAACAGTTTTTTACTAATATTTGTTTTGAATATGAACAATGCTATTAAATTTCAAAGTTATAATACATCATAATAAGGTAGTAAATGCAATTTGACAATAAAAGCATAATTATAAATTGCGGATACATTTTGATCTTACTAACAATAAGGTCTTGTTCTTCCCCTATGTGATGATTTTAGATTGTAATGTTTTATAAAGCAAATACTTCCGTATTTATATATAAGAACAAATACATATGTATGTATTATTTTTTCTTTCTCAAATTAATAAAACTTAAATTACCAAAAAGTATTAAGAAAAAATGAGACGTGATATCCTGCATTTCAAGTGCTATTCTGACCTAATAATAGTTTAGAAGTTCTACTGAAACATTCCACAAATATTTTACTCAATACTTTATTCAGTCCATTTTAATGTTGGGAAGTAAGGAAATAGCAAATAGAGTGTCCAGAAGAAACGGACCAGAAAAATAGGAACAAATGGTCCAAGAAGGAAAATGATGACTCTTGGAAAATGGTCCATATGCATAGATATGCTAGTGTTTGAGTGGAATACTGTACAAATAATATTTTCATATAAATTTAGTAAATATTGTCATCATTTATATTATTTCGGCAATCATAGTAAACGATTTCGTTGTTGTTGTTATCAGACAGAATGACTTGGGTCATGTGTTATCATTTTCCTTTTCTATATAAGTCATTTCTTCCAGTCCATTTTTTCTTGGGCCATTCCTTCTAAAGCTGTATTTCCTTCGGCCATTTCTTCCTAATATCAAAAAGAATACATGACCTGCTTATTTAAATATCAATCGACCACACTTACCCAGTAAGTAAATTTGCTTCATATATTGGTTTAGAAAACACAAACTAGGCCATCCTGAGATCCTAAATGTGTTCCCATTTAGGTATCTCGAAATTAAATCAATCAAATCATTTTTCTCCATAGCAAAGGTATTTATTCTATTCATATAATACAATTATATATAATAAAATAGATATCAAAAGGGGGAGATTTGTGTTTGGTAAAAAATAAATAAATTTTATACTTTGAAATTAATATACCCCGTAAGACCATAAAAGCCTATTGACATTTAAATCATCAAACGTAGTAAAAGAAGAACACAATTTTCTTATATCAAATCATTTTTGCTTAAGTCATTAACATGAAGATACATTAAATGTATAGCTAGACTACATATAACATATGACATTAATATAGGAAAGCAATGTCTTTTTAATGCTTAGAAGGTGACTACTCATAATTGTATTGATTAAAAGGCTTTACAAGTTAAAAATGACTTAAATATTATCCATATGGAAATAGTAGACATACACAGAGTCTACTAAATTAACTCATTATTACTTCATTTGAAGTTAGTGTCGATAGACGCCTTAATAATTTCAACTTTTCCGAAAATATACACATTTTTCTGTGTGTGTATTCATTTGAAAGTATTTGATAAATATTTACATTCCATACATAGGTCCTTTTATTGCATATGTGTACTGTGAAGGAATAGTACACCAATTAATTAATGCCACATTCTATAGTCAAGCCTAGCTATTTAAAAATATAGTTTGGATCTTAGTTCCTTATTTTTTAGATTATAAAAAAAGGAAAGTGGCTTAAACAAGTTTTATTGTAAATAATAATTGGAACCTTGCTCCCTTGTTGTTATTCAATAATATGCCACATATAATCAAGACTACATAAGGTCTTGGAAGCCATAGTAACCTCTTAACAAGTCTTTAAAATATCAAATAATTTTTCGACCATTCCTTTTTTAAAGTGGAATACAAAATGAGACATTATATCTCGGTGTATTAGTCAGCACATGATATAGAGGGAGTACAGAGAATATAATAGACTAAATAATTTTCCACTCTCAGGGGGGAAAATAATCCTCTTTTTGTGGGAATTTTAATAATATAAATATAAGTCATGATTTGCTCTGCTTATACTCGAAGTGATTCTGAACAAATAAAAAAACTATAGACATATTGGAAGGTTTATGGAGAGGTGTACTGTAAATACACTCTCATAGATACTCAAAGATATCCCGCACAAATAGAAAAACTTATGTAGACAAAACTCCCTCCAGACAAATCCTCTATCAAATTAATTTATTTTCCGTCAATTATTAACTAGCTCCATTTGATTAAAACAATTAATTGCACTCTTTTTTTATTAAGAAGAGAAATCAACAGAGATTGTTGTTATGTTGTTGATTAGAGAAGGGTTCTTGTAAGGAACACAGCCATGACGCAATTTTGTAGCTTGTTATTCATGTATAACGTCATTCCTGCCTATGTGTTCGGTTTCATTTCTTGGGCGCATATAAGTCATGTGAGCTTTAATTTATGTATTCATTTTTCTCAGCACTTCATGTTTATATTAAAGAGCTAGATGATGACAACAACTTCAGGGATTGAACTTCGGGTTGGCTCTTGTTATTTTAAGTCTTTTTTGAGAGACCAGATATATATAATGATAATTATATGTTTAGGAGGTCTTAAAAGAAAATTAATGTTAGGCTTAAAATTAAATATATCGTATTTTAATATCAATTCTCTTCTACTATTCATTCTGCATTCTATTTATTAAATAACGACCTCGCAGATTAGATATATAAGAATAATCAGCATAGCTATAATTGTGTAAAAGTGCATAAAAACATAATAGTATTAAGTGACTCTTCTAATTAGTTAACAATATAGCTCAGCATAAAAATACGAGACAAAAATCACATAAAGGCAATTATTAACCATATACAGTCGGCCCTCGCTACTTTGCCCCTCGACATTTCGCAGTTCTTTTACTACGGAACGACGGTTTGGCTCCCGTTTTTTCACGGCAAAACGTCCCCATATAAACTCAATGGCAGAATTTTCACACAATATATATCAACATTGCGACCCTCATATATATCGCAGTGGTCGTGTAGTGGATCCGGGCCGTCGCGACTTTGCGAGGGACGACTGTAGTTTGGTTTATATGACTTGACAGTGGAATAAAGTAAGCATTTCTTGAGTGTTTTAGCATACAAATGTAGGGGGCCTCCTAGAGCCACGAAAATGAATAACCAAAATACAAACGCTTTACAAGGGTTAAGTTTATCAGGTCCTGGAGTTGCATCATCATTAAAAATCAAGGTTGTCAGATGAAGGACCGCCGCTTTGTTATGTTATGGCACGTTTCCTTTTATCAGCCTCTAACCCTACATGTTCTACTACCCTTTTAGGAGCCCTTGCTCTGGCCAACAGCATTCAAAACCTAACCTGGCCACGCGCAGGTCCGTTCCTCCATGTGGAGTGGACTTCAAGCCACTACACTCTTTCATTTGGACCCAGAGATCGCCTCAGGGGAGAGGACTCCCTCGGAGAACGAAAGGGCTCTCCGCATCGAGGGAGGAAGTGAACTCATCATCCACTCCTAACACCTTTGACTCAGCCTCCTCTAAAGAAAAAGCTATAATAAGCATAATGATAATACTAAGGTTGTTGATTCCTTCAAACTAATATTCGGAGCACAAATCCATGATGATATCTACTACTATTATTAACATTACTATTATTATTGCTTTCAATAAGATCCCCCCAAAGCAAAGTCAACGAGAGATAGTCTGCCCATGAATTTATGAAGACAAAAAAATCATTTATTTATAACAAAAATATCTTTTAACAAAAAGAAAAAGGAATTTATTTGACAAAACCAATTTTCTTATTGTGAATACTATTATAATAATATTATGATTAAGAAACTTTCCCCCGCAAAAAATAATATTACCAAGAGCTTTTTATATAAACCATATAAAATGGTGGGGCTATGAATGATTGCTGTTACTACAATTAATTGTTTATTTAAAGAGTTAGCCAAGATACACCTGCATGCTAAATATCATTGATTTTTTATATTGTATAAAAAGAAAGAAAATGTCCTCTTCCTTGAGTGTGCATGATAAATTATTATTTATATTCATTATTAATGAGTGTTTTATATAGATATTAATAGTTCACATACAACACACCCACACACAGATTCACTTTTAAATCAAAAAAGAAATTACTAAAATAATGTGTTAAATATAAAAACAAGGAATACAATAATTAAAGACAAATATATATATTATCTTAAATGTGATGTATGCACTTTTTTGGAACTTTTTTTTTTTTTTGCTCCTCTGAATGACTTACTTTTTTTCTATTTTTTATACTTTTCGTTTCTCTCTCTCTCTCTCTCTATATATATATATATTATTCAAAAAACAAATACATCAAAATTTACTCATTGTACCCTTTTTGACAGCTTTTTAAAAGAAAAAATAACAATTCAGACACACCACTATGTGGTATCACCCTATTTTTAATAAATAAGGAAAGCTAATTATATGAATGACCCATTCATATAATTAATATCAATTACATGTCACATACACATTCTATACTTTAAAAATCAATTATTAAGCCAAGGGGAAACATTCCCTCGTTTAGCTCATGAAGAATTCAAAAGGCAATTGAAATTGTGACCCATGATATCTTCACATATGAGTTAAATGAAGGACTTTTGAACGCCTTTGGCGAAATAATGAGGTGCTTTTCACAATGACATATATATATATATATGATATATTTCACTCCTTTTCCTTTTAAGAAACATTGGAATTGTTAGTTAATACCTAGTCAAACAAAAAAAATATTACTATATTATATACTGCTTAAAAATGTGTCTTTTATAATTTAAAGAAGGAAATTCGCACTGTTATTATTTTTGTTTCGTTTAATATTTTGCTTGCTGTCTCGTTTCATGTGATAATTATTACACCTCCTCCCACCCCCACCCCACCCCCCTTTTAAACCACAACTCCAAAAGTACTTTATATCTATTCAAATTGTTTAATTGTGCTCTAATACCACTTAATTACCTCTATTGTAAATATCTGTAATAATGATTCTTTTTCTTTCATTCTTTCTTCTTTATAATATTCCTCCCCACACACCCCCACCTTTCAAAACGGTAAATTAACAACACTTGAGAATGTATTTTAAAAACATGCTAAATTGCAACAGATTTGTATGAAGAAGTAGAAAAAAATATGTGATAACAATATTGTCTTTTTTAAATGTTTCGGTCAATTTATAATATTTATATATATATATCTTCACAGTCTTATTATTATTATTATTTCAAACAAGAGAATCTTTCAAATCTAAGAATAATGACTTTGGATTGAAGGGGCTTTCTTTGTTGTTATACTTCTTGTTGATGCTTTATGCTTGAACAGCAAAAAAAAAATTCCTTCAGAATGATTAATTCCCACCTCCCAATTTGATATATATATATAAAAAAGAGACTTCGTTTTCCCCCGTCGTTTAATATGTTTTTTATGATGATTGACTTAACCTTACACTTATATTATATAAAACACTTACTTGAACTTACTACCTACGTGTTGTGTTATTTATTCATTATTTGTAAATCACGGATGAAATATGTTGTATAACTACTGTTCTTAATTGACTTGATGACCACCTAATAATTATAATACCCTGAAAAGAAATATAATAATAAAGTATATACTTATGCTATAACTGCAAAGAAGTCGTTTTATTGTATTCTTCGGTTGGGACTGCAAATTATCGATTGAGTGATTAATCTTTGATTTTTCCGTTAGTCGACTTTTGATTGATAACAATGCCAAGATAAGGCTTATTTTGTGGATTTGGGATAGGTCAATGCGTCTTTATTGCATATAGATATAGAGAGCTTATTCCCTTCAATAGCAGAGAAACATCGTTCAGCTGTCGCCTGTGCCCAATATAAACAAAGTAATTTGTACTAGGCATAGAGATATAAAGACATAGAGAGCTTATTGGATTCTTCAGAGAAATACGTCATTGTGACAAGAATACAGCTGAACGATGTTTCTCTGTTATTGAAGGGAAAAAAGCTCTTTATATCTCTATGGTCTTAGGTTGATAATAGAGATATAAATATTTGTTTATATTGGGCACAATGACGTACTTCTCTAAAGAATCCAATAAGTTATCTATGTATTTATATCTCTTTGCTCTATTCTTATGGAAAATCAATGTTTTGAAAACAAAAATAACGTTATTGGGCTATGATTTTCTAAAGACGTCTTTTCTAATTTATAACGTTTTCATTACAAGTCTGATCCCAATGACGTCTCTGACTATTTTTCCATATCCAACGTGAGAAATTTATGTTTTGGATTTAAAATCCGGTAAGAATATTGAAGTGATTAAGATACAGACGGAGGTTGCGACCATAGAGATATAAGGACATAAAGAGCTTATTGGATTATTCAGAAATACGTCATTGTACCCCATATAAACAAATATTTCTATCTCTATGATCAACTTACGATAACGTAGCACAAATTACTTTGTTTATATTGGGCACAGGCGACAGCTGAATGATTTTTTCTGCTACTGAAGGAAATAAAATATTTATATCTCTATGGTCGCAACCTGTCGATTAATTGCAACTAACAAACTTTAATCAATTGGAATCTTGTCGGCTATTAATTGCTAGTTGATTAACTTTTTGTATTTCTAATTGGGGAGTATTTTAGGGTCAGTTTTTGCATATATATTTTAGGTAGACGTCTGGAACATATCTGTCAATATGTAGTGGGCCTGAGCAAGAAAAATAGACAAAATCTGAGTGTATTCAAACAAAATATCTTTTTTGCTCGAATTCCACCTTCTAAATATGATTTTGTTTATTCTATCACTTCTGTGTCTGAACGAAATCTGCGAAAACCAGAATTGGAGTCTTGCACATAATCAGTAGTTGAAGGACATAATTGTTGTTGCAACTCAATTCTACCAATTTGCTAGTGTTTCTATTGACTTTTGATTAAATCTTGACAGAAGAGCAACTTTTTTTTTTCATGAAATGAGGTCTTTTATGGCAATTCGAGCTTTAAACGATCCAACAAAACAATATCTAAAAATCGCAATTATTTTTTTATGTTTTAAGGAGTCAATAAATACGGATAATTCTATAAGTAAGTTATGAAACAGGCATCATATTTTTCTGTCCGACATTCGATTTTTCTCATCAGGGGACGTCTCTTTATAGTTTTTGTCAGATCCTCTTACATTTATACACGTTTTTTATTAATATCATATTTTATTAATAGCGTATAAATTTGTAAGTCTGTCTCTAGGATTTCATAATGGCTTCGTATAAGGAGGGATTAATAAAAATAAGATTTGAGCCCTTTTTGATTTTGGTCTCTCTAAATTGTTTTTTTAAGATATGCCAAAACAAAAAGGTATGCCGCCTATTCACAAACAATCGCTGGGAACTAAAAATCGACATCTTAAAACCAGGAAAAGTATTTAAACAATATTTTAAAGTATCTTAGCATTTTTAAAATATTTGTTTAGACACTCCAAGTCTATTTCCGACGATTTCTCATTTTGGATCTATTATTGCCTCGGATCCCAGCCAAATCTCGTCCCACGCAATCTTCCAGGGTTGTGAACGGAACGTAAAATTGAACGGCGTTCCGCGGAACGGAACGGAAAAAATTGAACAACGAACGGAACTAAAATTGTCTTTTTGCGTTCCGTTCAAATAATATTCAAGAGGAAATCACCCAACCTCGATTTTAGTATGTATTATACATTTTTATCAGTCATAGTTGTTGTCGGTCACTAAATTTAATTATTTAGTTACTAACAGAACTTTATTTATTCCGTTCGTTATCCCTTTCGATCATTATCGTTCTGACCTCAAAACTAAGGAGAGGGAAGCTGCGTCCAGGTGTAGAGTGTTAATTGATGCACTCTCTTTTGGGATCAAATGAAGATTTGGAGTCTACTTTGAACGTAGGGAGATGCTAATTGCTTCAGCATATCTCCCTGAGTTCAAAGTAGGCTTTTTAGACATCGCAAAGCAAGAGTTAGCAAGAAATTATTTACTAGAGGAGGCCGAAGAACTGGGAGATTTTCCTTCTAGCCAACTTTTGCAAGAATCGGCAGCGGAAAAAGGCAATTTCTGTGCCAAGAGGCCGAAGAAGACTGACTCAGCTAAGCAGGAGGCTGACTGCTTCTTAACCGATGAGTTTTAGGCAATGGAATCATTATTGCTTATAAAAGGATTAAAAAGATTTTCATTCGATATTATGTTATACTTCCCGGCAGTGCCAGTTTGGAGAGACTCTTCTCCAAATCTTAACTTTTATTGTGAAGGACAAGGCAAAAGATAGGAGATGAAAATTTCGAAAAGCAAATAAATAGTGTAATTTATAAACTAATGTTATTCTTAAGATTGTAAATAAATAAACTTTTCGTAATTATTCTCAGATAAAGCAATAATTATGAGTAGTATAGACCGAGAAATTCGGTGGACCATATGTGGTTGGGATTTTTACATATTTGACTTTTCATATTGTAACATTTTTGGGTTGGGGTAAAAAAATATGTTAATTTATCGGGCCGAGCCTTTGGTTCAATTATTTTATATCTTAATATATTATCGAAGTTTGTAAAGTTTTTGGAACTTTAATTGCGGTAACTAACTTCAAGCCGAAACTATTAAAGCCTGGTTTAAAATTTATACCCGATACATGCGAGGATGCAGTGAAAAGTAAAGAGCCTTCTTATGATAAATTTTTTGAAATCCAATTTTTGAACGGAACGCAAAATTGAACGGCGTTCCGCGGAACGGAAAGAATTGAACGGAACGATGAATGGAACGGAAATAATGAACGGAACGATGAACGGAAAAAACGCGTGCAAGCCTGCAATTTCTGTATCTCTTGGTGTCAGATCGAAGCCATTCATCGTTCCGTTCAATTCTTTCCGTTCAGCGGAACGCCGTTCATTTTGCGTTCCGTTCAAAAATTGGGTTTAAAAAATTTCTCATAAGAAGGCTCTTTACTTTTCACTGCATCCATTGAGATTTTTTTTCATTTAAAAGGATAAAAATATACGAAAATGCACATGTTTTTTTTATTTAGGTAAAAAAGTTTTTTTTTCATCTTTTTTTTCAGGAGGTAATATCATTATTGTGATTTGTTTATGTTTGTTTAAAATGTGAAGAAGAAGTGAGCTCATTGTAGTCCTCCAGGATGTCCTTCATGTGTTCGTTATCCTTAGGAGCCCGATTCTTTCGCTTAATGGCCTTCTTACGCATCTTAGGATGCGTAAATACCTTTTTAATGCCATTGTCCGCCATGGAGCGAATACCTTGCTCTCAAGGTATTCGGATATCTTAGCATCATCCGTGCCCTCCACCGCCACAGAGCGCCAGAGCTTCCGGAACTCCTCGTCTACCTGAATGCCACGGAGGGATCCAGGAGGAACACGACTTTCTTCCTATCCGCAGCCCGTCCTATGATGACGATCTTTTCATCGTCCAGGAGGTTGCGTATGATTTTATCGCATTTGGGTAGAGACTCTGAGAGGTCTTCTAGGAAAACCCCTCCGAGTCCCTTGAGATCGTGGTGCTTGAGGAGCTTGAGTAGGCTCTTCTTGTTGAGTACGTTGTAGGGCGCCTTGAAGATATAAGTGCCGCCGTTCTTGACTTGGATTGGGGTTATTCACTAAGGCCTCGTTGAGGAGCCAGCTCTTGGTGCGTGAGCTGACGTCCAGCTGATTGGTCTCGTCCAGGATCTCTTCCAGGGTGAGTGGGTGATCTCGCCCTCCATGTGACGGGTCTTCATGTGGCGGACGATCTTGGCGAGGACGCTGAACTGAGTGGAGGAGGCGCCAGAAAACATAGAGGTGGAAGAGGCGCCGGAGGCCGCGGAGGCACGGTACTGCTGCATGTCAAACTTGGACTTGGCGGCCTTGCTGAGGCCCCCGCCTGTTTCAGCGATCTTCTTGGCCTTCCGCTCGGCTGCACTCCCATCGTTCTTCTTGAGCTTCTTGTTTTCCACCACGGGGACGGCCATGGCGCGATTTTTAAAGGCCTCGCGCTCACGGAGAAGGGCGCGATCCATGATGAAAGCCCACGAAAGTACAAACTCCGAGAAATATATACACACGAAAAATGTAATCTGTCAAAGTAACAATAACAGAATGAAGAGCGACACCTGGGGAGAATCTATAAAACTATAAAACATGGCGTCATTGGAGAGAAGTTGTTAAGTAACGTGTCAAAATTCTAATAAAACTCTACAACTACCCATTGTCATTAATCATACAATCGGTAGTTGTATAGTCTTTAAAAAATATCAGGATCGGTGGAATAAATCTTCAAATAATAGTAGTACTGATCTACTGAAATACCCAATATAAATGAGTTGAAAGTTAATATTAAGCCCGATAGAGTGGCATCATGATATAATGAATAATAAAAAATCCAGGCTTGTTGATCGCAAGTTTTATGTTTGGCTGATCACCATATCAGCATCAAATGATAAAAGCTTTTTAATTGATTAAAAAAACACTTATTAATAAACTTAGGTTATAACTTAATACTCTCATTCACAAAAAGTAAGCTTCATGGTAGATTACCAATCACATTTGTGTTCATTTTCTTGTAGGCTATTATATTTATATTAATATCCAGGCTTGTGAGCGTCAGCTTTTTTGCGTTCAGCGTTCCGTTCAGCGTTCAAAAAAAATTAGCGTCCGTTCAATGTTTTTGCGTTTAGCGTTCCAAATATTAGAAAATAATTTCTTTTTTTTTTTTTTAGAAAATAATTTCAAAAAAGTACTGCGTAGTGAGGACTTTTTTTTTTTAGAAAAATATTTTCAAAAAAAGTACTGCGTAGTGAGGACTTTTTTAGAAAAGAATTTCAAAAAAAGTATGCGTAGTGAGGACGTTTTTCCGAAAAAAAGTCCAAGAAATGTTTGGAAAAATGAACGCTGAACGCAAAACTCTTTTTTTGCGTTCAACGTTCAGCGTTCAAAAAAAAGTTCGTTTGTTCCAAGCCTGTTAATATAAATTAGGGTTAAAAATAATATTCCATACCCCTCCCAAAAAAAAGATTTTAAAATATTTTTAGCTATATAAAATGGCACTGCGCTTTTTTTATTTTGTTTTTAATATGCTAAGTATTTAGTAATTGTAGGAGCTCGTATACAATAGTTATTATTGTGAGTGTTCAGTTTTTTTGCGTTAGCGTCAAAAAAAATTAGGTTCCGTTCAATGTTTTGCGTTCAGCGTTCGTTGGCGTTCAGCGTTCAAATATATAAAAAAAGAATTTCCTAAAAAAGGTACTGCGTAGTGATGAAGTTTTTTTTTAAAATAATTTCCTAAAAAAGTACTGCGTAGTGATGACGTTTTTTTTTTTTTGAAAAAGAATTTCCAAAAAAAGTACTGCGTGTGATGACGGTTTTTTTTAAGAAAATAATTTCCAAAAAAAGTACTGCGTAGTGATGACGGTTTTTAAAGGAAAAAATTTCCAAAAAAGTGATGACGTTTTTCCGAAAAAAGTCCAAGAAATGTTTGGAAAATTGAACGCTGAACGCAAAACTCTTGTTTTTTGCGTTCAACGTTCAGCGTTCAAAAAAAGTTTCGTTCGTTCAGCGTTCCGTTCATTGAACGTGCGTTCAGCTGAACGCCGTTCAATTTTGCGTTCCGTTCACAGCCTGGTTATTACTAATGCCAACGACAGAGAATTATTTATTCAGCTCTCTTTTTTTGCTATTTGGTTCGATAGGATTGCATCAGACAGGATATAAATAAGCATTATAGCATTAAAATTAGTCTATCGAAACTAGGATCTTATTAATGAGGTATACCAAAATGAAATCCCCTCTCGGGATTTGAACCTGCGCCCCCAACAATGAGAGTGAACACGCCTTAACACGCACGGCTATCGAGCTCCCCTTAACTAATTTATTAAACTTGATTTAATTACTATTTTCAAAAATGCATGTACTATAATGTACTAATTGAATAACAGTATTGGAGCCTGCATGCAATAAAATCGAAAAAATACATATACATTGACTGTTGATTTTTCGTTCATTTGTGACGACCATCAAAAATTCCTATCGTTCCTTTAAAAAATCATACAGTAACATGCATGTTAGTACTTATTCAGCTATTAAAAATATCTTCTACTCCTAGCGCTAAAAAAAAAAAAAAAATACATTATTTTTTTGGGGAAAAATTACTTTATAAAAAACGTCATCACTTTTTTTTCAGAATGCCGAGGGGAAATAATTCCTTTCTAAAAAAATCGTCACTTTTTTTCATAATGAACGGAACGAATCTTAAAACGAACGACAAACGATAACTTTTGGTGAACGACAATTTTTCGCGAACGTCAACAAGTCTGATATATACCTAATGTAAACGACGAAGAATACCTTCAAAAGCAATATCATGTAATAATTTCTAATGAGAATACCTAAAATCTGATTCTTAGCCAACGATCAATATCAGCTTATGACCTTGAACATTCCAGTATTTCTTTGTAGAAGAAGGATTGATGATGTGTACTGCTGAAGGAATGGAATGAATAAAGAAAGCGAATATTCTTTGGAGAGAACAAAGTGTATGTATTTCTTGCTCAGCGATTCAGCTGATACTGACACAATATAATGAAAAAAATAGCATCACTTGTTAGCAACATTTGTTATGGGTGCAAAGAGACGCTACTAAAACATCAATAGGGTGACCCATGTCGTCGTGCGGTACAAGTGTTCCAAATACGATTTTTCACTTATTTTAAATGTGTCATTTTGTATTAGAGACCAAATGGAGTTGCAAAAAGTGTTGATTGTTATCACATTGCCATATACATCGTGTAATGACTTTGACGCTAGAAAAGAGCGTCAAACTAACGGCAGTTTAACAATATTTAAAATAAACTTAAAGAGCATGCAAGTAAATAGGGGATCTCATACATATAAAACTCCTGAGGTTTGAGTATAAACCTTATTCATATTAAATTATTATTTGCAACTAAAATCTTAGCATAAGAGAAAATTTTCTTGGAATGAAGTTACAAAATAAAATAATTGAAAAGCCAAATTTCTGAGCAAAGTAATCCACTTTCTCCCTAAACTTTGTATGAAATATTTATATAATTTGTGCACAAAGTAAAAAAAATGGTCTTTCATGTTAAGAAAAAAGTTATTTTGATTATAAAGAAGCTTTTAGAGCTTCACAAGATAATCCTTATACTTTATAAACTAATAGCAAAACAATATTCTATTCTATAGAAACCATAGGTACATTACATTATATTTGTAATTATCGTAGGAAACGGCGTCAAAATAGAAGGTTGACCTTCGTAGACCTAATTA
>CP045892.1:14528822-14548552 GCA_013387185.1 Caligus rogercresseyi
CCACACAAGGGTTAACACATGTGTAAAAATATTTGTTATTCATTATTTGTTAATTAAATATTTAAAGAAGTTACTACTTACGCCTTGATTCCTGAAGCACTTATTTCTTGTAAAAACAATACATTTACTGTTTTTACTTCTTTAAAAAACTGAATTACATGAGCGTGTTTGAAAAGCATCCTTTGCCAAGAAAAGCTTACTGCCCTAGATCTTATATCCCATGAGATAAGCAAATATTTTTTGTCTTAATTTATTTAGTTAATCTAAAATAAATATATTATGAAAAGTTATATTCACAAAAGGTATTAACGCCAACTCAAAGGTTGATTGTTATATCGGAAATATATAGCAAGTTTCTATGATTATAGTGAGGCTTTGAAGATATATCTGTAATGTATATAGTATATACTGAATATTTCCCATTATACCTGATATATGTTACAGTATGAACACGTATCTAGGGATACTCCTGTTTGAAACCATGCTTTTTATGGATGTCCTTTACTCAAGATTTTGAGGGATTTTATAAGATTAAATATTAAACAAATCGAAGACAAACATATTGCTCCGTTAATTCTATTCGGTCTCACCACGAATATTCGCAAGGCTCCTATCAAGACGAGGCCATGGAATTTGCTCTCTCAAGCTGTAAAAGCCTACTGGCGGAGCGCTTAGCCTCTGGAGATCTGTCAGAGAAAATGACCTGAGAGTGATTATGATATCAGGGGCGGCTCGCTATTCTGCCCTCGGCATCAAGATTCCAGGAAATCGGCAGGACATTGGAATTTCGCGGGTGACCTGGTTAAATTCTTCCCTTCCTGCGCCGAGAATGCAAAGATCGACCTGAAGCGACTTTTACGTTTTTACAAAAGATTCTGATTTTAAGTTATGTTGACTTTTGTCCTTACATTTGTCTCATTGTTTTGTATGTGTTTTCTTTGTTGATGATTAATGTGTGATGACTTTGTTTGTGTAATAATTTTAAACTAAAATGTTTATTTATATATATTTATATTTATTACACAAAATATCAATAAGTCGAAAAAAAAAATTTAATAATAAAAAAACCAAATATGCCATTCTTGAGACATGTGAGCCCTGGAAGTAAAAGATGTTTATTTTGAATCCCCATATGACATAATTATGACACAGGGAAGTCAATGCTTCATTTGAGGTATTTAGTTACCCAAAATGCTAGGATTATAATATGTAGAATCCAATGTCCCTCAATGCTTGGTTTGATATCCTAATATGCAATAGAGGTGCCTCATGAAACCGGCAATGGGTTTGGACCCTCGATAAACTATAAATATAGCATTCGGAACCCCATGTTCCAAACAAATACGAGTGATCTCTGGTACGCATTACACTTAGAACAACTTTGTACAAAAAGAGGCTCATTTTACAATTCATATGCTCCCCACTTACTTGAGCCTTATTCCTAGTTGATATGAATTGATGGGGAATGATTACACAATTATGTAATATTTGTCACTTAAATATAAAATGCATCAAATTCTACCTGAAACGTTTTATGATAAACTACAATTTGGAAATTCCTATACAAGGTTTTGACCTGCACTTGTTTTAAAAATGGACTTGGATTGTTTTCGACACAGAAGCATGGATCAAAATTATTTTGTCAAAGGTTAAATTCACCACCACTCCTTTATGCTTTTATAGTCAAGTATTATCATAAAGACAACTCTTTGCAAGTTGCAAATTTAAAAAATTCAAATATTGTATAATATTTTGTAACTATATTATATAGTCTTTCAAAAATTATAATGGCCTTAAAAATATTTTTGATTGTATTTTTGTATAATATTTTGCGAATAAATAAATGATATCAAACAAGCGAAGTTCAAATTTGTTTCATTCTTACTATTAAAATCTTAAGTGTTATATAATACGCATGATGACGTTTATAAGATAGTCAATCATTGCAATATGATAAGTGATGAGACGCCTTCGAGCTAACTAAACCAAAGATAACAATTGTGGAAGATTCCTGATGGGCTTGTTGACCTTATAACATTTCAATATTGAGTAATATTGTACCCATATCGTAAACAAGTTTCCTGCTTCAAAATGCAAAATTGCTTCGTTTAGGAATATATGATTTCCAGTAAATTTCCTTCATTTACGAATATATCCATTTGTGTAATATACTATTAAGTCAGGCATATAGGAATTTAGTTATAAATATAGCTGCGATAAAGATGAAGCCAAGAAAGTACTTTGTAGAATTTAAGCAGTTTGACTGGAAAACATATGATACAAATAATACTCACTAAACCTTAAAAATATAAATGTTATCAATATTAAAAATAGTAACAAAGTATTTACATTACGTGCTCATATGTTAAAATAAAATACTGATCAGGATATAAATAAATACTATTATCCAATTATTTATACATATTTTATTTACAATAATGTGTTTGGTTGAGTGGCATTACTCTCTCAACTTGCCACCTTGTAAATAAATCCAACGGTCAACAAATAAACATGGATGGAGCAAGTTATATACACGTGAGAGGAGTTTATTCATGGTATGAAAACAGTATTGGAAATCTGAGCTATCAAATAACAAACATGTCTTTGGTTTGAAACAGCCAACCTTAATTAATTTTAGTAGAAACTGTATCATTACAAAAAGATCAGTTATTGTACAATACAGTTTTCTAAGTATCAAATAACGAGTTGTTTTCATAAAAACACTTAAATATAAAGTAATAAAGCAGTTGACTTTTAATCAGAGCTGCGACTACCGAATGTAAATCAGTATTCGGTACTACCGACGGTAGATTTCAAATACCAATACCGATTATACGATATTCTATAAAATACCAAATACCGTACCGATTGACAATTGGTACGGTATTGGTACTAAGTAATAAGGTAACAGTGGAAGCGCTCCCTTGTGTGAAGACCTTGAACTTTGCAAATAAATAAACAACTACGTAGATCCAATAGACAACTTATAAGGGTTATAAAGCAGATACAAATATACATTCAATATAAGCAAATGATAGGCATTGAATAGTAGAGTCACCTGAAAGTGTATTTAATATCGGACAATAAGAGATAGTAAATTTAAAAAAAATATATACAGCCTTCCATTTCCTACAAAATCCAAGTAAATATATATTTATATAAGTTAGTAGTATTAATTTCAAATAATCTACAATAATTAAAAACAATGATGTATTTAATTTCCTACTATAATTGTCCGATATTAAATGCATATAAAGAAGTCACAGAGCTGATACATATCTCTCTCTCTTTTTTCTTCCGTACTGAATCGATCGATACTGTACATAAAAAATAAAATCTACCGAATACGAACCGTCGGTAAATTTATCTACCTCATCCTAGCTATGTTTTTTTTTTTTTTAACTTTATTTCTCAATTATAGTTTTACAATCTTGTTATGTATATACATATATCAAGTTAGGGAGAACCAAACACTGGTAAATGAACGTAATAGGCTATGTACATGAACATAAAAATAAGAAGAACAACCAAACATGGCGTGCTTCAGGGGCTAGTTTCACGATAAAATTAAATATTGGGGTAAAACTTTCTGGGAGAGGATTTTTTTGACATCTAAATTATATAGAATAAACTGCAATTTTGCAGTAAATAATTTATTTCATTTCGTGGGGGCTTATATAAAATAAACAAACTGTTTGACTTAAGATAAATTAAAAAGAGTATAAAAAAAAGTTTTATTTGGTATAAATTTTATCTATGGTTGGGCACTCGAATAAAAAATGTTTTGATGTTTTTAAAGAATGATTACAGAAAAAGCACATCCTTTTCTTGCGTTTTTCCATGCACACAGCCCAAAGACGCGTGTTTGTGATATTATATTTCAGCCAGAAGCGTATGATTTAAGTCACTTGTGTTAAGATGTCTAATCACCGTCTCCGCTGGGAAGGAATGTTGTATAAATCTTTGTATCTCTATTTGCTCATCCTAGCTCTGTTTTTAATAAAAACAAAATAATCTTGACATGGTTTTGACAAAAGCAAGCCAAATTTTTCAAGCCAAACACATACCAAATTCTTCATTGGAACTTCTACATTGTTGTTTGTACTTATTATGAGCAAAATGAGTCGTGTTTTTTCATAGGCATTTGGAATCTATATATGTTCTATTGTTATTTTTAGAAATAGTATTACTCGTCCATTCTGATTGAATATATAAACTAAAAGAAACGTATTTTGTTAGTTTATATAAGGGTACGAAGTGGATCGAATCTTTTGATCAAGGGCGAAAACGAATTAACGATCCTAGCCCATCCTCTATGTCATACAACTTCACACAATTTCTAAGAATCGCTTAAATCAGATTTTGTACTGGAGGATGTTGGTTAAAGCATTATTAATTTCATCGTTGTTATAACGACAAAATAAGTCACGCTCAACAAACAAGTGATTTCTTCATCGCTTTCTTGACCAAAATGACACTTACAAATTAGAGACTTTCTTGAAAAATGATGATCTCTAGAAAGTTTGTCCAGTTATTATCTGGATTGAAAGCATAGAGATTCACGACTAAGATAGATCAATGTTCTCGACGTTTTAGAGTCAGGCTCAGGAAGTAATAGTATGGAATGACTATAGGGTTAACATGTGTATATATTAAGTTCCATTCCTTATTAATATAATCTCATTCTCACACCTGACGAAAATAATCTGAATAGAAGTTCCTTTTTCAGATATCCAAACAACCCCATGAAGTTTTAAATAATTAAGATGTCTTCAGCCACTAGGTTGTCAACATAACAGTAAATTTCTTATTCGAATTTTATTTTTCATCATTAAGAAACTGACATTAGCAGTCAAAAATTCTGGTTAAAAACACAATGGACTAAATTGAGACTTTACGACGAGTTTAGAAAGAAATATGTAGATGTGTTATCTAATTGTGTTATCGATTTTGCTTCTGTCATGTTGCTTACTGAGTTCATTACGTCACCTACAGAAAAGTTAGCATAATTAACATAATACTGAATAGAACGCATTGGCTACAAGATTTTTAAACTTTCTTTTTATTATGCATGATCTCCAATAAAAAATTGTCGCAAGATTGTATTAATAATAAAAAGTGTTTGGTTATAATGGAGTGCTCGTCTAGATTATATAATTGTCTATCTTTCAAAATCAATATAAATATATCAGAAGTCAAATCAAAAGTTTATACTCCTTCTGAGCGGTTCTGGAAGGTGCATTAAATCTATAGAATGAAGATATTTTTTAGGGTAAAGCAAATATATTATTTGACTCACTATACTTATTAAAATTATCAGATCTTTATTATTCTCTGCATGTGGCACAATGTCTTGGGAACGAATAAACACCGACCACCGGGATCCCAAAAACCCTTCTCTCCATTTTCCTTCGAATCAAGATTACATACCTCGGGAAACGTGGACTCGATCCTTTTGACGGATCAAGAGCCTCTCGTCAACACTTGTTGCTCCACCCGAGGGCAATACCCTAGACATAGGAAGCATTGCAGCTGCTGGAGAGAGGTGCATAGAAAAAGTCGTGTCTGTGAGAGACTGAATATGATGACCACATTGAGTGCCATCATAGTTACTCCGAGCGGTGTCCACACGACTTATACAACGAAATTTGAGGCTCAGCAAGAAGAAGAATGTGAGGAGAGCTTTAGAAAGAGCTGTTTTATAGAATACAAAAAGGTAAGTGAATTTCTTTTAAAAGACATTTATGCTCATGTAAAACACACGAACATTTTAAGTTATATTTATGGTCATCAGTTTGTATTTGTTAACGTAATCACCTGACTTCATGGAAGAACTGATATTCACAATACAATGAAACCTTTTCCTAGAGTCATTTAACCAGTGTCAGCCTATAACAACTACATATTATATTGATAGAGAAAAACAAACTCATATATAATAACTAATATTTCTAGAAGGGGTTAACTTGCTGGCAGACCATGGTCCGACTACAGACCACACGCGTCCTATTCAGACCAGACTTACATTCATTAAGAGATTTTCAATTTTGACGAAACACTTCTAATTTAACCAGCTCATATTTTCCGGAACCGGCTTGGCTGAGCATTGCATACGAATAATATCCATTCAGCCAATAAAATATTTGAATTACAAGTATTAGTTATAAAAATAGATAATTTTGATGTTTCAGATCAATACTTTATGATTTTTTTTCTAATTGAACCTCTTGAAATACTAATTGAATATATATTTTTTAAAGCATATCTGCAATTTAAACAAATATTTCTATGTTACGTATGTATACGTGGTAAAAATAAATTATAAAGCTACAAGTGGGAACCAATCTTGAAAAAAACTAGCTTCATCACCTTCAATTAACCCTAGTTGGGCCCTTCTTTAAAAGCGAACATACATAGTTTGCATTCTTAAAAAAATAATATGATAATAATAATAAACAAAAGAGTGATACCGAAAAAATGCACTTGACGAATGCACTTGTCATACATAATTCATATCATTCATAAAAAATTAAAGCCTATTGATATTTAAATAATGCTTGGGAGCAAGGCTCTGCAAACTGAGATATGCGATTCATTTAATGATGTCCAGTAATTTCATGAGGCATAAATTCCTCGTGGAAACTTTTAAAGCCTGCATTTTGTCGTGGGTATTTACCTCACTTGCTCTTTCATAGTCAATCAATTTCTTAGTTCTCATTTTTCTCGTGGGCATTTTGTCGCGAAGCTTTTTTTCTCGAGAGGCAATTTCTTCGCTGTTTATTTTTTACATTGTAGACCTAATCTGACGGGCTCAGTCGGGGGTTCCATGGGGTTAAAATCCGAAGCTGACACTTTTTAGGGGTAAAAGACACCGGCCTAGAGTTTCGTAGAACTAATCTAATGGGCTGTCCCGGCCTCAACCAGGTGTCCCAATGGCTTGAAATCCACCACCACCACTTCTTGAGCATGAAAGAAACACGCTTAAGAGTTTTTCAAATAATAATTTCGCGGGTACCGCCTGGCTCAGCTGAGGGTCCAGTGGGTTGGAATTCACATCCGACCTCTCTTAAAGTAAAAGATCTCGGCTTAAGAGGTTTTTCATATGAATATCTTGAATGAACATTCATTATGGATATAATATTCTAAATTAAGTATATTAATATTAAAAATAAACGTATTTTATGTGTGATACATATTAATTGGAAAGGGCATACTGGAATAGATATTATTACACTATATAACGGATTTTACCCCCAGCCCCCTAATTCGTCATACTAAATTGATATTTTCTTTACTTTCATCCCAGATATCGAAATTATAAAAAACTGTTCTGAAATGCATCGACATATACCAAAATATATTACCTACATATTGATTTTAGTCAAATGACGTGAAACAAAAAAAATATAGTCACTTAAATAAAAAAACTAAAAAATGATTAACTTTTCGAAATACAAAATATTTTTTTTCGATTATTATTAAGATGTTGAATTATAAAAAAATATTTGAAATGCACTGACATAGTAGAAAAATAAATACAACTGACATTTGTGGTTATTCATACTTTGCAAGAAGATAACTGGGCCTTGAACCATTAGAAATGATGAAAATCAGGATTGTCAAAAAAAAAGTCATAAAAGCCAAACCTTTTTAGGACGATAGTTAAGTGGCATTTTTAGAATCTACGTAAAAAATGAGACTCAAATTAGGAGTTTCAGCCTGGGGGAAACAAAGACCTTAATTTTGATACATAGTACTATTAAGGACATTACACCAGGTTTTTCTAGAAGTGTTTGGTTGACAGAAAAAAAACATGAATAAAAAAAGTAATTGACATTATGAAATGAGGCATCACTTTACTCGTGGCTGTTGATGCCTGAACATCAAGCAAGAGCTAAACTCATCTTCTTTGCCTTATTTAATGGACCTCGATCATTGATATTTACGATTTTTTGTATGGAATCTTCCTATTTTAACCATTAATATTAATTGAAATTGAGCACTTCCTCACACTCAGTTGGAAAAATTTACTATATATTTTGTTTTATCACTCTACCGATAAACAAATCCTCATGTACAAAAATTAAACTTAAATACTGAAACTTATGTTTGTTAGTGAGTTGGCGAGAATTATTGCTATAAAATCATTATTAGTAAATAATCCGAAAATAAAGAATTAATATATATTCCATGTTACTATGCGGGTAGTTTAACTTTTCCAAAGTTGTACGTGATATGAAAAGTATGCTGACGACCTCATTAGAGGAACTCTAATGCGATGATTAAATGGGAAAATGTCTTTTGTTAAAAAGACCACAAGAACATGACATAAGATTTTGAATCTTTTGGGATACTTAATATACATCTTATTCGAGAATTTCAACTCAATCCATTTAGTATTTCAGGTGTCAATACTAGGTATACACGACTCAAGATTTTTAAATACAATTTGAAGATAGTACTATACTAAATATTTATCATATTCTCCTAAAGACAGCCAATGAAGAGGAAGTTCAATTTTGTCATACTCCCTTTATCTGCGATGGTGAAGGTCCAGAGGAATGTAGGACCGTCATAGAAACAGAGTGCACCACCCGCTATCATGAACATGCCGTTACAGATGACATCGTGAACTGTGAGACCATTCAGGAAGAAAAATGTGAGGATATTTCGAAGGGGCTATACCACCGAGCAAAAGTGCACTAAATGGCCTAAACAGGTATGGAGAACATGATGATTTTAAGTTAAACTATTTTTTCCTCCTTATGACTCCCTAAAAGGTTTGTAATAAACGCTCGGAGAATGTTAAAAAGTACAGCCCACAAACGGATTGCAAAAAGCTGCCGAGAGAGCTCTGTGGACCTTCTGGTTGCGTCCCACGACCTGGAAAAGAGGAATGCTTTCCTAAACGGGAGGTTTATGTGGTTGAGGTAAGGGATTCATTATTTGAAAAGTGATTTTCAGATTGATAAATTTGTAAACTTATTTGTGATTTGTAAAAAGAAATGAAGCTCGAATAATAATGATAATAAAATATTTAGTATTAGGAAATCCTTTAAAACTAATTTTTTTCTCTTAATGGGCCTAAATTAAAGTCATTTACTCATCTTTTATTATTATATTACTATATTTACAGTCCCAATATTACAAATGTATATGCATTTTTAAAGCAATTCCTGGGGCTAAAAGAAAGACTAAAAGATGTTTATTTTGTTTTCATCATATAAGGATCATAACTCTGACCAACTAACGTGAAATGAAAATGATATTGTGAATTGAAGAATTAATGTTTATTTTATAGTTTGCGATAACTATCATAATGGCATTCTTACTTATTTGTCAGCTTACTTATCATTGATATTTTCTGGGTAAGTCTCATCTATTGATTTTGCTTTCTTCTCCTAGGAACCCGTGGAGACCTGCAATTTAGAGCCCCAAAAGGCATGCAAACATGTAACAAAGCTGGTTCCTTCTTTAAAGCCAACTCAGGAATGTGTCGATATTCCTAAAGAGTCTGCTCTCGCTCCAGGAAGAATCCAAGGAAAATACAGAAGCCAGTAATAAAAAAATGGTGCTACGTTCCCTCATCAGCGAGTGGATTGGCCTCTTAGCTTTTTATTTTTTGTCATTCTTAGAACCGTATAAATATTGAAATAAACAAGTTGTACATATATCATTATGAGTTGCATAACATGCACAAAAATGGATCAAAATATGTAAATATATATGCATAAAAGAATGCATCGTATAAAAAAACATTTGTACTACAAATATCGAAGCCATATTTGAAGTTGAAACTACAGAAAATATATGAGAGGAAACATTATTCAACTGAATCGGCATCTGATCTGGCTAGTCCTGATGGGGTTTTTGTTTTTGAGTAACAATTTCAGCTGTTTTCATTTGTGATTAGATTTAGACTCAAAATATATTAATCTTTATTAAACATATAAATTAAAGGCAAAAAGAATGCAATATGGACAATATACTTTCAAATATGGCAAAAACATAGATAGTAACTTAATATTATTGAATATTTGAAGGTCATTAGTAATGACTGTTGATTTGTCCATGCATGCAAAAAATACAAATATATATATATACTTAAAGATGAGAAAAGGTGGTGCGTTTTGAAACGAGATGGATTCAAGTCATTAAATCTACATGTTGAGTCCAGTGATTTCTCCTTAAGAAATTAATGTCTTAATTTAAAAATTCGTTTCATATAGGCATATAATTAACTCAAATCCTTATTACTAAAAATATATTTAAAGAAGTATATTTTTTTGGCTCACTTCCCAGTTCTGAACATATCATGAAATCATGAATATATTGGAATGTGTCTTGAAAATGCCTCAACTAAATAGTTTAGCTAATATTTGACTGATCTTGATGACCAAACGGAATATGATTCAAGATTCTGGTTGAAATCTATTACAATAAAATAATGGTATACATACATATTAATATATTTTATTTTCTATAGTAAATTAACATTTATTTTTTTTAAACTAAAATATGCAAATCTGTTGTTTCATTTTCGAAAGTAAATAGTGACCCATCACAAGATAAAGAAACTCAATTACAAAATGATTATAACGTCTCAAAAATCACAATATCCTCCTCTTTAATTCATTTTAATATAATCAAAAAAATCTACTTTATATATATATATATATAGATATATAATATATCTATATATATATATATATATATATATATATATATAATATATTATATATTTATATATATATATATACCAGGGTCCCATGCGCTAAATTTACACTTTTCGAAAATATAAAACAAACATGGATAGAATCTTTAATTATTTATTAAAAGTAGGTTGTCAGTATTTGGTGGTTGGCTTCGATTCGGTACTCCCAGGGCAAGATAGTACGCAGAGGTTGTGTGAACTTTATATTTACAACGTCCATATTGCAACATGTTTGCTATTATTATTAGTAGTAATAAGTTATGTGATTCATTGATTCCCATTGTTACGTTTATGATTTTTTAATATCTATTATAAGATTGTAATGATGATATATATAATGAAGTAATGAATGATCGAATGATTTTTGATAATTCAATCAATATCAGAATAGACAAATTTACCACCTTTGTTGGTCATTGAGTGTGAGATTAAAGGAACCGTTGAAGCCCGGTGTTCGAAAGAAATTATAAAAGTTATATTTAAAAAACCAGAAATGTTATTCATTTTTAAAAATATTTGATAATTATATTTAGAGGTCTTACCCAATTTTTTCCTCTATAATACCTGATCGAAGTGTTCTTCGAAACTTCACGCTGCTCACACTAGCCATCTATTTGAATATTTAATGATAAATAATTAAATATTTAATAATTGGAGAATAGTTCATCCACCACCTGTGAGCGTTTTTCCACATACATTCTACTAGTTTGTATGAATATTGTTCACAGGATCAACATAATTTGTTGAATGATTAACTACCTTATGTTGGTATTGAAGTATATCGTGTAAGCCTCTAGAAGTAATCCTTTGAACTTTTAAGTCATCTTAAAAACACAATATGAGAATTATCACACACCCAAATGATACATCCTATAATTTTTTCTATAACGTCACGAGGTTTGTCAACTTTATCTATACAATATCACTATTGCTATATATTTCTTGTTTTGGCGATAGTTCAATTGAAATAGTTCATAAACTCTATTCATTGCGAAATTATGAGTGTTGTTCTCTCAGAAATTCTGGATATTATTGATTCCAGTCAATCAGCGAGGGAGTTCTTACAACTTCGAAGATGTCTCCGCTTTTATCTTCCGGCATGTTCCACATGTGGAAAACCTATGACGTTCGTTGTTCATCTAAGAAAACACGATAAATGGAGGTGTTCTACCCAGAGAAATGAAAATATGCCTGAACGAAAAGACTCTCTGTGGGCTGGAAGAAATTTAGGCTTCCCAATTAATCCAATTGGCCTGGAACCTCAAAATTTCAGTGACCGTCGTTCCTGATGTTATTGCCATTTTAGAATCGACAGCCCTGGAATGGTATTCAAAATTTAGGTCTATTTGTTCCACCTATTTGAACAACAATCCCTATAAAATTAGAGGCCCTGGGATTGTAGTTCAAATAGATGAATCTCTGATGGCAAGGCGCAAGTTCCACGTTGGACGAATAGTTCCTGAACGATGGGTTTTTGGAGGCTACTGTCCTCACACAAAGGAAGGCTTCCTAACTTTAGTGAGTGTTAATGAATATATGTCCACAAAGAATAATAAACTTTTTATATTTTGATCTAGGTTGATGATCGAAAGGCAGGCACCCTCCTTCCCATCATCATGGAGAAAATTGAGCCGGGTTCTGTTATACACAGCGATGGATAGGCTGCCTATAATAGAATCCCTCAATTACCCAACCCCCCGCCATTTCATAATGTATAAACTTAGGTTCCGAAATATTTTCGTGTGACGTCACGTCTGGCAGAAAACATAAACAAATAACTTTTACTATATATAACATCACTACTCAAATTATCATTAGTGCATCGTACTCTTACAAAAATGGCTTCAATTAATATAAAAAAGAAAAAAAGACATGTGCAGTTACTGTTTGTCCTTCATTGGATCCCAATGCTCACAATGTATTGTACCACTCGTTTCCAACCAACATCAAACAGAGAAAAGCTTGGACCATCGCATGCAAAGAGGAGATTCGACATTTCAGCCTGCATCATCCTTTATGTGTAGTCTGCACTTCACTGAAGAAGACTATGAGAGAGATCTAATGCATGAGCTTCTTAAACCTTCCTATTAGAAAGAAACTCAAGAAAGGAGTAGTTCCGACACTTAATTTAAATGAAAAAATTGAAACAAACTTGTCGGAATATGCATCCATGGAACCATCTTCCAAAAGGAATGATAAAATATTAAAACGAAATTATCGTCAGATTACTCAAGAATGCTTAGATAAATATGAATCTTCTAATTCATCGTTACCTCCTCCTTCAAAGCAACCTCCAAGTCCACAAGTATTACTTCCAAGTTCATCAGAAGATAATTGTCATGACAAAAGAGTTTCTAAATCAATGTCTAAGGTGCCGTCAGTTCCATTGGAAGCTCTTAATAAATTTGCTCAAATTCGTGTATTTCTCCAAATAAAATTTGAAAAAAAACCACCTTCAAGAGCAAAAAGCTAGACATAAAAAAAGTTTAAGAGAGAAACGAAAAATGAAACAGTGGATTAATTAAATGCTCCAATAAATTATTTACTTTTTCCTAAATATGTATTTCTAATAACATTTATGTAATATATGTATTATAACATTTATGTAATATATGATTACAAACAGTATTTTGTTTTGTAATAATTTGTAAATTATATATTTTTTCTTAATATATATTTCTAATAATATTTATATAATATATGATTATAACCATATTTTGTTTTGTATTAATTCATAAATTATATACTTTTTTCTAAATATGTTTTTGTAATAATATATGATTATAAATAGTATTTTGTTATAATTTTTTCATTTTTTTAATGTGCTTTAACATATAATGATTGAAGAGTTTGCTTTTTCATGAAAATATTTTGGATAATATCAGCAACTTTAAATCATCAAAATTTTATGATTACTCACAAAATTTAATATTTTCCATTTTCTAATAGAATTGTGATAATTAATTCTTCTATGATCTAATTAAAGGCTAAATTCGATTATTTTAATATATTTTACTTATACAATATACCAGGGTTGTGAACGGAACGTAAAATTGAACGACGTTCCGCGGAACGGAAGAAATTGAACGGAACGGTGAACGGAACGGAAAAAATTGAACGGAACGATGAACGGAACGCTAAAATTTGTCTTTTTGCGTTCCGTTCAAATAATATTCAAGAAGAAATGACCCAACTTCGATTTTTTTATCTATTATACATTTACATAAGGTTCGTTATCGGACAATAAATTCAATTATTTAGTTACTGTAGTGGTCCACGTTTTATGTCGTTAATTGTACATAAACCAATTTATATTTTCAACCTGAAATTCGTTTAATCATTATACTTTAAAAGTTGAGATTTGCTCTATGTTCTTCTTCTCTATAAAGTTACGTACGAATGAATTTATGTTAATGTTTTTATTAAGTGTTTTAATCCATTCAAACTTTTTGTGTAAACCTCTATAAAACGGTTGTCGTCAAAGTTTATCTTTCAATCTGAAAAGAATCTTTGCGCTAGGCTACAACTTTTAGTACAAAGAAAGTTAGCAAGAAATTATTTATTAGAAGAGGCTAAATTATTGGAAAATTTTCCTTCTAGTCAACGTTCGCAAGAACCAGAAGCGGAAGAAAAAGGCAATTTCTTTGCCAAGAGGCCGAAGAAGACTGATTCAGCTAAGCATGAGGTTGACCGCTTCTTAACCGATGAGTCTGAGGCAATAGAATCAATTATTGCTTATAATTGATTAAAAATATTTTTATTCGATATAATGTTATACTTCCCAGCAGTGCCAGTTCGGAGAGACTCTTCTCCAAATCTAAACTTTTATTGCGAAGGACAAGGCAAAATATAGGAGATGAAAATTTCGAAAAACAGCTCTTTATAGCAGCAAATAAATAGTTTAATTTATAAAGTAATGTTATTCTTAAGATTGTAAGCAAATAAACTTTTCGTAATGATTCTCAAATAAAGCAATAATTATGAATAATATAGACCGAGAAATTCGGTGGACCATATGTGGGTGGGATTTTTACATCTTTGGCTTTTCATATTGTAACGTTTTTGGGTCGGGGCAAAAAAATATGTTTATTTTTCGGGCCGAGCCTCTGGCTCAATTATT
This sequence comes from Caligus rogercresseyi, assembly GCA_013387185.1. Classification (NCBI taxonomy): domain Eukaryota; kingdom Metazoa; phylum Arthropoda; class Copepoda; order Siphonostomatoida; family Caligidae; genus Caligus; species Caligus rogercresseyi. The sequence goes on from CP045892.1 coordinate 14,543,657, forward strand.
TTATATCTTAAATATATTATCGAAGTTTGTAAAGTTTTGGAACTTTAATTGCGGTAACTAACTTCAAGTCGACACTATTAGGGCCTGGTTTAAAATTTTATACCCGATACAAAAGAGGATGCAGTGAAAAGTAAAGAGCCTTCTTATGAGAATAGTTTTGAAATCCAATTTTGAACGGAACGCAAAATTGAACGGCGTTCCGCGGAACGTAAAGAATTGAACGGAACGATGAACGGAATGGAAAGAGTTGAACGGAACGATGAACGGAACGGAAAAAAAGTGGAACGCGTGCAAGCCTGCAATATACCCTCTTTTGCCATACGTGACGTCATGCTCATGAGGTAGGTTGCGTGGCGGTGTATTTTTTTAACTTTCATTGGTTAAAATGGCCTACCTTACTTTTAACTACCTTGCAATTACCTATAAACCTTCAATACCAGCACGAGGTGGTAAATCACTCTACAAATTTTGTGGATCCCATAAGCGATGCTCATACGAACCATGTTGAGTGCTATTGGAAAATGCAAAGATGAGGTAATAAAGAAACTATATTGCATTTAATTATTACTTAATTATTTTTCTTTATAAATTCAAATCAATGACTGGTGTGAGCAGTGTTACGCTCGAGGAACATCTCAATGAATTTTTATGGAGGGAGAAATTCGGGAGGACCCCTAAAGACGTATTTTCCAACATACTTTTACACATAGCTTATGTTATACTTTTTTAAAAAATAAAATTTATTAATATATGTATAATTTAAAAAATTTATTTCGAACACTGGGCTTCAACGGTTCCTTTAATCTTGCACTCAATGACCAACAAAGGTGGTAAATTTGTCTATTCTGATATTGATTCAATTACCAAAAATCATTCCATCATTCATTACTTCATTATATATATATCATCATTACAATCTTTTAATAATAGATATTTAAAAATCATAAACGCAACAATGGGAATCAATGAAGTCACATAACTTATTACTACTAATAATAATAATAAACATGTTGCAATATGGACGTTGTAAATATAAAGTTCACACAACCTCTGCGTACTATCTTGCCCTGGGAGTACCTTCGATTCTACTCGAAGTACGTGCCCCTAACCTCGACGACCTTCTTCAGCCGGGACCGGAACCTGGAGCACGCGCACCTGACCTGGTCCCTCGGCAACTTCTTGAAGCAGAGCGTGATGCGGGCCTTCAACTCGGCCATGGTGTTGCAAGCAGTTCGGTTGGTATCCCTCTCAACCGCGCCCCATAGGTAGAAGTTGCACGGGTTGTAGTCGGGGGAGTGGGCGGCCTAATGATCGGGCTCGTGATGTCGTCCAGGTTCTCGGACAGCCACTTTTGGGTTTTGCACGAGGTGTGGCAGGGCGCCAAGTCTTGCTGGAACACGTAGGGCCTCCCAGCGACAACCTTCTTTATCCAGGGGGCCACCACATCCCTCATGAGTGCCACATACCCCTCCGAGTCCAGTCTCAGGCCCTTGGGGAAGAAGTGAGGCGGCATGACGTCACTGTCGAAGCCGATGATGCCGAACACCATCACGGCGGCCGGGAACTTGGTCTGGGCGACAATGGGCACCTCGTGGGGGTTCCTAACACAACACCTTATATTCTGGCTGTTGTGTTTCTGGTCCTGGGTGAAGTTCTTCTCGTCGGAGAAGAATCAGAGAGTCTAGTTGTGAACGGGGTGCTTCAACTTGTTCAGAAGCTTCAGGGCCTTGTTAAACCGGTTCTCCTGGGCCTTCTCGGTCAAAATCTGGCCTTTGCGGCGCTTGTAGAAGTGGTAACAGAGGTCTTCGTTGACACACACCCTAACTGTGGTGTTCCCGACCCCCAACTCCTCCGCCAGCTTGGTGCAGGACTTGCTGGGTCCTCCTGCACCTTCTTTTGGAGCTTCTCCACGAATTCCGAGGTCCTAAGGGAGTCAGAACGTCTTTTACCCTTTTTTCTCTCCACCACCTTCTCGTAGTTGTTATTGGACTCCTCTAGCTCCGATCTGATGGACTTGACAGTGTTCCTGGCCACGCACGCCGTCTTCATAATCTCCATATCCTTGCAACCGGCGTGGATCATCATCACTGCAGTTACGCGTTTCCAGGATTCGGGCGGGTTAAAATTGTCAGACGCCATTGTTATCGTTACCAGCTGTGCTCAACTACTGAGGCTAAAGGTCGAAAGCCCAGCTGGCCCAATCGTAGCCCCTAGCGGCCGCTTCGTGCAATAAACCAAAGTGTCAAATTTAGCGCACGGACCCTGTATATATACAGTCGGCCCTCGCTACTTCGCCCCTCGACATCTCGCAGTTCTGTTTACTACGCGACGACGGCTTGGCTCCCGTTTTTTCACGGCAAACGGTCCCATATGAACCCAATATATATTGAGAATATATATCAACTGCAGAATATATATCCACATCGCGACCCTCATATATATCGCGTGGTCGTGTATTGGATCCGGGCTGTCGCGACTTTGCGAGGGACGACTGTATATATATATATATATATATATACAGGGTGATTAACTTAAATTGAGACTCACCTATTACAAACTACAATCTTTGTATTAAATTTTACACAAATAATTTAAAAACAAAAATGATAGCACAATGTGTAATTTACAAAATGTATTCATTAAATTTCCACATATCCTCCTTTGGCCTTCACTACAGCTTTGAACCTCCTCACGGTGGAGGCAACACAAGCAGATATCTCTTTCTCAGACAAAGAGTCCAGGCCTGAAGCAACTTCTTCTTCGAATCTCCACCGATGGCCAGGGACTTGTTACACACCCTTTTCTCCAGAATGGGCTATATTCAAAGTCCATTGGGTTCAGATCTGGGGAGGAGGGAGGCCACAAGTCTTTGGACCAAAAGTCTGCAAACATATCAGTGCAGAAGCTTTGAACCAATTTGCTGGTATTGGATGGAGCTCCATCTTGTTGGAACAGTAAAAGAGCCGTAGGATACTCTCTTTGTACCCATGGGACGACTTCCTCTGAAAGAAGATGCAGGTACACCGCCTGGGCGATATTCACGCCCTCCTCGACAAAAATCATAGGGGCCTTCTTCCCGTCCGACGTCACTCCCCGCCCAGACCATGACTGAGGGTGGCTTTTGCCTTCTGAAGAGAGTCCTCAGCTGCACGGGGATGTCTTCCTTTTTTCCTAGCCAAAACCCGGTCATTCTGACTGTTGTGGGTGGCCTGGATCGTGAAAATCTTTGTCTGAGGAAGAGATATCTGCCTTTGTGGCCTCCACCGTGAGGAGATTCAAAGCTGTAGTGAAGGCCAAAGGAGGATAATGTGGAAATTAATGAAATACATTTTGTTAATTACACATGGTGCTATCATTTTGTTTTAAAATTATTTATGTAAAATTTAATACAAAGATTGTAGTTTGTAATATTTGAGTCTCAATTTAAGTGAATCACCCTGCAAATATATCTATATATATATATATAAAGTGTCAAACATATCCCCTCTGCCTTTTTGTCTTTTGAATTTCTGATCAAATCATGGAGTACATCGAGTTACACCGTCATGTGGTATCTTGTGACACTGTGTACTTGGAAATGAATCATCCACTATGAACTGCTCCCATATGCTCAGACGCTTAATTCTACTGCAAACAGCTGGACTGCTGATGCAAGCGATTGACCAGAAGTGTCAAGAATTGACAAACAAGATGGGTGTAGTGTTCCACCATGACAACGCCAGACCACACATTTCGTTGATGATTCGTCAAAGCTACGGACATACTGCCAAGTGATTACCACATGTTCCTGTTCATGGCAAACGCCCTTGGTGGTGTAAGTTGAACTCAAAAGAGGCTTGTGAAAAGTGGCTGTCCGAGTTACTCGCAAAACGGCGCATAATTGAACTATATCTTATCGTTGCAACACATTTTATAAAGCATTAAATAAAGAGCAAAAAAGCGGAAGGGAGATATTCGACATTAGAATGTTAAAAAGATATCCACTTTTAGGGCATTAACATTTAATTTACATATTTGTCGATTGCACTAATTTACATTAATGGTATAGGACAGGGTTGTTCAACACGCGGCTCTAGAGCCGCATGCGGCTCTTTAGAGCATCCCATGTGGCTCCCTGAGTTGTGTTCAAAAAATGTTTAAAAATGAAAAAAGACGTTCATTTGAAGAATAATTATTCAATAAACTTGGGCGAAGGCGTATGAATATGAGCAAGTTATAATTTGTCTCTTCGTCAAAGATAGCTGAATACGACGCATTAATATGGTGCAAGTAACATACATACTTAAGGTTAGTGAGCTTTTTTTCAAGTTTGTTGCTCACTACGTTTTACAGGCAAAACAGTGAAAATCATAAATTTATTGCTTTTTTGATTGCACCCCGGGCGTGCTATTTTCATAGAGACACTGTGCAGTAGTGTGTCCATCTGGCGGGCCTACCCCCCGCCCGCCCGACGGGCCGGGCTCGGGCGCAAAAAAATATGAAAGTCGGGCGGGCTAGGGGGCTATAGGGGCGGGCTATGGGGGAGGCCTTTTTTAATTTTTTCTAAAAAATTAAAAAGACCTCTTTCTAAAAGAAAAACGCCTTAACTGTTTTCCTCAGACCTCTTTCTAAAAAAAAAAACGTCATCACTTTTTTCTCGGGATCTGTTGAATGTGAATTCTTCTCTTCTATTATATATTTTCCCAATGGTCGGGCGGGGCGCAAGTCGGGCGCATATCAAACTAACGGGCTCTGTCTCGTGGCCGGGCTCGGGCTCAATTATTAGTCTTTCGGGCGGGCTCGGGCTCGAAAATCGCGCCCGATGGACAACAACTACTGTGCAGTATAGAATCCTTCCCTGGCTTACAAGCTCCACTATTCGGAGTTTTGATCAAATTTTTTAAACAGCCCAAGTGG
>CP045892.1:14548652-14585456 GCA_013387185.1 Caligus rogercresseyi
GGCGAAGTAGCGACAAGTTGATGGCTTCACTCTAAGGATCCCAATTCATGTTTATATATCAACCTTTAGCATATGATATCTTTATTATATATATATGGAAACGACTCGTACATAGCCTATTTTCAAGCCGGGCCGGGACTTAATACAATATATTTTCGTTTTCTTCGACATTCTGAAAGACTTTTCCAAAAAAAGGTGACGACGTGATGACGTTTTTTTAGAAAATCATATTTCGAAAATTCCTTTCTTAAAAAACGTCACTTTATGAATGACAAACGAAGGACAATATTTAAGTCCCTGCCCGGTGTCTAAAAAGACCGGGACGCTAAAAAACAGCCGGGACTCGGTCGTTTCCTGCTATATATATTATTTATATAATATTATATATAAGCGATAAGTATATAATATACTTTTTCTATGAAATTTTGAAATTAGGTCACAGTGGCCATTCTCAAAAAATCCTGGTCCGAAACCGGGTAGCATCTGCTAGTTATTCTATAAATGTATGTATATATACATGTGAATCATCTTTTATTTGCAAATATAATTTTGCAATGTAACCTACGTTTATATTAGCAATAGAGTTAACTCCTTTAAAATTACTCATCATATCATCATCTGCTTTCTCTAAATTTTAATATATTAAAACACGGGCTGAATACTGGCTACCATATTATATACTATATATATATTCACAGGTTTGCTGCCCGCCTTTTCACCTCCTCCATTCATTTGTAGCTCACCATTTGAAGCCTCCTCCTCCTCCAAAGACAGAAAAATGTACTGCGACACATCTTCTTAGCAGGCGCACGGCCCAGAAGGAGTTAATAAATATGTTTGGTTCATTCTCAATCCATTTCATTTGACTCATTCCGGAGCTGCTTCTAACCCAACGCCACCATGTTGTTCAAAAGTACTCTGTTATTGAGTATACTCTCGGCTCTTCTTTTATCTGTGCAAGGTAAGCAATATCATATCACCGTTACTCTTGGGGTGACTCTTGAGGCTAGAATCTATAACTGTAAGCAAACAACACAAAAGAAATAAACAACCCATTCACAAAGGTTGCTGCAAACAAGTTTACTCTCTTAACTCAATTTTGCATTTATATGTACGTTCGTTATGAAGGAAAACAAACACCTATAATGCGTTTGAATCAATTATTAACCCAATGAACTATTAATTCACCGCAAAAAATAATTATATATTCAAATGTTGAACTGCTTTAATTTGTTTTCCTATAAAAATAATGTTTTAAACGAAAATGAATGTATACAAGCTAGCATCTCTTTCTTTTATGCTACTTGTTTGAAAATATTAGTAAGAACACGTAACAGGGCCCTCTGAGCGATGGCTTTAAACCCAAATGTGGCAATTGTAACCCAAGAACAAATAAAAACTTTTGAAAGCCTAAAATGACGTAATTGGTTGATATCTAGAACCTGATGAGGACGATTTGTAACCCAAATGTGTCATAATTATGACACAAGGAACCCGAAAGCCAATAAAGTTTATTTTGAAGCATCAGCATGACGCAATTGTGAGGCATCCGGTACTCGATGTTACATATGTAAATTATTTGTTAAACTAATATTTCAAAATTTTAGCATTTAGAACCAGGGACGTTCGGTGATGCTATGAAGAGATACTGACGTCATCACTCAAATTACAGTTATGAACCCAAATGTAAGGGCGCTTGGTGCTGATCCTAAAAATCTGAGTGGTAACGTCATTAACGTTTGGTTCAAAAATCAATATGCAATAGTTGTGGATTGCGAGGCTTGAAGGTTCCTATATGTTGGCTTTGGATCCTCAATTAACTATAATTGGGGGATTCGGAACCTGATTGTTTTTATTAATTATTATATATATATATATAAATTATATATATATATATATATATATATATATATATATATATATATATATATATATATATATATATATATATATATACAGTGTTGTTCCCTAACGTGCGTGCGAGTAATATATTACTTAGTTATATTACTGCGCAGTAACAAGAGAACAACACCATAGATATTACTTTCAAGTAATAAGTACTATGTAATATCCTAGTTACATATTACTATCGTGAAAAAAATATTCGACAGGCATTAATCCTTTTATACCTAACCAGAGTTGGCGGTGGGTTTCAACCCTAAATAAAAGCCTATATCAGCAGGCGGGACAAAGAGCTTGGTTTGTATAATATTGTAAATTAGGGTTTCTCTCATTCTTAATTAGGTTGGCTGTGGGTTTCAACCTTAAAAGCCTCAATCGACATGCGGGGCCCGAGGGCTTGGGTCGGATAATTAAACCTATGCCTCTCATAATTCAGAAGTCATTTATTTAGTCTTTGAATTCACCGACTTTTTCTTGTTTGAGCCATGTGCTCACTTATAATATGGCAATAACATATATAGGATTATTATAAAAAATGCAAACTAGGTTTGGTGAGGATTTTTACAAATCCTTTTGAATTGCCTTTACTTATTGTTTTGGAATGCTCAAAAAAGTGGTATATTACTCAAAGTATATATTTTTGAGAAGTAATAACTAATATTTTAAAAAATGTTACTACGCAGTAAAAAGTAGTATATTACATACTACTTTCAAGTAATATTCGACCAACACTGTATATATATATATATATATATATATACAGGAACGGAGTGGGAAGAATTTATCCACCGGGACAATTTTGCCCTCACCGGCCTTATACAGGCCCCAATATGCCATTGGGAGGCTGTCAACGGCCGTTTATGTTTCTTGAGGCCAGCGGCCCACCGGAATAGTCCCGATACTCCCGGTGGCCACTCCGCCCCTGTATATATATATATAGTAATATAATGTATCTTAATGTAAAGCATCATAATAAGAATAAGGTTATAAGCTGAAAACTCGTTTTTTGCAATTTTTCAGCAAAAGAATTAAATTTTGCATTTTGTAATATTTACTCCATTATATTCCTTCCAGGTCACGACGTAGAGGAGCCTGAGGACAATGGCCTAGACTGCTGCTCTCAACTATTTGTGTCCTCTGAAGGGATCCTTTCCAAAGTTCAGGGGTCCCTCCTGGGAAAATATGTCTTCGACGGCGTGGATCAGAGGAAGAATCTCATCTATAGCAAGACCGTGGACGACGAAGTCTTTTATTTGTATTACAGAGTCAATGGTAAGTGAGTTATATGAAAATCAGCAAAGATTACCAGTGGGAGCCTTTTTCTCATCTGTGATTGGTGGAAAAAGATGAAGTGGCACTGTGAAATAAGGCATTACTTCATTATCGGCTGATGATGTGTGAACATCGACTCAGACATAAGAATTTTATCCTCTAGAACACTATTCTTTTCTCTTAATAAATCTCAATCTAAGTCATATATGAATATTTGGTCTTTTTAAAATAATAAGCATCTTAAACATTGCTACATATTAAAAGTTTATTTTTGTTTGCCTAGCTCATAAACTTCTCACTCGACGATAAACGTAGAAAAAGAAAAAAGTGTTGCCAACCAAAAAGTGATGTTTAGAGGTGTGTTTGCTAGAAGTAGTATAAGGCATCCTTAGAAATAGGTTACACTATTCCTCGTCGTTACACCCACCTTTTTGGGACTGAGAGCTTTAATATATTTTTTAAAACTGGATTATGAAGGCTTGTTATGTAATAGTATTGCCGCATCTAAAGCAGCCTAACGTGGGATTTTATGGGTATTACGGGATTTAAAATAAAGAGACCTAGACAGTTTTTTAAGACAATTATCAAAAGGACATAAAATGTACAAAATAAAATACATTAAAGTAATCCTACAAATATGTAATTGACTGGATGAAGAGTCCAAGCTAAATTTACTCTGTATTAATTAAAACAATTTTGTTTGATATTTAAAAAACGTATGTGACAAAATTTCTCTTTATATTAAGTCCTTTAGCATGTTTATCATTTGTATAACTACTGTAGTAATAGATTGAACAAATGTAGGGAGCGTGATAGACTCTCAATGTTGAGGGCGCAGGTTCGCATCCCGAGAGGAGGAGGTTCATTTTGATCAGCCTCCTTAAAAATCCTAGATTTGATGGAATAATTTGAACGCTACATCGGGCCAAAAAATAATTCTCTTTACTTCCATGTAAATCTGACAACGTCGAGCCATTACGATCTCAATAATGTTATTTGTTCTCAGGTCACTTACAAATGAGAGTGGTATTTTGCAAGAGACAATAGTCGTTTTGAAGATAATATTTGGTCCAAATGTTTATTTTCTATGCCAAGAAATGGGATGGCAATTCACATAGTTCACCTCTGTTCTTTCACATTGCAATAATAAGCAAGTCTTTTTGCTATTTTCGGATTCTTTCACTCTCTGCGTGGGAGAACTTGATCATTTTGAACCTTGAGTTTCTCATCACTATTGACGGCTCCTTATGCATAGGTAGAGATGTGCATGCAAACTCACCAATCAACATGTACTTTTTTCATTTGGTAACACTGTTTTCATTCTTTCATTCTAATTCGATAGCCAGAGTGACGATTCATTTATGTACAAAGGAAATATTTCCCGCTGAATATGCGCAGTTGCTTTATTTAACTATTACGACGTGAAAATGCGTGCTCAACTCTCAATGTCAAAGGCGCAGGTTCGCATCCCGAAAGGAAATGCCAAATTGATCAACCTCATAGAAAATAACCTAGGTTTCATATAGTAATTTTAATCACAGACACAACTAAATCGAACTATATAGACATAAAAAGCTCTAAATTATGTAAATAATAAAGAAATGTTTTTCAAGTATGCATTGTGCCTCTTTATCGTTTTTCCTAATAGTTTACTATTTTTAGTATTAGTTATGATTGTTGTTGTTCTTATCTGCAGCAACTTTTTAATGTATGTTTTGTTTTCAATTACTTTGGAATATCTAGAAACAGGAATAAGGAGAAAAATTATATGTGACAGTGGGGGAGTCCATTTAAGGATTCGAAAATGAAATGGTTTGTGGTCCATGAGAGGATATAATTATTATTTTGTAGGATGATATTTTTTCTTTCAGAATATTAATGTTCACTTCTCAACAACCACGAATAAGCGATATTTTTTTACAGAATCGTATCTGTTCTTATTAAGATTATATCCTTTTTTTCTTCCAACAAATCATGTTTTCCTAATCCTTACTATGTATTTTTCCCCTCCCCCTTTACAGGTGAATACGAGCACGGTACAAATGGATGGACTATCGGCCACTTGGACGGAACTCCTTTCACATCGTGACCCGGAACTCCAACCCCGTGTGTCCCGAGGGAATCAACGGAGCCTATGATCGGGACATTACACATGACTCCACCTTTAACATTGCATGCCACTCCGAGAAGGTCAAAATTGACTGCTGCCCAAAGGTCAAGATTTCCAGCAGCTCCGTTGTGGCTAAGGCTCAAAGCGCGCATTTGGGAGAGTACTCCCTTGATGGGAGTCACAATGGCTATCCTCTATACTACAAAAAGAGTCAAGATGTCGAGAGCTACCTTTTCTACAGAAAGACAGGTAAAAATTATATTTTATATATATTTCGCTTAGGTGCGCGGGAAATAAATTTAAATACGGCCGAAAAAAGGAACACCATACTTAAACTAAAGCTGGGATTTGATATATAAACTACCACTCTACATATATCGGTAGTTGTTAGCAAGCTGTGTCCATCGGCAGTGGTTTCTTTGATGAATTTGGCAAGGGATTACTTTTATACCCAACCTGACATAGAAAGAGATAAACAGCTGTCGATTAGAAACATATTGATATCTTTCTTGTATCTCTTTGATTTAGTAATTAATCACAAACCCCTCCCTTTTTTCTATTATTAATAAGCTGTTGATTAAATTTAACAGCTTAAGTTATTTTATTCTGGAGGAGGAATTTTGAAACGGAGGTCCCTCCTGTGTCCGGAGTTACTTATTCCACAGAACTCGTGGACGAGAGGAACAAATATATCCATTTTTTTATTATTAATAATATTTTTAAGAAATAAACAAAAGAAGTTGTTTTTATTATTGCGATATAATAAACAGCTTGAGTCTTCTATTCTTCTTATCAGGGTTCCTTCTCAAGAATAGAAAAACTCAAGCTGTGTATGATAACGCCAAAATATAATAGCAAGAGCTTATTAATAAGAGAAAAAGGTAGAGGTTTGTGATTAATTTGATACCATAATAAAGAGATACAATATGTCTTTATATTTTCTAATTTACATCTGTTTTTGTCTTTCTATGTCTTGTCGGGTAAAAAGTAATTCCTAGCCGATGAGTTTTATCCGGCTTGTGAGCGTTCAACTTTTTTTTGCGTTCAGCGTACCGTTCAGCGTCCAAAAAAATAGCGTTCTTGTTCAATGTTTTTGCGTTCAGTGTTCCGTTCAATGTTTTTGCATTCAGCGTTCCGTTAGCGTTCAGCGTTCAAATATTTAAAAAAGTGACGACGTTTTTTTTTATTAATAGAAAAATCTCCAGAAAAAGGGATGACGTTTTTTTAAGCAAAGAGTTTCCAAAAAAAAGTAATGCGTAGTGGGGACATTTTTTTTTAGAAAATATTTCCAAAAAAAGTAATTTGTAGTGAGGACGTTTTTTTAGAAAATAATTTCCAAAAAAAGTAATGCGTAGTGAGGACGGTTTTTTTTAGAAAGAATTCCCAAAAGTATGCGTAGAGATGACGTTTTTTTATTTAGAAAAGAATTTCCCAAAAAGTAATGCGTAGTGAGGACGTTTTTTTAAAAGATTTGAAAAGAAGCGAGAGAAGTGAGGCAAAATACTATCTCGCTTCTCTTTTTCTTTCTCTTTCTATCCCAGGTAATAGTGGTTACCAAGCGGTAATTGTATATTCTCATATCAAAAGATCAATTTTTTTGGGAGAGTACGTGCAAAAATGTATTTGCTTATTTCTCTTAAAGTATACCAATTTTAGAGCACCAAACATATCAAATGAAAGCTTGGTAAACCAGCTTTAATATTTTGGTATACTAAATCATGTCAATTTAATAAGTAGAGAGTTATATGTACATTAAAAAAAGAATATCTCGCGTACAAAATGACGCATATAATGGATTATAAATGCGTCAGAGACAAAGTAAATTTTGAGAGGATACCTTGACGCAAATCTGAAAAACACATTATTTTTTTTTTCATAACCGATTTCTTATAGGTCAATACAAGCTCTGAATCATATAATGTAAACTCAGATTGTACTGAATTCTGAATTGACAAAATGCAACCAAGGTCATTTTTGGATTTACCATCCAAAGTTTACTAAACTTAAAAATACTATTTTACTCTGAAGCAAACAAGTCATCTTCTACAGGCGAGTGAAGTTAATGATACAAAAAAGCTATGAAATATGCTAACATTACACACTCCATTTTTTCTTTGTTTTTACAAAAAACTTTGTTTTAGTAAAAAAACATCAAAATACGTCTGGTAGTAAATTAGATTTCCTTTAAATTAATACTATTATGGATGTCTGTAACGCCCACCATTTGAAGAAATTTGCGGAAACTATATTTTTACTAAATTTTTTTAACTTTGACCTCTTTGAGCAACACCCGTAATGTTCACCAATTTTGTTCAAACTTTGTATGTCGTCTTCTTTTATCACCAAGAAACAGAAAATCCACAATGTTGCTAACATTTCAAACATTTGAAAAATATGACAGCCCTATTGAGCATTTATCAAAATGACATTGTTTACTTTGACTAACAAGCTGATTCTAACTTTTATCCTTGGTTATTGCCTTATATAAACATTGAAAATAATTTGCAGTTCCAAGGTCATAGTTTGAAATGTCAATCCATATGATTTTTTAGCAAAATAATATGAAACCAGTTAATATTCATATCGAGAAAGGACGAACGTTATGTAATATGATACATATTTGTCCTATATTATATATTTGGCATTGAGATTCATGGACCAAAAACGAAACATTAAGAAACATGGTATGATTTAAGTTTAATCCTTTATTTTTGGGGGGACCACCCTTTATAATTGATATATGATAAGCATAGATGAAAACCTCTTCGAAAATTTGCTATCATTTACAGTGAACTTAATTTATTTTTTGTTCATCAAATAGCTGTATATGTAATCCCTGTGTCCATATAGGTTTTAGAAATGGACAAAGCCTTACACAAATGTCAGTAGAAATATAATATTTTTGAATATCCCAAGTCTGTTATATAATATATGCATATCAAAATAAACTTAATCTGCAGCCAAGCCCAAATTTTGTTGTGATGCTTAAATACACAAACTATGTCTAGTGTATACATGTCATATTTTATTAATAGTTTGCACATGTACAATTTAAAATAGGACCGTTGAAATTTCATTTAATTTGATTATATTGTTGTTTTATCTTCATAGGACTTCCAATGGATGGATGGACCATCAGTCCCAAGAGTCCCTCTTCTCCTCTCTTCGCCATCACGACGCGATCCAAGACGTATTGTCCCAACGAGGTGACCAGGGCTTCAACCTAAACAAAGAAAAGGACTCCACCTTTCGAATCACTTGCTCTGCCAAGATCCCTTAGACGATGAGGATGATTCAGATGATCAATCCTCTGAAGAAGAGGAGACAAATCCATGGACGGCGCAAGTGATAAGAAGACGTCCTTGAAGGATCAGGAAAGAGAGATTAAAAAGAAGCCTCGAATGCAAAGAACCTTCCCGATGACTTTCAACAATACCCTATAGCTGCTGGGAGCTCCTTGGGATTCTCTTTCTATACGTCTCTCCTGTCTTTTGTTATATCATTCGCTCTTTTACACTGACTTATTGTAACTAATTTGTGTGATAACTTCTTCTCTTATAACAATATATCAAATACGTGAAATATAAATTATAGCTAATTTCATACACCAATACAACAAATAAATTAGGATTTATTATTATTGAAAAATGATATAATAATTTATAACTGTCTAATGATTGGTAAGAATTATTACGTGTTAGCATTGAAAAGGAACATATGGAGTAATTAAAAAGTAGGTCTAGAAGGGAAATATGGAATATTCGACATTTTTTTCATTTATTGTTTTACCTATTTGTTCCAATTGAATTACGTTCTTATGGATATGTATAATATTGAAATTGAATGGCCGGGATCTTTTAGGTTTAAGAGAGAGTCATAGACAAATTGATCTTCTAAGATTATTTTTAAAACGGATAAATAATCCCCAGTAGAAATAATTGAAAACATTTACGGCACAGTTATGATCGTAGAAAAAATTATTTGGCTTTATAAAGATTGTGGTAATATTTAAAACTCGTTTTTATATGCTTGCGTTTGCGTCATGGAGTTAGTATTAAGCGCTTCGTGAGAGGTTGGACAAAGAAAAGGCAGATAATAATTCTATCCAACTCCTGAAATACAGTGTGTTTCATCATGAATGTAATTTTTAAGTTGCGAATTCGAAGTATTGAAAATAGTTTTTATTGTATTATGGATACGCCATTTTGTACATAATTATATCTGCACTCGGGGACATCTAAAGAGCTCTTCTTGCAAGACTCATTTATATTCGTTAGAACTCACACGCAACCTATACATATGCATAAACATCATGAAAGAGATTGAAGAGTGACGTCATAATCAACAATCATCAATAATCATATCGAATATAAGTTGAGTCTTGCAAAAAGAGCTCTTTAGCTGTCTTCCTGTGCAGATGGTAATAGAGTCCAAATTTGTATTGATTGTCAACCATCTGTAACCAGGAAAATGTTTTCTGATCTTGAGAAGAAACGGATCATCCTGCAGTTTGGTAAACACCTTCTACAGTACGCCGATAATTATACTTCACTTCAAGATCAGGGAAGTGCGCCGAAATCTTACCAGTTGATCCAGTTCACATGAATTCGTGATCATTTCAACCTCCGGAGTTGTTTATTTATTTTGCAAAGTTCAACTTCTTCACACCAGGTAACAACGCTTCCAGTTCTAAATACGGATATGCATTCGGCAGTCGCAGCTCTGGTCATATGAGATGCTGTCATCACACAAAAAAATAGTTCATAATATATGAGAATTTTTTTATAAATATGCTCAAATATATATGTCTCAGTAAAGATGGAGATCCAGTTGAGTCGTTGATTCTCCTGGTAGAGATCACGATCGTATCCTCTCCTAGGTTGACTACTATCTCTTATGACGACTTAAATTGGAGATGGTATGACGATGTTATTTAAACTATTCTTATCATGTCCGATTTCTTCTCAGATGAGTATCAATTACTATTGTATAGGTCGGTGATATAGGTAGATACAATTAGTAAAACATTGCGTCGCCTTTGCTTCCTTGAACAAAAAATGAAATCATTTCCACAACGTCTTCAAATTATACCCTATTGAAGTCGTCATCTCTCCTAGAAGAGATAAGAATCGTAATCTCCACCAGAAGTCAACGATTCTACTGGATCTCCATCTCTGCTGCGACATGTATGTATATGTAGAGTGTAAGGTGAGAAGTGCAATATTATCTTTATTACTTGGAATATACTGGGAATAAGGTAAATCATATTATTCATATATATAAAACAAATACAATGTCATATAAAATTTAGAATCCAAAGGTATTATTCTATAAAGAATACATTAACGTTAACAAGCAATTTATATTCACACGTATTCAAAACATAGTTTTTTTTGCGAGCATGTTTCAGCTGAACCTCTTAAAGAAGAAAATTTAAGGAATGATACAATTTGGTATTGATATAAAACATTACAAAAGCAGCAATTTAACAAACTTAAATACGTTACGGTTAATAACACTGGAAATAGTCTAAAATACAACAATATATTCCTGTTTTAACCACTGTTTTTTTAGCATTAAGTATGTAACTTGACAAAATGATAGAATAAAATGATAATAAATGATATTAACTGATCAAATTTTAGTTTTTGTATTCAACGTTGTGGTAGTGGACTCATCATTTAACATCAATTAGTGATTTTGTGCCCTGAAAATTGAAATAAGGTTATTGTATGGTCAGTGAATTTTTTTCACAACTCTTCGTTGGATCACTAGATGCCTAGAGGGATTCAGATACTCTTCTCCAATCTTGCTCCTCTTTAGGAAGGGCGTCGTCCTCTATCGTCACATAAGAAAGAATTGGATACCCATTAGATTATATACTATTTGATAATGCATCAAATATATACAATGAATATCATTCTTCAACGCGCAATATATTGTTAGGAATAACCTTTTGGTATTCTTGCAAGCTCAGCAATAGACATAAGTTTTGCAATTGGTAACTCCCTTTTTTCTTCCTTTTATATGTCTTAGAGTCAGAGAGATGATCCATTTACCATATGATGACGCAAGATAAGTAATCATTCATTCATTCCCTCAGTGTTGTTTTTGCCGAGTTGCTTTATCATACTAAAAGTAATATATGATGTTGGAAAAACAGTCAGTATTGGCAAATTTTTGCACCGACAGTTACCGATGTATAAATATCATGTTTTTATCAAAAAGTTACTTAATAAATCATTATTGATTAGATTTTAGGGCTATTGATTATATTTCAATTTATAACAATATGCTCTAAATATTAAATTAATGAGAATAAGCTTCTTTTCTTTCCAGGGTATTCATAGTAGTCATAGAATACGTTATAACTATAAAAACTGCTAGCGAATAGAGCATTACTTTTATTTTCCGTAGCAACAAATGACAACATGATGTGTTATATCACAATTTATTTAGTTTATATTATCCACCTCTTGGTTTCCATTTTTCTTAATTAAAAATATATAAACATATAAGAATAACTATCCACAGATTAATCGGCTATCTGCTTTTTTTTTTTACTACATACCGGCCTTCAAAATCCAGTATCGGTCAACGAAGTATATATATGTTTTTTGATTACTTAATTCAATAAAAGAACGCACGAAATATATTTTTTTCCTTAGTAATTTATTTAATACTACTATATTGTATGTAATATAAGATATACCATTTAATATGTGGTATTGTCTCACTCATTTTGTTTTTGGTGGTCATCACTCACTTACCACTCCCGTCATCTTATCCATATAAGGTGCCTACGTTATTCAACTTAGAATAGGATTGTCTGAGCAACGTCTTTGGATCAGAACCTTTGAAAATTAAATAAGGATATTCAACAGTTTGTTTTTTAAATGACATTGTTATGAGCGAAAACGTTATATATTATTTTTATCTCAGAAGCCCCTTACTACGATATATCTTATCATTTTGATACGAGGTACGCTAATAAACTACTAAGACAGTTCCTGGTAATTTAAAATGCTATATTTAAGAAGTATTTTAAAATTG
Source organism: Caligus rogercresseyi (assembly GCA_013387185.1). Taxonomy (NCBI): domain Eukaryota; kingdom Metazoa; phylum Arthropoda; class Copepoda; order Siphonostomatoida; family Caligidae; genus Caligus; species Caligus rogercresseyi. The sequence continues at coordinate 14,560,990 of CP045892.1, forward strand.
AAAAAAATAATTAATCGCTATGATATTATTATCGATTTTGCCTATTAGTTCGATGGAATATTGTATCTTTGTGGATATGATGGAGCAATTTTAATACTACAAGTATTAAAATTAATCTGTCCAACCTATTCTTTAGGTTCTATAATTTGAGGTGGGAGGCGAATCTGCGTCCTCAACATTGCGAGTTGAATAAGTTTCCACTGAGCTAACGTACTCTCTTATCAAATATGAAGTCGTAGAAAATGAGAATAACAAAGTGTCGATATTCAAATGCCGTTTTTATGGATGCACAATAGTGTGTCCATCGGCCATCGGCGGGCCGGGTCGGGCTCGGGCGCAAAAATTATAAAAGTCGGGCGGGCTATGCGGGCGGGCGGGCTTTTTTCATTTTTACATATTTAATTAAATGTCTTTCAAAACAAAAAAGTCTTCACTTTTTTCCCCTCGGACCTCTTTCTAAAAAAAAAAAAACGTCATCACTTTTTTTTCCCCGGAGCTCTTTCTAAAAAAAAAGTCCTCACTTTTCTCGGATCTGTTGAATTGAATTTCTTTCTTTCTATTAACATATTTTCCCAATGGTCGGGCGGGCGCAAGTCGGGCGCATATCAAACTAATCGGGCTCGGGCTCGGGCTCAATTATTAGTCTTTCGGGCGGGCTCGGGCTTGAAAATCGCGCCCGATGGACAACACTAATGCCACAACCCACTCAAAGTTAGAAAAATGTCGTTTTAGGACGAAATAGCTGTTTCATTAAATTCTGAATCGTAGTTATATCGAGTTAATCTATTTTTCTATGGGTTGCTTGAAGTCTTACTTTTTAAGTAAATTTTGGAAGCAAGCAAACAAATAAATATTGCTAATGAAAATGCTTTCTACAGCTTCAATATGACGCTTTAATATATTTTTTCTTTGCCGAGGCTTTAAAAGAACTTGTCCTCCTCATATAACTGCTGAGAGTGTAAAAACTGACTATGAACATACAACCTACATGACCTTCAGCCTCAAAGAGAACCCTGTATTGACATTCAAGTAATGAATATGTATTGCAGACAACACATTCAAAATTTTGAAATCTAAAGTATCTCATATGTTCTTGAACGAACATCTTATAAGAAATTTTGTGTTGACATATTATATGAAAATAAAAAGAAAGTAGAGATTTACAAACTATAAAGTTGCCACAAATCATATTTATCTTTTTTAAATATTTGAATTAATTTATTGTACAAAAAAGATTTGTTTTAATAATAGTCCTTCATTTTAAGTTCATTGATGGATCTCAACACTCTTTTTGACGCACCATCCTCACCACCTAAAGAAGGCGGCTTCGTTTTGCCAGTTGCCTGATCAAGGGAAAGAGTTGTGGTGCTTGTGCCCTCTTTTGGACTCCCAGTGGAGTTTCCTTCCTCTGCCATCGCTTCATCATTCAGGGAAGAAGTTGTGGTGTTTGTGCCCTCTTTTGGACTCCCAGTGGAGTTTTCTTCCTCTGCCATCGCTTCATCATTCAGGGAAGAAGTTGTGGTGTTTGTGCCCTCTTTTGGACTCCCAGTGAGTGTTCCTTCCTCTGCCATTGCTTCATCATTCGGGGAAGAAGAAGTGAAGAGGCGTATGTATTCTCACTATTCTCCCCTGTTGGCAAATTTGAAGGACTTGTCTCATTTGGCGCATGCCATTTGTAGGGGCGTCCTTTTCATTTTCCAGAGAACTTGTTTTGTAATCCGTGCCGTAATCTTGCCCAGCGATCCCGGTTGTGTCATTTCCTTGGAAACTATAGCCACTGTGAGAGCCGCATTTCCCCATGTCGCATTTACGTTGCTCCCGCTCAATTCCTCCGCAATTGACTTTGGACGCCTTGAACTTCTTATGCCTACCATCTGCTAGGCAGGTTCGTCTTCTTGCCACTTGACCTATCCCGCAAGTCACCTCACACCTGCCAAGACTCCCACATGGACCACTCAGCTGCAAAAATAGAAATGATTAAGGATGACAAAAGGGTTGTTCTCGCAAATCACAATTAAACATGTTTTTTTTTCATCTGATAACACTGTTTTCTTTATTTTTCTATGTCCGATAAATAGAGCGATGATCCATTAATGATTATTATCTTCTTGTCTTAAGTAAGAACAGTTGCTTAATTTAATTGATATATATATATATAATATAGATGGAATAGAAGGAGTCCATTCAAAGGATTCATAAATGACAAAGGTCGAGGCCCATGCAAAAGCGACAATTAATATTTCTAAGGATGATATTCTTATCTCTCAATTGATGTCTCAAAAGCCGCAAGTGCAGTAATACTTTCTAGCATAATGCCAACTGATTTTTTATTATTCCCCTCCTTTTTTCAACCAAACTGTAAATGGATGTAAATATGCATTAAACTGAGTCCCTTGAGCTAATATTTTTTTTCATTGAGGTTGATCTTCCGTTTTTCCTTCAGTTAGGATGCAAAGGATTTTTTTAATGGAATGTCAGAAGTATTTAATGTTTTGTTTGAACGTTTTATTCAAAAGTTTGTTCTGCGACTCTAATAAGATATTTTGTTTACATATATTGAGGTCCGTTTCAGATTGAAATCATTTGTTAACATCAAGGGCGCACTTTGAAGAAGGTAAATTAAATACCTATACAATACCCCAGCACTATAATTGCTCAAAAATTATGAATTGTGATTTTAATATTCCAAAGCTTTAATATTTTTAAAATATGAGAGTAAATTTTTAAAATGAATGTCTTTTAAATAAATGTAATTTTAAATATGTTTATAAAAGTAAATGGTTTTTTTAATAAATGTGAATGGTTTAAAAAAAGTTAATGTGAGTGTAATTTTATAAACCTGAATGTTTTTTATAAGTTTAATTGAAAACTGCATGCTTGAATAGAGTAGTACAGTTGTAGAAAAACTCTGGGGAGTCGAACTTGCGCCTCAACAACAATAAAATGATGATAGTAATGATACAGTATTCTTACGTGGTGCACAAACCGAGGGACAGGGCATGGTTTGAACTCCATGAGCTTCGTAGACTTTTCGCATTGATCCTTGTTTCCACCCACGCTCTCCGTGTCCGTGTTTGAATCCCGTCCTTTCCGCAGACGGCCGTGCAAACGCCCCACATGGACCAGGCTGCGAAATAAGGCATGCCCTTCATGACGCCCTTTGCGCAACGATAGGTGTCAAAATCAGAGGACTCTGAAGTCTCCACGTCATCTGAGACTTTGCAAGGGATCACCAATTCCTCACTGTACATGTGGACCTGTCTGGGCTGCCCATCAGAGAGGGAACATTCTTTACCGTTGTAGGCGGGCGGCTGGATGACGTAGCGGGTTTTCCGGCGGGATCTTAGCTTTGCAACGGCCTTGGGAATTTCTCTGGAGAGTCTGCCCAACAGACAACACATTTCCCGGTCACTTGACCCCATTCCTCCCATAGACAATCGACTTCATACGTGCATGAGAGGGGGGAAAAATTAGAGATGGTATGTAAGACTCACAAAAAAATATATCAAAGTCCAAAATGATTGGTCAAAAAGGATTTTTTTACATATACCCAAAATCAAGCCTCATGTCATGATATAAAATTTAAAATTAAAATGACTAGTTCATAAAAGAAAACTTATATTTAAATAGTATGTTTTTTACATTAATATATTATATATAATATATATATATATATTATAATATATATATATATATATATATATATATATATATATATATGAAACTATTAACTCACTTGGACAGTAAGGAATACAGATCTCCAAATCAGCCTGATCCACTCCTTCCGTAAAGTTGCAGTGTATGCAGGCTCGAATGTCCTTTGTGATCCCACTGCATTTGATGCCCCCGTATTTTGCTTCTTGATGAATTGTCGATTTCTCTCCATTGTTCCCACACCGGGCCCCTTCCCACAGGACACGGTGCAGGGAGACCAGGCTCCCCAATCTGAGTACAGGCAGTGGACTGAGCAAAGAGAAAATCTTAGATTAAGGTAGGAGAATAAAATGAATCCAAGTGTAAACGGATAATAATTCATGATCCCAGCCGAGAAAATAAATAATTATTTGCTATTTATAAACATTCCAGAATCTTTATCAAAACAATGGATGCATTTAACTCAGAGAGAATAGAGCATGACAAAATAATAAGAAAACTGACTTATTATTGTGTGGCTCTGACAGTTAGTAAAGAAATGGGAGCAAATCGAGGGGCAAAAAGGTTTGAAAGTTTTTTTGTTTAGCTCCAAGAAAAGACCCAACATCACCGGAAATTAATCCGGTATCATCTGATATCGACCTATCTAGGAGGTCTTTATTAATGTAAATATAATTTTAAATGCTTTAAAAACATATTCCTCTAAGGACAATCTTCGACACCCGACATTTCCCTCGAGTTTCCTTGTTTTTCTCCTTATAAGTGGGCTGTCATAGATGAGGTGGAAAGTGATTCCTCGTCAATTTGCAAGCCAGCAGGTCGGTCACTTACCTTCTCCATCTTGAAGTGATGTCAATTTCGAGCTATTTGACCGCTCACCATTTCGACAATTATTGGAATTTGGTGGCGCTTATAGTTAAAAATATTTTGTCAAAATAGGGTTTTGTTTAGCGACAGTTTTTCATACTAAGTCATGCGATTCTGTGTTTGTATTTCCAAGTTTTAGGGATTTTTGTTCCAACAATTTATATCCACACGTTCATGGCCCATCCAGCAACCATTTGATGTTCTATTATTGATCCATCCTTGTCACCCAGGAGATCAAAATCTTCAATACTCCAGTTAATTTTTATGTTGTAACCCCGATTATTTTCATTCCATCTATGATGTGATCAAAGCCAGCCCGATCAAAAGCACCTTCGATGTCCAAAAATACAACAAAGGCTTCTTCATTCCGGTGGTAGCTACGCTCCCATGAGTCAACAAGCTTGCTAATAGCTGTGTCAGTGGATAATCCTGTCGTAAAAGCAAATTGGTTCAGCAGGACCAATTTATATTTATCAAGAATTTTCCCCTGTACCACTCGCTCTAGAACTGTAAGTGTCATATTTGTTAATGAAATGGGACAGAAGGTTCGAGGTTCAGAATAATTATTTTTACACACTTGGCAATAAGTAAGTTTGGCTGCCATCCGACATTTATGAGTTATATCCTTAGTAATAAATTAGATTATAAAGATACGTTAATCTATCGATAGATCTTTGACTTAAGACTTAAAAGGGGCGCACTTCACAAGACCTTCTTCAAAGTATTTCATATGTGGATCAAGGTTTATGGGAACTTCCTCTTTGATATTGATAACGTTGACATTTTTCGAATTAGAAAAGTGTTCTCCAAGAGGAAGCTTCCAGCCTTTTTTCGTTCAATTTGCATACGAGATACCTACACAGACATTGATGTGATTCAGTTTATCGAGATATATCTTAAGGACTTCAAAAGTAGATATCCAAAATTTGAATTTGGCCCTCTCGGCCTTAATACTCATAGTTTTTATAACTGTTTTTCGACTTTGTACATGTCCGTCTGCTTCTTTGCGACGGACATTACAAAAACTTACAATTGAAATGTCATTGAAACTATTTGATTTTATGCTTACGTTTACCTATTTAGAAAATTATATATTTAAACAATAAATAAACAAGGCTTTAAAAAAAGAGAAAAAGTTTCTTAGTATGTATTTCTTCATTCTTTATACAGAACAAGGTTTATATTGATTTTTTTTGTCCAATTGGTTCGATAGAATTTCATCCGAGTGGATATAAATAAACATTAATGCATTAATATCGTTTTATCGAACCTAGGATCCTCGTCAATGAGGTTAACCGAAATTGACCATCCCCTCTCGAGAGTCGAACCTGCGTCCCGAAATATGAGATTTGAACACACCTTTAAGTACTGAACTAATGCAATATGGGTTTGTTAATGACTGGATCGATCAAATAACATTCATTGAATAAAAAGAATAATTATGAAATTAATCCTTTGAGCCTACCTCATTTCCTTGAGATTGATCAAAAAACAATTCCCTCTTGTGAGGATTCGAACATTCACACTTATCGTTAAACTATTTAACGAAAATCCACTGAGCTAATGCACTCTCTCATTTAAAAATTGGTTGCATATAGTATATAACGTACTAAGGGGGAAAATACAACACTTTTTTTCTAAACAATTATTACCTGGACAAGGTTTTAAGACCTCACATGGCCCATATTCTATGTTCGTCCCCTCACACTCCTTGCCAGCGTTCTTCGGAAATGGATTGATACAATAACGGAAGCGAGGTCGTTTACCTCCTTCGCCACAAGCCCGATTACATTCTCCCCAACTTTGCCATTTGGACCAGCCTCCATCAACTGAAAAGGGGGAAAACAAACAGAGCAAATGTTGTTAAGTCCTGTTTGGAATCTAAGACCATAGATAACATAGAGTTTCTAAGCAACATGTGGTAGCAGTGAAAATAGGGATAATTGTTATACTCTACAAAGTTGGGAGAAGACAGAAAAAAAACTAGATATTTTTTTGTGGTTGCTGGTTGTAATCATAAAAAAGTTATTGGCTATTAATGTGAAGGGATTGAAGAACAATTGGTCCCTTAAATCAACAGTTCTATTTGGGTTCTCAAAATTTCCTTTAAATTAATAATTATTATTGAAGTCTATAACGTCCACCATTTTGAAGAAATTGCGGAAAACTATATTTTACTAAATTTTTAAAACTTTGACCTCGTTGCGCGACCTCGTAATGTTGACCGATTTTGTTCAAACTTTGTATGTCGTCTTCTTTTATCACCAGAAACAGAAAATCCACAATGTTACTAACATTTCAACATTTGAAAAATACGAACAACCCTAATATATATATATATATATATATATCATTATCTCTTTAGTGCTTTGTGCCTCTGTATGCCCAACAATGGAGAGTATTACATATACCCAATATTCAGGGCTACCACATGTTGCTTCTGCACTCTCTAATATCTATATTTAAATTACTTGGACAATGTGCGTCGAAACAGGCCTCTTCGTGTTCTTTTGGTCCAGGACATGAGCTCGAGGGTCGGTTGTAGTTGTTGACATCAATGCAAATCCGTTCACGAGTCCTAATGCCTGCACCGCAGCTTTTTGAGCAGCTGGCCCAGTTTTGCCATTTGATCCATTGGGGATCTGTAAAAGTTAATAAATAAAAATAAAAATGGATTCAATGCCTCATAATATATTCTGGTTTTAAGTTATCTTCTTACTTACTAGGGATTGTTTATTGACATATTTCGACTGATTTACATATTACCATCATTCAAAAAAGTACTAAAAAAACTTTTCTTTGTTTTATATTATATTAATATAAATTTTTTGTATTATTAATTGTGTCCTAAAATTTCTTAATAAATCGAATTTTATATGAAATGTTCCGCTTCTTTCTCCTTCTTTAAGTTTTGAGTTACAAAGCTATATTGCTAAAGCTATAAATGATAAAAAGAACAATAGTTGAAGGATTAGCTAAAAAGTGTGTAATTTTGGTTTTTGATTAACCTATCTAACTTTGCAATCAACACCCAAAGATGTTATAAATCATTATAGACAATATATTATCAAATAACTGTATTATCGAAATATATAACAGTTAATTTCAATTTGTTTGTCTAAAATTAGAAATTTATTAACATATATACATAAAATAAAATAAGAATTCCGTGCGTTCGTTCGTTTCCCTGTATCCTCCAAACGATTCATTAGATCTTGACGCAATTTTCAGCAAGAGTCAGACGGAGTCTCTTAGAAAATTAATTGTCTCTATATTTAATTTATTCGCGGAAACGTTTTTTGTGATTTCTTAAATTACTAGATTTAGATCAAATTTCTATGGAGGACTTTAAGGTGGTGTTAAAGTGTTTTTTAGACTCTTTGATATTTCCCGTAAAATTCGTGTTCCATATGTTTATTTTATGCGTTCAAAATGTTTTCTTGGTAGTGGCTCGTTTGATTTGAACAAGTTGTTGAGGATTTTGGGTGGCTAAGAATTTTTTTATTGGTGGTAATTTCGGAAAATTATAGAGCAATACAAAATCTTTTATTTTGCCTAATCGGTAATAGAATTGTATCCGGCAGGATATATATAAGCATTATAGCATTAAAACTAGTGTATCGAACCTAAGATCTTTATTTGTTTGTTTGGTCCCCTGTATCCCTAAAAACTAAAATTTAAATTAATCCTTTTTCAATGTATAACTTTGAGGTTCCAAGGAAATATAAGTCAAAGTGAACATTCCCAGAAAATACCAGAAAAGTCCGAGCAACACTGGGTAGCATCCACTAGATTAAGTTTCGTAGTAAATCCTCGACATTTAAATATTTGCTTTAATTAGGGCCCAAAAATTTGGCACTTACAAGGGAAGATCTGAAATTCGATCAACTAAATGATAACGAATCCTTTGTAATTTTATCAAATGTCTAACAAAAGAAACGTAACAAATTCTCAAAATACAATTTAAATTCAAAGGAATGAATTTGTCCCTTTGAGTTCCATATAAAATGAAGGCAGGAAATTGAAAAAATACAGAAGATTCATAAAATACAGAAGTTATCAGATATAAATTGCATTACGTTTAAATATTTTATAAAAATAATATGGAAAGCTTTTGAGTATTCTTGAAAGTTAATTGATTATCTAATTTACAATTCAATTATTGATTATCAAAGAACAATAATTATGAACTATAATGTTATTTATTTATATATCATTTTACGTAGTTGCTTGTCTGAATAAAAAACCGTGATTTCTTCCAAATATATATGTAAAACTCTAATAATAATGTTTTATACCTTAACTAACAGCTCAACTTTAAGTATTCAAAAGCTGTCCTGTTTTCTTACATTCATTTCAAATTAAATTACAATACATGCAAATATATTTTTTACAAAGTGAGCGAAAAATTACATCAAACAATGCCACTATACTAAGTGCTGAAATGTAAATACATTTCATTGACTGAGTGTTATCATGTGATATTGCTTTACTAGCATGCATTGGCCATAATGACTCGAAATTATGGACCGGTTAAAATTGAGGTGCCACATCAACATTTTAAATCTCTTAATTATAAAATAGTTAAAATCTTGTGTTCGTACAAGATGACGTGTGAATCCAGTCTTTAGTAGATCCAAATTCTTTATACACTTACCTGCACACTTTTCCGAGGAGCAAGACTCCGCCTCCTTATAGTGTTTATTCCCAGGAGGTGGGCAGTGTTGACCGCCATTAGAGGGTGGATGGCATCCCCGAACCCTGTGCCGGGATCCGTCTCCGCAAGACGCCGAGCACTGTGTCCACGCCGACCATTCCGTCCACCGAAACTCCTTTGGACAAGGAAGAATGTGGCACTCTCGATTCTGCTTGGAGAACCGATCCTCTAGGATCCCAAAGCAGTTCTTTTTGTTCCCCCGCTTCTTGATGCATGCTCGGGACCGCTCCTGGGTTCCTCCTCCACAAGACTTGGTGCACCTTGAGTAATCAGACCAGTCCCCCCATTGTGCGGCCTCCTGCACAAGCTTGGCACAGCAGTAGCGAACCTTGTAGTCGCTGCACTTCTTCCCATAGGGTTTGTTGTTGATGTTGTCGCAGTAGAAGCCAAACCATGGCGTGTACTTTGTGATGAGCTCCTTGGTCTCGTCTGCAGGCGTGTCGTTGGAACGGAGACGCGCATCGATGATCATGGCGTAGGTCTTGGTCGAGCTACCACAGGCCGATGTCTTTCGGAACTTTACGTGGACGGCACGGGTCTCTACGTCACCCTTCTTCACGCGTAGTCTGAGGAAATGAAGCTTCGCCATTCGCAGTGGTCGAAAAGAGTCTTTCCGGAGAGGTCTGGGGGATCCAGGCTGATGGCGTCTACTTTTTCCTTCCCGACTTGAAAAGAGTCCGAATATTATTGTAGAAAAATTTGCGTTGGTTCTTAAATTATATATATATTTATTTAAAATTTTTTCGAACAGCATGGGAAAATGTTTGTCCAACATTGATAAAGCTGGATAAAGCACATATTAATCACAACCAACTTCTATCAGCCTATACTATCAGTTTAAAGAAAATATATCTCATACAGAATATATAGTGAGTGCCAAAACAACCTATGGTAGCGTTAAATATCTACATATTTGTTATGATATACATTGTTGGGGAAAGACAGCGTCAAAAGAAACGAAAGATAGAGTAAGACTTTATATTTTTAATCATGATATAGGGAGCGTGATTTTACATCATTGATATTATCGCGCTCCGTATTTTATTGGGAAAAAATAAATTATACATATGAAGTCTCACTTTCTTTTTAGTTATTTGTGTTACTGTCTTTTTCAAAAAAGTAAATATTCAGTGATACCATATTTTTTCCAAATTGTCTCAATTGCTAACAGAACATATAAATTATAAGGAAACACTCTCACATAAAGCCACAGGTGTTCCATAAAGAAGACGGCAGCAAAACCGAACTTTGAAATCCCGGCAGCGAACCTCTTGATTACTCCAGTAGTAAGGAGCAAGTGCCCGAGCTGGCTGAGCCTCGTTGAGACACTGAAGAGCGAGATCTTCTTGAATGACTTGAAATGTTACGTTGTCTGGATACGCAATCCCATCCAACGTTGCACCCTGAAGGGATCCTTCCAGGTACCCCTTTGGACAAAAGTTCTGTATCCCGTTACCAGTATCGATAAACATGTTCTTTACCCCTAAATATGTGAAGTTTGGAGTGAAAGTGTTTTTATTATTTAAAGAATGTGCTATAAGTCATACCCTCATAATGTTCATAGTCTCCCTTGTTACAAGGATCCTCCAAATCGAACCAATCCGTGTAAATACATTCTGCGAAAAACAACAAATCTTTAATCAAGCATATACATCACAAAATATATTTAAAAAAGATATATGAGCTTGAGTTAAATGAATAACTTATTTTAAACAGCTTGAATATTAAATCACGTTACTTTTGATTGTGAAATAATATACATGCCATGTTTCAAAATTACAGAATGACTCTTTAGAAGAAATGCCATAATAATTGCGTGATCCGTGTATTTTAGTAAACACCATTCAAAAGGAGTCGAAACAGATTCCTTAAAGTATATTTATTTCGTAATTTGTTCTTTTATCTAAGCTTCCCTACATTCAATCCTTTTTAATTGGTGGTGCAAGTACAAAAAGTATATCAACTGCACCCAGGATCAAATTTATAGAGTGCGTTTTATTAAGCAGACAATTATATTTATATAATTTTATATTGGATGACATGTAAGATATCAAATACAATAGCAAAACACTAGAATATTTATAAAACCATAGAGATAGAAGATAGATAGGCATCTATCTTCCCTTCAATAAAATAGTAATATTTTGAGAATCCGTCAAATGACAATGGAGACCCATAATAAACAAATCAACATTATTTCATAAATGAAAAGTTTTTGTATACATGTTTCGGTGTTTGATCCCTATTCACTTATTCAGGGAATAGGAATAGAATATATTTTTCTAGGTGAACGATGTAATTATTATTTCAAATAATAGGAGATTTTTTCCATTCCTTAAGACATTGAATTTAGACTTTGACTACTAAAGGGGTAATCATAATTCCTTCATCAATTGGTCAAAAAGACAATATATAGGCTTGCCTGTCTTTCTTATATATTTCCCTTTATGTGTTATGAAAAAGTACTTATAACAATTGTAGTATAAATAACTCTAAGTCTTTAATATATTTTATAAATATTTTTTCTGAGTGGACAAAAATTTGCTATCGACATTTATTTAATATACGGACTTTTAACGGTTTTTTATTTATCTTAAACTTCCGAAATAGTGGAAATTGAGTTGTACATTTGGTGCCCATCATCTATTTATCGATTTTGGGCAATCATTTCCTTTCCCAAGAAGCAAATTTTGTCAGACTTACATGCTTCTTCCTTTAAATTTCGGCTTGGACGTTACTTATGTACTATGGCACATTTATGTATGGCAGTATGTTTTCTATATAAACGTAAAAACGCAAGCAAAGATGCCTAGATTTTAAAATTGCTGATATATATTTAAACTTTCATTTTTTTATCAAAACACATACATTAGTATCTTTCTCAACTCCTTTGAGTTCCCTGTTAAATCACGATCATTTGCGTGGAATCAGATTTATAGGCTTTATAAATCCAAGTTAAATCCAACTCACTTGAGTAAAGCGTTTTGCAATCCCCCAGCCCAACTGCAATTTTAATCACATCCTTTTTGGGCCCAAGCCATTTGAGTCCTTCGCATACGTTGTCAAAGGTTCGTGCCACACCTCCGATATGCAAGCATACTTTTTGATTGCAGCCATACTTATCGTCTGTTGAACAGGCATGACAATTGGTGTAGCTTTGTCCCCAAAAGGAATCATAGCGTTTGCCCTCAACTGTTGAGGAAAAAAAAGAAGGAAACGGGGTAATAAACGAACAAGAGAGGGAAAAACCTCAAAGTGACTATATATTAGAAGTCGACCAATTGTTGGTTTTAAATATATATTGACGATAGTTTTTTCATGAAAAAAAACACCAGCCGATTAATCAGCCGATAGTTTTTATATAAGCTAGAAAATATGAATTAAATGACTTTATATCTTGTATAAAAAGCTCCTTGTATTTTTTGAGACAAAAAATTAATATTACGTTCTATTCGTTGACTATGTTTGAAGGAACAGCGCCTTTTTCAACTACCTTCGAAAAAGAAAAGGATATTATTTTCGTCCTTTTGATTAAATGAATGTTTGTATATAATAAAATATATTTTTAAAGCCCTGAAATGCATTGAATTTTTCAAAAATACACTTTGAAAAAATAAATATGTAACTATCGATACCAAAATTCGCTGATACAGATAGTTGAAAAAATATACTATCGACGCCCATATATTGGCAAACCGATTTATCGGTCGACATCTACTATATACAGATGTAACTATAATTCAATTGGGTTATTGATTCGAATTAAAGTGTTGTGACATCACTATGGAATGGTATAAATAAATAATAAGAAATGGAAACTGTGCTGTACTCGACATATTCTATAACTTATAGCTTGAGAGACTCAAAGTGGAACTAATCCTTACTCAAATACAATTTGGAGCAAGCTACAGACAAAAGCAAAGTTATTAAGTGCAAGTACTGGCTCCCAACAATAGAGGGACCAGGTGTATTCATGTCGAATCAGAAGCTAATATCATATTCCCAAGTATTGCTTCGTCTGGCAAGCATTTAGAATGCTAAATTTGTCGATAGTCACTTAAGAATGGATTCCATTTCTTATTTATTTATATCCTTCTAAGATGACGTCACTGTACTTTTGTCACAAATCGATCAACCGATGGAATTATAGCTGTCTCGAAAACCCAATGATATTCTCACTTGCATCCTCGCAGCCTCCCTTCTGGACTTTGATGACAGTCTTTTGCATTGAGTTATCCACCATGAATTTAAAGAGTGCGCAGATGGATGGAAATCGCTTAATGCGTGCCTCAAGCACAACACATATTGGGCATCCACAGCCTTCAGGCTCTGATGGAATAATTTTATCCTTGTGATCCCATCGACTCAGCTTAGAGTCCAACCGTCGAGCACTTTTCTAAATAAAGATTTCGAAGTACAAAAAAAAATCTTGTCAAAATGTTTTAAAAATATATGCATTAGATTAGGAAATCTATTAAACGGTAAATTCTGAGAAATATAGTGTTCGTACTTTAATTTTTAAATACTTATGTCCTTATTGAAAAATAATTGTACCGCATGTAGTTTTATGAAAACAATTTTTATTTTATGACAATATTATATTAAGATATAATGAATATGATAAATTTAGTCATATCAAGTTAAAAAACACACCCAAAGAAATATAATGCAAAATATATTGGGAACATAGAACTCACCACGGCACTTCGAAACTTTTTGCTTCCTTTTCGACGGATTGGTTTCATTTTAGATCGCTCGGAGAAAACAGAGTCTCCAGTGTCCGATTCATTGCCCAGATTAAATATACTTGTGGCGGGAATGCGACTGACTGAGCTCAATCGTGCCTTCAAACTTTCTTCAAATTCGTCTGAGTCTAAGATATAATTATTATGGATAATATTGAAGTGTGATTTGGTTTCTTTATCACTTTTATAAAAGAATCCAAGAGAGTGTCAAGAAGGCTACATTATATTAAAATACTCATAGAGTATAGCTCAAATCATTGTTTATCCAATATAATATATGTACGAGGATAAAAATATTCTACACTTAAGGTAAAAATTCCTTAAAGTAATACGTATTTCATAAATAATAACGTCCCTTACTGAATATGATAATACACTTTTTATAGTATCTATTATACATCCTTTTTAATCTATATGCTTCAATGGGCTTCCATACGTGTGGACGTAAATAAACGTTAAACATAAAGTTTTGTTCAAGGAACTTAACGTTCATCAAAAAAATAATTTATCATTGTTCCTTTAATTCTACAGCATTTCAGTTTAATATTCATGATAGCTTATTCTAAAATTGCAATAGAAGTCTCACGTTGGTTTTGCCTTATGCTTTTATATTCTTATGAAGTTATGAAATGACGAAAAAATTAGGCTTTTCAAAGTAGAAACTTTGGAGTAGAATATGATCAAATCCCCACCAATCTGCCATCCAGATCCGAAGGCATTTGGGATTTTTAGGGAGAAGGCCTAATATCGAGCAGTAGAAGAAATTAAAATAGATCGCAATTCTTCTGCTTCCAGAGGCTGGTGGTTTACTTGCAACAAGGGCTTTGACGCTTGATGGAGCAAAGTTCACGTCTATTAAGTTTTCGGACGAGGTTTGGCGATTAATCACTCCAAACAGTATCATGGCTTTCGTAGTATTTGCTTCCATGTTTTCCACTCCACTATGGCATTTATGGAGACCCATTTTTTAAGTATGGTAAAATGTTGACAGTCGGCAAATGCGTGGACTGTCGAATTAAAAAGTCTTTCACAGTTAGCACATGGGCTGTCAAAGAAGATTAAATATCGAGCCTTAGATAATTTGTGCACGATTAGTGCGTACACCTGTAGTTATATTGGATCAATACTTAGTTGTATTCTACTCAAATACCCAGGAAAATACACTCCAATCCAGAGTGAAAAAATTCCCGAAATACGCTAAAAGAGTCCATGCTAAGAACGGCTTATTAAGAATTAATATTTTTTTTTGTTTGTACCTAATCCATAATATGATTAGAATAATAGAATATTATGGACAAAATCACGCCATCATAACCTAAACTTATTTTTATATTTACCGGTAAGTCATAAAAATATTTTTATACAATTATGTGATATATTCAATCATTCTCATATTTAAAAAAATATAAGATTCGGTTTTTAGTTTATCCTTCATGTTTCAAATTATATTCTTTGTTTTTATACTCCATTTTTGTTCTCAAATGTCCATTCAATTATGTACGGAAAAACACTGGTTAATGAAGTCTCATAGTTTAAGGACTATTAAAACCCCAAAATAACAGGAAATATAATATTCTGGTGTAACAACCAAATTTATTTAAAAAATATATTTTTTCAAACTGATAAATCATTATTTATTATAAAAAACTATGAAATATTGTATATTCACATAAAGGCTTTCTATTAAACTAAGAAACACAGATACACCATTATATTGACATGTTGTTTACTTAAGTTGATACATGTATTTTTATGTGTACCGTATATGTATATTGTAAAACAGTAACCAACTTCTAACTATGTAATTAACCGAATAAACATTTGTTATCATACTTAAGTGGCTCTTGAGCACCATTTTAAAACCATAGAGATAAAAAGATATAGAGAGCTTATTCCCTTCATCTGTATTTTTGTGTCCGATATAAACAAAGTAATTTGATCTACGTCATGGTAAGCTGATCATAGAGATAGAATCTATTTCTATGATCAGCTTACAATGACGTAGATCAAATTACTTTGTTTATATTGGACACAAAAATACAGCTGAACGATTTTTCTCTGTTATTGAAGGGAAAAGCTCTCTATATCTTTATATCTCTATGTTTAAAACACGCATATAATTAATTACATATTAAATAATACACATCTGATAAAATGTTACTATTTTATTTTCCGAATTATATATAATTATAAGTATATTCTAAGAGGCTCAGGGACTTTATCCACTCCATACAGATTGGAATTATCGACTGTGTGAGTATAAACAAATTGGTTCATGATTCTAGCTAATTTAATTCATATATTTAAATATCTTAATTTTTCCTGATCATTTGTTTCGATAGTATTGTACTCGTATGGATATAATAAGCATTATAGGGTTAAAAATAGTCGATCCTAGGATCTTATTAAAAAAGCTGGCCGAAATTGACCTTCCCTTCACGGGAGTCGAACCTGCTACACTCAGAGTTGAACACGCCTAACACACTGAGCTATCGCGCTCCCTAAATTATTTGGTTTTGGGCCTAGTGGAGTGAGATCTGTTTAATAAAAAACTATAATTGCTTTTTAGTTAATGACAAAATAGATAGTTAACTCGTTTAATTATATACCTAAGATAAAAAACTATGGGTGAGCAATAAAGAAAAAAACTTTTCACGAAATAAATAAAATAATATTATTTTCATGTATTTTAATCCCATTATACTTTTTAAAAGGAATATCCATCACAAGGAAGAAAGCTGCTTTACTATTTGATTCTTTTGTGCCTATATGGTTCGATAGAATTGCATCCGACAGGATATAAATAAGCATACTAGCATTAAAATTAGTCAACCTAGGATCTTATCAATGAGGTAGACTAAAATGACCGTCCTCTCTCGGTAGTATTCGAACCTGCGTCCCCAACATCGAGAGTTGAACACGCCTTAACGCTCATGGTTATTGCACTCCCTTTGATATATAATAACTAATAAAAAACTATTTTTTGTTTGATGTAAGCTTTTAAACTTGACAATGAAATAAATAAATTATTTAATATAGATACAGTGGATCCTGTCCACAGTAGCCACTCGAGGAACCCAAAAAAGTTGCCTCTATTTAAGAAATAAGGCTTGAATACATAATTTTTCTTCTGCATGGAAAAGTTTGGCCAGCAGCTATAGGCAGTTGGTCACAAATGCAGGTTTGATTATATTTAACAAAGCTTCTTCACAAATAAAAATGTAGAATATTATATGAATGTTTCTTAATCCCTAAGACTTTACTTACATGCAATATCGAGGACAAGAATTAAGGCTACAAGGCTTAATATGCCACCCAATCGACGACCTCCTCTCATTTCGTCACCGCTCTCCACCAGATAAATTACTTCACGTCAAAAAAATCCCTTCCCTCTTCTCTTCTGATTCACATTGATTTATACCGATATAAATCACAGAAACTTTCCCCTTTTCGTTGACTAACGCCATGAAGGTAGATAATTGACTGATGATTAAAATCCTGATTTGCCATGTTCGTTTTGTAAAAGATATATTTAATGATCTTATTCTTAAAGGTCGTGTATGGTTCAATTAATTATATACAAAACTAGAGGACTCAGAGAGTGCAAACCTCCGCCGACCCCCACCAAATGAATCACTTGGTATTTTTGTCATTTGCCAATAGATGTCGCTGTGCTATGCACTCCTCTTTGAGAGCAAGGCACAGCGACATCTATTTGCAGAGTAGGCTAACTTGAAATATTTATTAGTATTTAGCTCATTTTGCATCTTAAGGAAGCACTCAGAGATGCCAAAATTTAATCACTTTTCCTTTTGGCATTTTCAACAACTCCACAAAGTTTTATCCGAATCCGTTCAGCACTTTTTGAGTTATCCTGCTGACAAACAACCACCAACAAACCAATGCCAGTGAACAGAGGCATACATATATACCTCAGAGTGCAACCTCCGCCGATCCCCACCTAATGAATCAAACAGAATTACAATCCTCATATTGTCTACATAAGTAGGTGTGTTTGGTGAATAAGAGTGAGGAGAGAGCAAAGAAAATTTCACTCAGAGAGTGTGTACCTCCGCCAATTCCTACAACATTATTCAACATTCTCCCTTTCACACGCCTTTTCTATCTCTAATCTTGTTTCCTCTCTGTTAGCTTATTTTGCATATTAAAAAAGCACTCATAGATGAAGGAAGAAGTTTAGCTACGTCACTGGGTTAACATAGTCCTGAGCTGATATATGAACAATAATACGTCAATGATATTTTTTTAGCGTTTGTTCTTCCTACTCCCTGAATAGAGACCCCCTTTCTTATTATTATTAGTAGTATTTTGCTCATTTTGCCTATTAAAAAACACTTAGAGATGCCAAAATTTAATCACTTGTTCCTTTTGGCATTTCCAACAACTCCACAAAGTTTCATTCGAATCCGTTCAGTACTTTTTGAGTTATCCTGCTGACAAACAAATAACCAACAAACGCCACTGAAAACAATACCCTTCGGCGGAGGTAATAAGAGATGCAAAAAATTTGTTTAATAAATTTGTTTCCTCACCTTTACGTTTCATTTTTTTAAATGATAATTCTGACAAGGCCAAAATACGATTTAGTCCAATTTTTGATTTAATCTTTATTTTGTAATGGTTATTTTATATATGAAATATTAGATTTATCATTCAAAGAGTTTTTTGTTGTTGTTCTAACTTATTTTAGTTCTAAACATTCATTGTTCTTAATATTGCAGGCCAATTTCGAAGTACATTTCTTGACCTGAACACTTGATCATGTATGAGCTATACAAACTCATAATTAAACATCAATTTGCTTTTAAAGCATTGTATTAAAAAAAATTATACATTACATTCCTCATTTTGTTTGAGAAAAGTATAGCTCATATATGATAAAGTGTTCCGATCAGCAATGTACATCAAATTGGCTTGCTATATTTAAGAACAATCAATGTTTATAATTAAAATAAGTTGGAGTTTTTTAGCTATCTGGTTTACAATTCGAGGTAATGTCGACCTAGTTCTTTCTTTATGACTCAGCCTAATATATTTATCAGTATTTGTCATTCATCGGCCAAAACCTTGTTTGGCAATTTTTAAATTGTCAATTTAGATTTGGAATAAATATTTGTGGATGACTTTGAGGAGTTATTTGAACTATTTGGTTATTCCCGTAAAATTCGTTTACCATATATATATTATGTAAGAAAGACGTTTTTTAGTTCGATAGATTTGCATCCGACAGAATATAATAAGCATATAGCATTAAAATTAATCAATCGAGCCTAGGATCTTATCAATGAGGTAGCAGACCAAAAATGACCATCCTCTCTCGGGAGTATTCGAACTTGCGCCCCCAACATTGAGCGTTGAACACACCTTAACGCACACGGCTATCGCACTTGAGGTTTTCTACGATTTCTTGATAATGGCACGTTGAAACTGGTGAAGATTTAATTTGGATGATTTTGGGGTGCTAAGAAATACTTTTGAGTGTTATTTGTTCCCGAGGTAAAAATATATACTAATAAAATCGATCTGCTAAACATTTAGTTACATATTGATTAACTTTTATATATATATGTTTGGCGTATTAAAGAAATATTAGGTCTAGTGGACATTCCCAGAAAACCATGTCAACGCCAGTAGCATCCGCTAATCAAATATATTTATCATAAAAATTAGTTGATTCATGGTTACCGTTTGAAAAGCTATATTTAGAAATACTAAAAAAGATATTTACAACATATAGAATTAATGTTTTATGCTAACAAAAAAATATATTAAATGTTTACTATAAACCATTTTTTACCAGTTAATTTATTATGTAATCTAAAAAACAAGAGACATACATAAAATCCAGAGCCAGTGTGTAATAAAAAACATAAATAAACATTGTAGCTAAAAGTTTTTGCTCTGGAGTAGAACATATCAAATAAAATGTCATATAAATGAAGAATACAATAATATCACTTTAAAAATACAATCAATTAAACAACTATAATAATTTAAAATTCCATACATTAATGTGAAAAATAAAACACAGAACAATAGGATAAAAATTATTATAGTTTGCCTTTTCTTTAAAAACTTCAAAATTCTTTTGATAACTTTTAAATATACTGTGGAGCACGATGGGAAATACTTCACTTCCTTTGAGGCCAGAGTCCACGAATCGTCATGAAGACTAGGTATTTTCAGGTCCAACGCGGTCTATCGAGCCGCCGCCGCGATGAGTATCGTCCTTAGTTCTGCCGGTAGTATAGGAGTATATAGGGTTAGCCTTTCTGCTATAAGTGCTTTTGAGTTGAGAAGGGCACTATTTAAAGCCTTCGTTCGCGGTGAAGATGCATTTGCTCCTAGGCCAAAGATGATGCTTGCTTTTGTGTACTTGGACGTCTGAAGTTCGCTTAAGCCTTTTACATTTAACATAAGGATTTTTTTAATAATTCCTACTGCGGGACAATCCACAAAAGCATGAAGAATTGAATTATAGATACGTCCACAATCTCTACGAGGTTTATAGAACTTAAGCAAATTAGCTGAAAGTTTTTGAGTTTACTCCCATCTACAATTTTTATAAGAGAACCCATGATCCCTTTTCTCCATATCTCAGGCAGATCTAAGAGAGCCAAAAAGTCGTCGCAGATTTTTTTACCCTCTTCAGATCCCAATCGGGTAGGAAAAGACATCTTCAAATGCCAAGGCTTCAGCAAGGAGTGATGGTTGGCCGATCTTTCTAAAGGGTACTTAAGCCTCCCTTCCCAGAAAGGGCATTCTTGGGTGATGTCGTGAATGGTAAAAAATTCCACCCTCTAGAGCCTTTTCCTCCAGCCGTTAGGGAGTATCTATATTTTTTTAAATATTTCTTATTGGAGTTGCTTCTAATTATGTCCACCGTAGAGTCGTTATCATATACCGGGATATTCCTCCATAAAAGCCTCTGTATGCATCCCCAAATCGAAGAGAGGTTAGAGGTTGAAGGATTAGTAAGTTCCGTCCCAAACAATTTTTTTGTTTTAATTGAATTTAACGCAACGGTTCTTTTCCATTCAACAGACGGGTTCTTAAAAACATCATCAATTATTTTCAAGTATATTTTTGGTATAATAGAGGAGAGTAACGTCAAACTTCCTCCCAGGTCCATTTTCTTTCTTTTCAAAGTTGGGATGTAACGATGATGAAAAAGAGACTGGAGCCATTTGTCTTAGTTAAGGATAGCTTTTTCTGCCACCGTAGGTGACGAAGTTGCTCTGTACAGAACCCATGGGATTATTTTATAGTTGTAGAGGTCAACTCTTTTTTGAAGATTAAAGTTTCTCCATAGGCGAGTTTTTTGGCAAATGAGCGAACTAATTTCTGTCCAATTACTCTCGTCACTTCCCCACCGGTTCCAACACATTCCTAGCACGTCTATGTTGTTACGCACCTCGCAAGACAGAATCTTTAGTCCTTGAGTAGGAAACCACGACCCCAGAGGAAGAATATTGGTTTTCTTTGGTTGACGGATAGGCCAGATATATTTTCATATTTATTAAAATAGTTTAATATCGATTCAATCCATTTTGTAAGTTGGGCTTCAGAATAGTTTCCAGAAAAAGTAATGTCATCAGCGTAGATATCTATAAGATGTCGGGATCCCTCGATGTCAACTCCACAGCCACCGTACTTCTTATATACCTTTCGGGCAAAGTCTTCCATCACGGCTATAAACAGCAGAGGGGTGGAGGGGCACCTCTGTCTGCAGCTCTTATTTAATATTATTGGCTTACTTTCGAGTCCATTTATCGATAGGGTAGACGTACCATTGTACAATAAAGCTCGAATAGGATTAAAGAATCTGCGAGGTAATAATCGCCGAACCACACTTAGAATTTGGTGGTGAGATAAAGAGTCAAAGCTTTTCTGAAATCCACAGCTATTATTGCTCCGTATTTTTCTCTTCGGTTGACTGAATCTATTGTAGCTTGTATATTTCGTGAAATATCATAAATTTTTCTATTTTTAAGGAATCCTTTTTGATGGGGTCCAATAATTTTATTCAAAGCAGATTGTAATTGGTGAGCTAAAACTCCTGATAAGATACGGTACGATTCATTAAGGACCGTGATGGGTCTCCAACGATTGAAGTCCGACCCGTCCCCCTTCTTTGGAATCAAAACAATTCTTCCTTTGGTTAGTGATCTTGGCATCCTCCCCTTCATTTCCATTTCTTCACCGACTTTTATCAAAAAGGGACAATTTGATTAGGAAAATGTTTAAAAATATCCCAACCAGTCCATCAGGCCCACACGCTTTATTTTTTTTGAGATGTTTTTTTACATACCTCAAAATTGTGTCTGAGGAGTAAATATGACCATCTTCTTGGGAGAACTTCTTCGGTTTAGATATATATTTCCTGTCTTCCCCTACAAGAGATTGAAACCTTGAGTGAAAGTATTTTAATATATCCTCCTTCGTAGTGAATACTTTTCCATCTTCCACTATTTTACATACATTGGAAGCTGTGTGTTGATTTCTTTTACTGAGGTCCTTAAGCCTTTTAATATGATTGTGCTCTCGAACTCTTTTTGACTCAATTTCGGCTTCCGCCACCTCCACGATTCGGAATTAATTAACTGAATCAGCCATGAAAGATCGAACAATAAAGATTTTTTGTTGAGCATATTATCAATCAATTCTTTTTGCAACTCCTTTTTCCTCCGTTGCTCGAACTTATATCTTATGGTAGTGGCCCAAATGATTCTTGTGAGACTATTAATGGCTTGATGTGATGAAAAATTATCTTAAAGCCCCTTATGAGGTTATAGCTCAGTTTATGACAATACTTGTCATCACTTAGTACCCATTTAGGGAATTTCGCGATACTCTTTGAGTTCTTGCCAATAAATTCAATTTCAATCATTTTATGGTCGGAGGACCACAGATACCCCAATGTGTGTTGTGTTTCTTTACTTTAGTTTATGTCTATATCTGTATATGTTTTCTATTTAATCAGTATAAATTTGTAAACTAACAAGATGGTCGGAGGATGGTTCAGGATGGTTATAAATTTTTTGGCCAACTAAACCATGGATGAGGAACTAAAGCAAGATCCAGTTTTGATCTTTTGTCCCCTCTGGACCAGGAAAAACTACCAGGGCACCATTTTTGAGTTTGATCAATCAGACCGAGGCAAATAATAGTTTATTTTCAGCATCAATCCATTCACATGAGACTGTTCTGATTTCTCCAAGTCCACATTGAGATCTCCAATCAGAAGTAGGGGAATGGTGCACAGCCGTTGGCTATTGATAATAGCTTGAAAAAAGTCAAAACTTTTCTTGTTCGGCCCATATGCATTTAGTAAATAAAAAATAGTCCCGTTAGATGTTATGCGAATTTTATACCAGTCACTTTTGCCCGTATATTCCTTGACACAAGAAAGCACGGAATTTTTTTTATTAATAAAGGAAATTACTCCCCGTTTGACGCAGAGCCAGTAAAGAAGTGATAGAAGTTTTTGGGAAGACCAAATGGGGCAGTCCAAGTTACAAGAAGACGAGACAATCGTCTTGACATCTTGCAGGCAAATAATGTCGGCTTTAAAAGACAATAATCGCTTCATTAAAGCATGGCGAGATCTTCGGTCTTTTCCTCCTCTTGTATTCAAGGACACTGTTTTTTTAATGCCCAATTAGAAATCATGTTATCAGAGTAGTTCTCTAAAAAATAATCCGAAATCTTAGTCTGCATCCAACAAGAAGGCTCTTATAGGGTTTGTTAGCTTTGGTGATTTATCTTCTTTACCTGGTGAGTTAGATTAATCTGCTTGCTTCTTTTGACTCGTTGAGATGTGAGCGAGTACGGTATTCAAAACCGCACTAGGTAGGGGGGGGTATAATCATCAAGTTCAAATTTCACAACGCCCATTTGGGAATGATTAACACTATAAATACAAGAACTTTGACACCAAAATTAACTCTGTAGCTTGAAATACCCCCCACCCCTTGAAAATGAAAAAAAGAACCAAAAAAATGGCCTTTTCTGCATTCCTCCGCCTGGAATGCATATGCTATTCTTACTGTTGCCCTATATAGTGTTGAAAAATGCTTTCAACCCATTTGATATTTTATAACACTAATAATAGAACTACTGTTAACACTCAAGGGACTCTGTATCTTGAAAATACTCCTTCATCCCTCTTTAAAATAGAAAAAGAACACAAAATGACGTTTTTTTAAGCTGTTCAGCCCTCAGTTTGCCAAGACTAAACACTGAACTCAATTTGCATTTTTTTTATTTCAAATACAAAGCATTTAATCATCATTAGACCATAGACATGGAAAGAACTTGAACTTGAACTTGAACAGTTTTTAAGTAGCATCTTATATTTCGTCATACCGTTCAAAGACTTTCTTGGAATTTTGTTGCATTTCCAGTGGGTTCGGTCACTCCCTCGTGCCTAGTACGCCATGAGAGCATCTCCAACTCCTGTG
>CP045892.1:14585556-14619481 GCA_013387185.1 Caligus rogercresseyi
TTTTTTTTACCAGTTAAATTATTATGTAAATCTAAAAAACAAGAGACATACATAATCCAGAGCAATGTGTAATAAAAAACATAAATAAACATTGTAGCTTAAATTTTTGCTCTGGAGTAGAACATATCAAATAAAATGTCATAAATGTAGAATACAAAATATCACTTTAAAATACAATCAATTAAACAACTATATAATAATTTAAAATTCCATACATTAAGTGAAAAATAAAAACACAGAACAATGCAAAGGATAAAAATTATTATAGTTTAGCTTTTCTTTAAAAACTTCAAAATTATTTTGATAACTTTTAAATATACTGTGGAGCACGATGGGAAATACTTCACTTCCTTTGAGGCCAGAGTCCACGAATCGTCATGAAGACTAGGTATTTTCAGGTCCAACGCGGTGTATCGAGCCGCCGCCGCGATGAGTATCGTCCTTAGTTCTGCCGGTAGTATAGGAGTATATAGGGTTAGCCTTTCTGCTATAAGTGCTTTTGAGTTGAGAAGGGTTTAAAGCCCTCGTTCGCGGTGAAGATGCATTTGCTCCTAGGCCAAAGAGATGCTTGCTTTTGTGTACTTGGACGTCTGAAGTTCGCTTAAGCCTTTTACATTTAACATAAGGATTTTTTTAATAATTCCTACTGCGGGACAATCCACAAAAGCATGAAGAATTGAATTATAGATACGTCCACAATCTTTACGAGGTTTATAGAACTTAAGCAAATTAGCTGAAAGTTTTTGAGTTTACTCCCATCTACAATTTTATAAGAGAACCCATGATCCCTTTTCTCCATATCTCAGGCAGATCTAAGAGAGCCAAAAAGTCGTTGCAGATTTTTTACCCTCTTCAGATCCCAATCGGGTAGGAAAAGACATCTTCAAATGCCAAGGCTTCAGCAAGGAGTGATGGTTGGCCGATCTCTCTAAAGGGTACTTAAACCTCCCTTCCAGAAAGGGCATTCTTGGGTGATGTCGTGAATGGTAAAAATTCCACCCTCTAGAGCCTTTTCCTCCAGCCGTTCGGGAGTATCTATATTTTTTTTAAATATTTCTTATTGGAGTTGCTTCTAATTATGTCCACCGTAGAGTCGTTATCATATACCGGGATATTCCTCCATAAAAGCCTCTGTATGCATCCCCAAATCGAAGAGAGTTAGAGGTTGAAGGATTAGTAAGTTCCGTCCCAAACAAATTTTTTGTTTTAATTGAATTTAACGCAACGGTTCTTTTCCATTCAACAGACGGGTTCTTAAAAATATCAACAATTATTTTCAAGTATATTTTTGGTATAATAGAGGAGAGTAACGTCAAACTTCCTCCCAGGTCCATTTTCTTTCTTTTCAAAGTTGGGATGTAACGATGATGAAAAAGAGACTGGAGCCATTTGTCTTCGTTAAGGATAGCTTTTTCTGCCACCGTAGGTGACGAAGTTGCTCTGTACAGAACCCATGGGATTATTTTATAGTTGTAGAGGTCAACTCTTTTTTGAAGATTAAAGTTTCTCCATAGGCGAGTTTTTTGGCAAATGAGCGAACTAATTTCTGTCCAATTACTCTCGTCACTTCCCCACCGGTTCCAACACATTCCTAGCACGTCTATGTTGTTACGCACCTCGCAAGACAGAATCTTTAGTCCTTGAGTAGGAAACCACGACCCAGAGGAAGAATATTGGTTTTCTTTGGTTGACGGATAGGCCAGATATATTTTCATATTTATTAAAATAGTTTAATATCGATTCAATCCATTTTGTAAGTTGGGCTTCAGAAATAGTTCCAGAAAAAGTAATGTCATCAGCGTAGATATCTATAAGATGTCGGGATCCCTCGATGTCAACTCCACAGCCGCCGTACTTCTTAAATACCTTTCGGGCAAAGTCTTCCATCACGGCTATAAACAGCAGAGGGGTGGAGGGCACCCTGTCTGCAGCTCTTACTTAATATTATTGGCTTACTTTCGAGTCCATTTATCGATAGGGTAGACGTACCATTGTACAATAAAGCTCGAATAGGATTAAAGAATCTGCGAGGTAATAATCGCCGAACCACATTTAGAATTTGGTGGTGAGATAAAGAGTCAAAAGCTTTTCTGAAATCCACAGCTATTATTGCTCCGTATTTTCTCTTCGGTTGACTGAATCTATTGTAGCTTGTATATTTCGTGAAATATCATAAATTTTCTATTTTTAAGGAATCCTTTTTGATGGGGTCCAATAATTTTATTCAAAGCAGATTGTAATTGGTGAGCTAAAACTCCTAATAAGATACGGTACGATTCATTAAGGACGTGATGGGTCTCCAACGATTGAAGTCCGACCCGTCCCCCTTCTTTGGAATCAAAACAATTCTTCCTTTGGTTAGTGATCTTGGCATCCTCCCCTTCATTTCCATTTCTTCACCGACTTTTATCAAAAAGGGACAATTTGATTAGGAAATGTTTTAAAAATATCTCCAACCAGTCCATCAGGCCCACACGCTTTATTTTTTTTGAGATGTTTTTTTACATACCTCAAAATTGTGTCTGAAGAGTAAATATGACCATCTTCTTGGGAGAACTTCTTCGGTTTAGATATATATTTCCTGTCTTCCCCTACAAGAGATTGAAACCTTGAGTGAAAGTATTTAATATATCCTCCTTCGTAGTGAATACTTTTCCATCTTCCACTATTTTACATACATTGGAAAGTGTGTTGATTTCTTTTACTGAGGTCCTTAAGCCTTTAATATGATTGTGCTCTCGAACTCTTTTTGACTCAATTTCGGCTTCCGCCACCTCCACGATTCGGAATTAATTAACTGAATCAGCCATGAAAGATCGAACAAATAAAGATTTTTTGTTGAGCATATTATCAATCAATTCTTTTTGCACTCCTTTTTCCTCCGTTGCTCGAACTTATATCTTATGGTAGTGGCCCAAATGATTCTTGTGAGACTATTAATGGCTTGATGTGATGAAAAATTTATCTTAAAGCCCCTTATGAGGTTATAGCTCAGTTTATGACAATACTTGTCATCACTTAGTACCCATTTAGGGAATTTCGCGATACTCTTTGGTCTTGCCAATAAATTCAATTTCAATCATTTTATGGTCGGAGGACCACAGATACCCCAATGTGGTGTGTTTCTTTACTAGTTTTGTATACTGTATATGTTTTTCTATGTAATCAGAATAAATTTGTAACTAACAAGATGGTCGGAGGATGGTTCAGGATGGTATAGAATTTTTGGCCAACTAAACCATGGATGAGGAAGCTAAAGCAAGATCCAGTTTTGATCTTTTGTCCCCTCTGGACCAGGAAAAACTACCAGGGCACCATTTTTGAGTTTGATCAATCAGACCGAGGCAAATAATAGTTTTTTTCAGCATCAATCCATTCACATGAGACTGTTCTGATTTCTCCAAGTCCACATTGAGATCTCCAATCAGAAGTAGGGGAATGGTGCACAGCCGTTGGCTATTGATAATAGCTTGAAAAAATCAAAACTTTTCTCGTTCGGCCCATATGCATTTAGTAAATAAAAAATAGTCCCGTTAGATGTTATGCGAATTTTATGCCAGTCACTTTTGCCGTATATTCCTTGACACAAGAAAGCACGGAATTTTTTTATTAATAAAGGAAATTACTCCCCGTTTGACGCAGAGCCAGTAAAGAAGTGATGGAAGTTTTTGGGAAGACAAAATGGGCAGTCCAAGTTACAAGAAGACGAGACAATCGTCTTGACATCTTGCAGGCAAATAATGTCGGCTTTAAAAGACAATAATCGCTTCATTAAAGCATGGCGAGATCTTCGGTCTTTTCCTCCTCTGTATTCAAGGACACTGTTTTTTTAATGCCCATATTAGAAATCATGTTATCAGAGTAGTTCTCTAAAAAATAATCCAAAATCTTAGTCTGCATCAAACAAGAAGGCTCTTATTAGGGGTTTGTTAGCTTTGGTGGATTATCTTCTTTACTGGTGAGTTAGATGAATCTGACTTGCTTCTTTTACTCGTTGAATGTGAGTGAGTACGGTATTCTAAAACCGCACTAGGGTCCAAATGAGTATTTTTATTATCTTTGGGCTTTTGTCGCGCATCCTTCTCCACGGAAAATACTTGAAGTCGGGGATACTGAAAGCAACGGACAAGCGCCATCATTTCTCGTACTACTTTCTCCTTCTTGCAAATTTATGGGTGGTTTCTTCTGTACCATTTCCCTCTATTCTTAACAGAGTTACTTCAGGTTGATGTCCCACAGATTCCTCAGGGGTTCCACTTAACTCCACTACCGCCGGAGCTGTACTTAAGGAATGATCTTCGATTTGAATGTCCATTGATTCAATAGGAGCACTATTTAAGTTTGTTATAGCCGGAGCATCCTCCTGGACTCCTGTAACTTCTTCTACTATAGTCTCTTCCTCCTGATCATAAGAATGAGAAGAATGAATGATGCTGGACATCAACAAGAATTATCCGACTCACTATTTACTTCACTAACACCCTTTATTCTTTGAATGGTATTGATCAGAGCCCGTTCATAACCAGAGATTCTTACACGTTTTTCTAAGCAATGAATTTTTAAGTGTCCAACCCCAAAGCAAATAACTGCTTTTGTTTTTTGAAGCTGTCTTCTTTGAAGTCAAATGAGGCCCATCCGGAGGCTTGTCCGGAGGTATAAGAATGACCTCTTCATATGTTAAGGACAAAGTTGCACGCAAGTTTTAAAGTGTTTAGTTTCAAAATTCTTCTAAAGAAGGAGTAAGAAAGGGAGAAAAAAGATATAAAAAACAATCAATCCTCCTTTCTTCTATATTACCCACTAAAACTGAGAAAAGTCCTCGCATCGGGGCTCCGAAGGTTAGATTCCAATAAATGATTCCGAGAGAGAGTCTTTGTGTATAAACTCATCTTACACTTATAAAAGGGATAGGACACAATAATCACTCGAAAATTAAAAAAACTATTGAGGAGTCAAAAAAATGCCGTCGCACTGTATACATAAACAATCATTTTCCCCCATTTTTTGGAATTGGTATATTCATATATTTATGAGAGTTTTAACGTTTTCATGACATATTATATATTTAAATCTCTCTCTGAAAAGGATATATCTTTTTATTGTTGCCATTGAAAAGTTGAAAACAGATGCCATTAAATATATTTTTAAATGGAATTTTTATGAATGAGAACATTATTAGGATGTTGTTGTTGCGTCAATCCAAATAATTTGGTATAATATTATAATACTAGCGAGGACCCGTCACACAGTGACGCTTTGTGTTTTTTAACAGCATAATAAATAATATAGAAAATATCCTTTTTAAAATATTTTATTCCAATGAGAAAAATTTAATAAAATACGAAGAAAAACAATCAAAGAAATCCCTTAAGTGGAGTCAAGCACTTCCCGATATATTACGTTGGTGTCACTGTATTATTTCCTCCAACCTCCACCTTCAAACCTGCCATACACTTTGCCCTTGAGAAAGCCACATATAACGGCCATGTGAGAAGACTGGACTTGGCAGATAAATTCCCACTTTCTCAAAGGTTTGACCCTGTGCCTGTTTATTGTAATTGAGTAAGCCAGTCTCAGAGGAAACTGGTGCCTTTCCAGGATAAATGGCAGGTTAGTGTCACTGGGTGCTATGTTGATGCGAGGAATCGACTTCATTACCTTGGTTAGCACATGTCAGAATTGAGGCTGGATGCAGTTGTTATTTCAAGTGAGTGACCTTCAGTCTAGTTCTACAAAGGTCCTGGCGGAGAGACAGATTCCTAAGTAGCATCACGACTGCATTAACTTTCAAATTCAGACGGTGTGGTGGCATCCAGAAGGTGTCAGCGAGTTGAGAAACTCTACAGAATAGTTCTGCTTGTCTCTACGTCATAACATTTGACAGAGTCTGCACTGAGGTACAATTGTTTTCCCCTTGGTAGTATCTTAGAAACCCTGATTAATTTGTAGGCAGTGCTCGTTCTTGGGAGAGAGAATGACTTATTGTGATGGTCTTGGTCTGTAGCTGAAAATATATCATCTACCAAAATCCTTTTCACAAATACATGCTGGGGAATCTCAATTGTCTCAGGGTGAACTGTCGTTTTCTGTTTATTGAGAGTTCCATTGCCAAGCTGAAGGAGCCAATCAGAAAACTCACCCTCACCAGGTAGAGCACGCATGTTGTGAGTCAGCCTGTGCTGCGCAAAGAGAGGTCATATGGGTGAACGCTTCAGGCATGTATCTATGACGACTCTGGATACATGCCTCCCGAAAAGTGGCACATACTACTCTTCCACTGTCTTAGGTCATCAAAACTCTTAGCTCACGAACATGCAACAGTAGAAGCCTCAGGTGGGAATTTATCAGCATTAGTTGGATTGACAAGTATATACGGCTAATGATCAGCGGCTGCCACCTCTCTTTCTGGGAGCCATTTATTTTCTTTCATCCTATGATGTAAGTACATATGTGACAATATTGTGTACAAAAATGATGAAGATAACAACTTCTTGAAAACATAGTGGAAAGGAATTTCATTGTATAGGTACTCTCTAGCAGTTTGATCACTCTCATTCAGTTTAAACCAAGCTGTCAAATGGGTCTTCTGCTACTTTCTCTATTTACAGCTTCTGTCTCCTCTCCTGCCCTGAAGAACACTCTCTGTTGGTCTGGTAGATGAATTGCGAGACGGATTATAGAGTGAGATTGTTCGTGCATGCGGTATTCTTAGAGTTGCCACATAGCCTCAGGAGCAGACACATAACTACAGCAAAGAGGATTAATGACATTAGATAGACAAAACAGAAGAATACGGCATGAATGCATGGTAATTTTTATCAAAACTCATGTATGCAACCATTACCGACAGTTGAGATAAGTCTTAACTTCATCCCGAGCCTCATTATCCTCCATTGCCATCTCCATATAGCACAGTCATGACCCTTATAGACTACTTGAACAGGTACTTTACACTCTTCAATGATGCACAGGCCTTGGATGCAGGTGTAAGTGAGGAACAGGTCAGGTTTTCCATACTTGCCACAATGACCATGGCATCCTGATAGTTCTGCTGCATGGCTCTTGGGCTACCGCCAAAGGATGATGGCAAGATTACAGAAAACTCCAGGCTACACATCACTGACACCCTGGTGGTTGTGGAGGTGATCCATTAGCCCACATTGGGGGAAAAGGTGGTATAAATGAAAATTTAATTGGTGCGTACCATAGTACATTGACACATCTTGATATGCGTGCTTACTGAGTAAAGGTCCACTCTTAGCTGCCGCTGGTGTACGTATATAGAAGAACCTGCCCTTTTGTTTTGACATAAGCATCAACCAGGTATGCTGGAAAGTTTCCATATCTGTGAACAGGGCTACAACTGCTGCGTACAGCCAGCCTATAACCATAAAATTGCTGCATGGTCAGCCTTGTCCTGGTACCTGTTCTGCACTCTTGGTTATGTTGCATGCCATAATGCCAACCAAGGTCGGCCCTCGGAAAAAAGGGGGATAAACAGAAGGGTCAATGTGAAGGAATATAAGATATATTCTCTGGTCCTGTCTCTGGGGTAGACAACACAATTATCCCTTTGATCTGGTGGGTCTCCTTCCTCCCAACAAAAAAAGCAGACAACTTCATTGTGAATTGGTTCGTTATTTACCTTCGAAAATCA
Source organism: Caligus rogercresseyi (assembly GCA_013387185.1). Taxonomy (NCBI): domain Eukaryota; kingdom Metazoa; phylum Arthropoda; class Copepoda; order Siphonostomatoida; family Caligidae; genus Caligus; species Caligus rogercresseyi. The sequence goes on from CP045892.1 coordinate 14,593,214, forward strand.
GGGCCACATTTGAAAAAAAAGCACCACCGATGGCTCAGTGTTGAGCTCTGCTGCCTTTTCTGCTACTCCTGCTCAATCATGTGCATATGCTTGTATGCACTGGCATATAGGCTGTGCTCCTGCATCACAGTATTTATTGTTTTCCTCACTGTACGCAGACAATGGCTTTTGGAGCAGCATTCATCCTGGTAGTGACTGCGATCTTCTTCAATGATGTACAACTGACCATACTGTCTATCTTGACATTCTGGCGGATAAAGAGTGCCCGTGGAATGGTAGTTCTGGCAATTAATCTTAGGTGTGACGGGGTGTGACAAAATGTTTTAGCTGGAAACAAGGTTATTATTACATGGGGGGTAAAAAAATTGTGAATATCCATGCAGGGGATTAAGTGGCTATACATATAGGTGCTTAATTAGCCATCGCAGGCACCCACTCACTTATACTGTTTGGGATCCAAATGAAACAAATGAGAAGGCACTGGTTATTTGTCTGATGTTGTCCCTAAAGTTACACGATTCAGTGCTACAGCCTGTTATAAATGTCCTCCAAGGGTGATGGATAAACAGCCAATGGTGGTAGGCTGACCTTCCCATTGTGACAGCAATTAGGGTCTCATTTGGGAATCTAAAGGCTTGACAGTAACTGATAAAGTTTTGTCATCGGAACCAAGTAAATCTTGATGTAGAACAGCGTTCGATTAGTATTCTCCATATTCTCCACGCTTCTCTTTCCCTTCCATTGTGCTGTAGACATATTTTATCTCCATATACTTGACTCTCATTGTCTTTTCGCCTCCCTTAATCCTTAGAAATGAACAGCTTCCTGTTTCTTTGGCGCGAAGGTCTTTGAGTTTTTGGCCTCCATCAGATATTTATTCTCAAATCCCCTCAAGTTATTTCAAATTGTGATGAGGAATAAGATCCAAAGAGAAGAGTTTGTAGATAAGTGAATTATCTGGGAAGAACTTATCCGGATACACTAACTGAGACTTACTTACTGAGTCTCATTATTAGGAAACCGGATAATTCCTATTTATTTTTCTTCCTCCCTTTATTAGTATTTTAACACATAATAAACTGATAAATTATGTCAGAATACCGAGTTGAGAACTTTTTTACTAAATTAATAGAAAAAAACTTAACATTCCAAAAATAAACTGTTAAAAAAGGGGCCTTGCAAAAAAAATTGTGAGGTGCGAAAAAAAAATCGCACAGGTTTGTTCAAATTCAATTCTAAGGTTTATTTTTATGCACACAACTCCCTAGGGAGGACGCTTAACCTTTCAAAAAATGGTTTGGAATTATGTAAATGGACCTTTGAGTAGCTCCTCCTAATGAATTTTGAAAAAAGATCGTTTTATTTGAAAGAGTGTCTTGGTTACCAAAAACGTTCCACACCTTTTAAAACCAAAAAAAATGTTTGTTTTCAAAAATTGAATTATGCGTTTTTCGCCAATTACGTCCATTTTTCACATACAAATCACAAAAAATGGAGCGTTATGACCTCTCCGGAATTTTATTTTGTTGATATTAGTCTTTTAAGCCACCTATCATACTCAATAAGGACAAATGGGTAGTTAAGTTTTTTGGCCTTTTTGCTCAAAAATAATGAGTTTTTTAGAAAAAAGTTCAAAGACAATTTATCAGTGATGATGAGAATGTGCATGAACTACACTATAACTTAAAACATGGGTATGTACTGTCATCTATTTCACTCTAGGGCGGCAAAATTTTTCACACTTAAAAATATTCTGCTTGAGCGTGAGATATGAGGTACCTCAACTCTTGAGTAATAAAGATCCTTATTTTATTAACTCATCTCAATTGTGTTTTTTACTTAAGTTCAAAATGTATATATCTTGGTATGAATTTATTCAAATAAATGGATAAATTGGCATTTAATTTCAATTGCTATATCTGTATGTAATACGACGTATGACAGAGCAGCAAAAGCATGTCATACATTATTTTTTTGGCTCATAATATCCCCCAATCAAAAAAACATCTCCATGCTGATTGCAATTTGATCATCTAGTGTTTAAGCTGCTACATCCACATGGACATGACGTTTTGGGTACTATTATATAGGTAGATGGTGGTATTCATTTTTTCTTTCTCCCTTTTTTATTTAACTTTGATCGCTCTTATAAATGTAGTATTAAAGATACTACCAACATGTAAATATAAAAATTCTTAGGAAAAAGTAGTTCTTTGAAATAATAGAAATAAAAAAAATACATTTGTTTATCAAAACCTAGAAATCAAACTTTCAATTGACCTTTTCTAGCCCATTGTGGCCATAAAGACAATTATTTTTCGACCAATATAATCTCCAGATAGAAAAACATCTCTGTGCCAAATTTCAACATCGATCCATCACTTGTTTGGCTGTAGCATACAAAATTGTCGCGTTTTTATGTTCGTTCGTAGAGTATTATTATCTAGATAGTGGCATTTTTCTCATCCCTTTTTTATATAAACTTTGATCGCTCTTATAAATGTCGTTATTGAAGATACACAACTCATGTATATATTCAAAATGTTAAAAAAAGTAGTTCTCTAAAAATATTTGTTATTAAAAAAATACATTTGTTAATCAAAAACTGGAAAATCCAACTTTCAATTGACCTTTTCTAGTCCATTGTGGCCATAAATACAAATTTTGTTTGACCAATATAATTTCTAGATAGAAACACATCTCTGTGCCAAATTTCAACTCGATCCATCAAGTGGTTTGGCTGTCACATACAAAAATGTCGCGTTTTTTGTGTTCGTTCGTAGAGTATTATTATAATAGATAATTCATTTTAGCATCAGTAACGGTAGAAGCTCAACTTGTTGCTTTTCATATTAGCACCTTGCCGTATGCATCAGAGGAGAGCGGGTCGGGTACTGGTATAAAACATTCGTGGGAAAGAGGGGGGCAGCCATTTGCATTTACTCCTTCTCCCTATGCTTCATCTTCATTCTTTTCACTCCTTAGGCAAGTGTCGGCAAACCGCAGGTCTAGAGCCTCATACGGCTCTTTAGAGCTGCCTTTGTGGCTCCTTGGAGCTTTTCAAAAACGTTATAAAATGGAAGAAGATGGGATAGGAAAATATATAGGACCAAAATGTGCACCGTATGAAGGTTTTTTAAGGAATTCAATTTTTTGCAGCTCAAACACATTTTTTTAATTTTTTGTGGTCCGTTATGGCTCTTTCAAATTTTGGTTGCCGACCCCTACTTAGATATGCTTGTCTATGGTGCCAGGAGATGAGCAGGCCTAAATAAGAGCATGACACAGGAAAGAGTAGGTGGCTATTCTTTTTTATATGAGCATATATATTCACTAAAGATAGCAAATCTCCCTATATCGTCGTGTTTTATTAAGGTCTTCTATTACTTTGAGTTGATCATCAGGTTTGTTGTTGGGGGGGGGGGGGGTCTTATTAAATTATACAGTCCACTTGTCTCGAAAATGGGACTTAGATATTGCTAAGCTAAATATGACAGTCCTTGTATTCCAACATTTATGGTTTGTTAAAAATCCCCCATTGTAGTTACAGTTACGTTCTTCAATTCGTAAAATCTCTTCATAATAAGAATATTTTTATTCTTGTTGCTTGGTCGTCGAGAATTTCTGGACACGAATGATGAATAAATATACACGCAGACCTTATTATTTGCTCATAATTTTATCTTTGTATAACTTGTTACTTATCATTCTAAGTTTAACGAATGAAATGGTTGAATGTTAGAACTATGAGTTTATTGTTTGAAATATTCATTAAGATCGGTTCAAATACATCTAGTAAATAGGGCATGAAAAGTTTTTTGTTTGTATTAACGAGCGAATAGAAATTAGGTATAGCAAAACATGTCCAAATATTCATGTTATTCAACAAAAAAAAGAAGATTTCAACGTATAATTGAATTGTATTGGTATTATTACAAGACGATTATTGATTAATTCTATTTATGTTACTCAATAATCACTTATCTCATGTACCGTCATTGTATATTGTTAGGTATTTGAACGTATAACAAACAATAGAGATAAAGGCTAGATAAAAAACATTTCTGTTTTTTTACTATTTATTCATTTCTTAAAGTAGTCATTAGAATATAAATATATAGGATAGATATTTGTACAAATTTTTGGCAACATTCAATCATACATGGACAGTAAATGTTTCTCTGGGAGGGAATGGAAAGGGGAGGTTAAAAGTACTGATTAAAAACCAAACAAAAAATAGAAGGCAAAAAGAATTTGGAAATTTAAAAACACATAAAAGCAGAGTCAATTTATTATCAGGAGACAAGTTCGAGGCAGAAGGTTATTTTGTCGGTCGCTGAGGTAACCGTGGCTTCATAGCAAACCAGAAGGAGGGTTTCCATCGCTATGAGCCACTTCAACCTTGTCCAGTCCCTGTTGGATATCAAAAATATTGTCCAAAAGTTTGTCCAGGCCCATATGAACCCCCTTTTCTTTGTGCGTGCTGCGTATAAATTAATAAACCTTGCATACAGCTTCTTCCATCTGGAACTGATTTTCTTAATTTATGTAACAAATTCAACATTACAAATATTTAAATTAAAAATGGAAATCAAACATAGGATTTTTGATAAATGTACAAATTTATGGAATTCGCTCTTAAGTTTAATGTGAATCGTTTTTCTAAGTTAAAATTCTTTCTATCGATAAATCAGGTATATTTTCCCATCTGTGTATTGATTTATTACATATAGGTAATAGATTGGGGTTGCGCGAGTTATATATTCACAAAACTTCCGTTATTTTTTTAATCAATTTAAAAGGAAAACTGGGTGTATTTTCTGATTATTTGGAAATGAGAAAGCTCTTGTCAAAATAAGTCATGACCATTAAGACTATATTATTAGACTTTAGTCTAAAACAAAATTTTATTAACGATTTGTCGGCGAGTTTATTTCTCCGGGTATTAGAGGACTTTTTTCATACAAATCTATCCATAATCTTAAATATGTAATAAATAAAGTAAGTATGAATCATATAATTAATGATGTTTACGTATGATTATATAATATCATTTTAAAGGGCAGTAAAATATGGATTTTATCCGACAAGGATCCCGTCTCTCCACTCACCATCGATATCAAGTCATGGAGTCCTCCTTGCCACCAAGACGCTCTTTTGACGCTAAATATCGAATATTGCTCGTAATACATTTTTTAAATATAAAATTTACTTTCTATTAATAATCTTTTTCTTCATTTTACCCATTAGAAATCGCTACACAGAACTAGTTACGTGTGATGTTTACGAACTACAAAGATGCTTAGGGAAGTGCTTTCCTGATGGTAAACTTGAAAAAAGCAATGCTCTTCCTCCGATTCGAAGGGGCTTGAAGATATCTCCATATTTGACCACATCAGGTATATTTTGTTTCATCTATATTATTAAATAATATTTAGAAAAATTGCTTTTGACTGAAAACAACTTAAAGTTTTGCTTTAAATCTTTATTGCAGTGTTTTAGTTTTTCATTGATTTTAAAAGATTAACAGCAAAGTTCTTAAAATAACGAACTAAAAACCGTTTATCAATTCAATTCTATTCGAATAATATATTCGAAACACAACTTATGTTTTAATATTTTTATACACTAGTTTGATTTTATATATTTTTGACCTTATCGGTACTCTCAATATTCATCAGTGGAAGCGTGATAATCTCTCAATGTTGAGGACACAGATTTGACTCCCCAGAGGGTGGAAAGTCAATTTTGATCAACATCATTGTAAAGAGTATGTAAGGTTCGATGGAATATTTTTTAAGCTATAATATTTATTCATATCCACACAACTTTTGCCATACCATCGAATCAAATAGTCAAAATATATTTATTATTAAGACCAAAATTATATTTTATTAATTTTTTTAATAGATGATCGCATTATGGAGTACAAGTATGAGGATATTCTATTTTCTCAGAGCTCCAAGTATCAGGACGTAATGATAGTAGACACTTTGGACCATGGAAGAGCATTGATTTTAGATGGCCTCGTGAATCTTGCGGAAAAGGATACGTCCTCCTATACACAGACACTAATGTTTGATCATGATTTTAATGACAAAGAAGTCCTCATCCTTGGAGGTGGGGATGGTGGACTACTCAAAGAGATCCTGGATCATCACTCCCCGCGCTGGGTTACCATGATCGAACTTGATGAAGTTGTTATTAATGCTGTGAAGGAGCACATGCCGTCTGTATGTGGGCAGTATTTGGACACTTTCAAGGGGTCAAATTATGAGGTCATAGTTGGCGATGCATTTGACTATATGGAAAAGAGAATTGTAAGTTTAAATCACGGTTTCTTGATCCTCCTCTTACCTTTCTTAATGTCATATAAATCAAAATGATCTATTTTCACGAAACAATTAAATAAAAGCAACACAAATACACACCCACCATAAAATTCAAACTATCATTAAGAAATTGTTACGAGAAGTCATAAATTTATGTTATAAAGAATTGATGTTGAACATTTCTTTTATAATTGCAAGTTTAGGCAACAGTTTCTTAACCCTTTTGTTGTTTATCTTTACTTTATACACTCTGTGTCTTCAGAGGCTTCAGAAAATCAATAAATAACAGCAATTCAATTTGGCTCTTTATACAAATTTTAACTTTCATAAATGAATACATCACTTTAAATAACGAAAAACAAATCTTCATTTTAGAAAATTTGACACTCATAAATTTTGTATCTAAAAAATGGCAGGGGCGTTGATATGAAGTTTGCGCCGAACCACCATTTTTTGTTTAATTGTACCATAAATATACTCTAAACAAGGTTGTGTATGTTTTGAGTATTTTGATATACAAGAAGTAAAAATCTTTCCTCTATGAAGGGAGTTATCGCAACTTTGAGTGCCCCTAAAATGAGCCTGAATATTTTTTTTTGCCGTTCCCAATTTATTTGGTCCAGTCCAGTCGTAAGACCGGTCCTTAGGATTGACGGTCCTCGAGATCGGTCCTTAGGACCGTCGGTCCTTGAGATTGTCGTTTGTTAGTCCTTTAATTTTCCATAAAATGTTGAAAGAGTATTTAATATGTTCTAACTTCGAATATTAAATGTATTTATTTCAGGCTTGTGAACGGAACGCTGAACGGAACGCAACTTTTTTTGAACGCTGAACGTTGAACGCAAACAAAAGAGTTTTGCGTTCAGCGTTCAATTTTTACAAACATTTCTTGAACTTTTTTCGGAAAAAACGTCATCACTTTTTTTGGAAATTATTTTCTAAAAAAACGTCCTCACTACGCATTACTTTTTTGGGAAATTCTTTTCTAAAAAAACGTCATCACTACACATAACTTTTTTGGAAATTATTTTCTAAAAAAAAAACCGGCATCACTTCTTCTGGAGATTCTTTTCTAAAAAAAAAATTTCGTCACTTTTTTTTATATTTGAACGCTAACGGAACGCTGAACGCAAAAACATTGAACGGAACGCTATTTTTTTTAACGCTGAACGCAAAAAAAGCTGAACGCTCACAAGCCTGATTTATTCTATTATAATTTGGTGATAATTAAATATCAAAAAAGGGTTTAATAATATTTATATTAGACAATTTGGAAACATTTTTCTCTTAATATAGTCTTTTCAGTATACCATCGTCGGTCATTACTAATTAAATTTTTCTGTAAAAATAATTCATTCACAGCCCTTTCGTATCAACCGCTATAGGCTTTTTTAGGTATAGACAATGCCAGCATCAAGGATTTATTGTAATAATAATCAATATTTAATACTTATTAACAACATAAGTAAAAAATGTAATATTTGTCATCAGTTCATTGAAGATGTTACTTTCCTCACATAAAGGATTTTTTTTCCTTTTCATAGCATTGAGCGATGTTTACAACATGACGTATTTACAACATAAGTAAAAATGTAATATTTGTCATCAGTTCATTCAAGATGTTACTTTCCTCATATTAAGGATTTTGCTTTTATAGCATTTAGCGATGTTTACAACATGACGTGTTTATGACGTCATAAAAAGCAATTATTCCTTTTTAAGTACTGACAAAAAGGACCGGACTGGACTGCAGTCCTTGTTCCTAGATAAGGACCGACACAACACTACCCCTGGGAGTCTCAGATTTCTGAAATTTTGCACAAGAAGTTATCACAAAGTATCTAATAAGTCTACCAAAGTTATCATAAATGATCACGTCGTAAGGTGTAATCATTGACATGGAATTACCCACAGCTTTTTATCCACACTTATTTTTTAACCAATCACTTCCTAAAAAGTCCCAGTATGATGTCCTCAATTTTTGTTTATGCAAATGTCACATTTAAAACTTCCTTGATTATCTTTGCAGATGGACGGGAAACAGTATGATTTCATATTCGGTGACTTAACAGACACACCGGTTCCCTCTCCTTCAATCAAGTCCAAAAGTGAAGATTCCTCAAAGTGGAATCTCATCGAGTCTGTCTTAACCAAAAGTATTCATCTTCTCAAGCCTGACGAAGGAAAATATTTGACACACTGTAATGGAAAGAATGTGCCAGATGCATTGAAAATATTTGAAGAAATAGTTCAGAAGCTGCAATGTGGCTTTCGTATTAAAGAATCTTTCGTTGGTTCGTTTATGGAAATTTGGGTATTTTACGAAATTTATCCATTGGGGAAATCTGACTCCTAAAGTAAGATATTAAAAATTGTGATTGTTATATACAATTAATATGGTTTCTTGTATTTTCTGTTTTGTATTTCTTTTAATTAATAAAATCATTTTGAGTTTATTAACTTTGTTTATGATAATGTCTCAAACATATAAGATGTAACTTTATATAATAAGCATACAAATAACATAGTTGTGAAGAATTTAAACTTTTAAGGATTTTAACATATGCAATCTGATCCGACACTCCCTTTTTATCCTTAGAGCACACTTAATTTGAATGAAAAATCAAAATAGATCATTCATTGAATTTTGAATGAATTATGGTTTCAACAATACATAAAGAAGGCTGATGTATTTTTGAAAAAAAATCTTTTAAACTCAAACAGACATCAATTAAACAAATTTTAATAAAACGCATAATGATAAAGCTAAATATGCTTTATAAATTTTAAATGTTATGGAGCAATATTCATCACTCAAAGGAAATGAGCTACCATCAATCAGCTGTCTATTGACATAAGTATATTTACCTCCGCCGAAGGAGGTATTGTTTTCACTGGCGTTTGTGGTTTGTTTGTCAGCAGGATAAATCAAAAAGTACTGAACGGATTCGAATGAAACTTTGTGGAGTTGTTGGAAATGCCAAAAGAAACAAGTGATTAAATTTTGGCATCTCTAAGTGCTTTTTTAATATGCAAAATGAGCAAAATACTACTACTAATAATAATGAAATGGGGTCTCTATTCAGGGAGTAGGAAAGAACAAACGCTTAAAAATATCCATTGACGTAATATTGTTCATTTATCAGCTAAGGACTACGTCACTGGGTGCTTAAACTTCTTTCTATCCCGTCTTCCTCTTAATATAATATTAAATAAAATATAACGCTAATATTAAGAGCATGATGGAGAAAAGAAAGGAGTTTAAACATCCAGTGACGTATTTCTGAATTGACTAATAAATAGTATGACGTCAATGGATATATATTTTTAGGATGGCTCTCTCCTCACTCATTATTCACCAAACACACCTACTTATGTAGACATATATGATTGGATTGTAATTCTGTTAAGTGATTCATTAGGTGGGGATCGGCGGAGGTTTGCACTCTCTGAGTGTATATATGCCTCTAGTTTTCACTGGCGTTGTTTGTTGGTTTGTCAGCAGGATAACTCAAAAAGTACGGAACAGATTCGGATGAAACTTTGTGGAGTGGTTGGAAATGCCAAAAGAAACAAGTGATTAAATTTTGGCATCTCTGAGTGCAGAATTAAGATGCAAAACGAGCTAAATACTGATAAATATTTCAAGTTAGCCTACTCTGCCAATAGATGTCGCTGTGCTGTAAAATCGGGTGCCGGGAGCGTCTTCCTCTCGGAATTTCCGTCGAGGGGAACCCTCCCCCGTCTCTCTACGCCGCCCCAGTCGTGAAAAATCCGCCTCGGAAGGTTCATAAGGACCCCGTGACGGCGGAGGTTTGCACTCTTTGAGTGTATATATGCCTCTAGTTATATCTGAATCACTTCTTAAATAAAGATTGCAAAATGTCCCTGAAGTTTCAATATGGAAAACAACTCAGAAGAGAATGGAGAGCGCTTCCTCCAAAATAAGAAAAAATTGAAAATTGCTACCCTGGACAATGTCTGGGGTTTGGTTCAAGAAACCCAGTCACTTCACTTACGAAAGAACATAAAGTCTTTGTATTTTTAAAAAACAATCTGACTATTACAAAATATTATATATTTCACTCCTGATTAAAAATGGCTAAGTTTTCTTAATCACGATTAGCAATTTAAATCATATGCCTTTTGTTCATTCATTCAGAATTTGGCAATCATCACCTATACTAGGGATCTTTGTATATATTAACACGTAAAGGTCTCGTGAAGATCATTTGGTTACGTAATTAATACAATAACATTAATAACCACATTAATGATCATTTCAAAACGTTTTGTTTCAGGCCAGGCTAATCTTAATAATTTACTAAGCTTTGAAATTAAATAAAAAACCCTTTAATGAATATAGAATAAAAATGACTCATACAAACTTATATTATACAATCAATGGAAAGTTTGAACATTATAACATGCTCATAATAATATTTATAAAGATAAATACTCGTGTTGAAGGTTTCGGTATCCTTAGACTTCGTCTTTGTTGGAGGTATCCGCTGGAAAGTAAAAATTAAAAGAAATATTATTTAATGTGATATGGGTTTCTGTTTTATGTTTTCGCCTATTTAGTTTGGTAGAATTTCGTCAATGTGAATATGGATACATATTTTATATTGGAACGTATTATATCAATCGATATATACATATATATGTATAATTTGATTTTCCGAACATTAGTTGACATCGGTTGCAACTGTTTTTTTGTGTTGATTTTCTTCATTTGTATACAAATATACTGATTCATCATATTATATATTTACTAATAATTAACATTTCCAAATAAAGAATCGGATTTCTTAACCAGTAGATAAATGTATCCTTCAATTAAGAATCTTTTTTTGTTATTACGTACCATTTTTATCTTAATGTGTACTTACCTTCATCTACGGCGTCATTTTTTGGGTCTTCGTTGTCATCTTCTGCATTATAGATTGCCAAATATTAATGAATCTTTATTTAATGATTGACTCTAAGGAATAAATATTTTTAACCCAACTATTTTTTTAATAGTTTGATTTGTATAATTATTAGCTCTGTTTATTAAAGTATAGAACTATTGTAATCATTTTATTATATATTGCATTCAGTGTCATACTATTGGGAATTAAGTCATGTTAGAAAATGAAATACAAATTAGTAAGAAGAAAGATTTATTAGAAAAAAAATACTTTACATCCTTTTGATGGTTGAAAAATTGGAGTCAGCACATTTATTGCATGTGTCCGTGAATATTTTATCAAAATACAATAACAATTTCATTAAGCTCTGTAATAAGTTAAAACAAATGGCCGGGAAAATATACATGTTTTAGTATTACACTAAATTAACAAGACAATAAAATAAACTACAATACAAGGCAATTATTTATCTATATATTAGAGATTTCTAAACAATTTATCAGCTAGATCAGGGATGGTCAAACTTTTTGACTTGCGGGCCACTATGGGCTATAAAATTTGAAAAGGGCCACAGCAGTACATGACTGTCCACTTTCTTCTTCTTTGGTCTGCTCATTTTTACTGAAGGACTCAAATGGCAATGAGAAAATTCAAGGGATAAATAAAGAGTAAGGCGCGGCCTAATTGTCAGAGCGTCATCTATTGGTGAAACGCGGTATGCATGGAAAAGGCGTAATGAATGATTCATTAAGTTATATTATTTTATATCTGGATAAGCTCGGTGGCCGGATTAAATTATCTAATTGGCCGTATACAGCCCGCGGGCCTTAGTTTGCCCATGTCTAAGCTAGATTATGCTTGCGATGTTCTCTTCATAAGGATATCCACTTTCTGGCCTGTCCAATGAACAGTCCAGTATATAATTACAATTAATGCAAGGGACACATTAACTCGCCTTTTTTTTACAAACAAGCGATTATAAAGAAAATATATGTTTAGGATATATATGATGTAAATATTTTGAATTACGATTAATGAAAATGATTTTTAAATAAGTTATCATTTTCATTAAAGTATGTGCAACCATAATGTTTCATTTGAAAAAGTATCAAAACAAATTATAAATATGTCTCATAGAGTTCAAATTTTTACTCATATATTTAGCTGTTTTGATTTATTTATGTTTTACAATGAAGGTATATAAGCCGCTTTATATATAAACTTAAATATGACTTAATAAGTTTTGTAATTGCACTTCTCTATGTATTCTTGATAATAATTTTTATGTTCTTTTTATTGGGTCAAAGCCAAGGTCTTCGGCATACCTCCTCATTATCTCGTGTTCCACCTTAGTATTTAATATTTCGATCAAGGCATCATCTATATTTGTTTAATGTCTACCACTTCCAAAAGACCTCTTTGTAACAAAAACTGGCGTTTCTAGCTTGTTTAATACTGTAGAAGGGGAATGAATTTACCTCGAAAATCTTAAATGTGCCATTTGGTCTTATTAGGACTACTGGTAGATCAAATATCTTATAGTAATTTGTTTGTTGTTGGTTATTGTGTTTAAAAAAATAGCCTTTCTAAAGTAATTATTTATATTTATAAAACTTATTTATCATCCTAGTTTGAAATAAAGAATAAACAATTAATAGTTCATTTTTGCTTCCCCACTCCGTCTACATGCCTCATAAGAAGTCACAACATTCCATTCATATTCAGTGATTTTCTTTCTTATTTATTTTATGATGCAAATCTATCCCGGGATAAAATCAAAAGAAGCGCGTCAAAGTCACCGACTCATCTTCACAAATAAACTAAATAAATGAAGGGAAGAAAAATGCTCAATGGAAAACTGATGAGAGTCATATTATATGACGTAATAAGTATATTCTTAAAGTCAACGAAACAACGAAGAAAAAAAATAAGAAATTATTGTTATCCTTTGAGCAGTCAAATTTTTAAGGAATAGAAAAAGGGTAATTACAATAAATATCCAGTAACGTCGTTGTAAGGGGAAAAGTATAACATAGGATGACATCACTGGAATTTATTGTAGAGTTTTCTTTTCCTATTATCAAGACTCAGTTGGGCAGCCATTTTAGGTTTATATTCGTTATCGAAGAAATTTTTAATTCGAGCTTTTTTTATTATTCTCGGCTGAGGATCCAGTCATTACATAGGTTGTGGGTCAAACTGGATAAAACTCTTATGAATGTAAATTTCGCAGCAAAGATGGAGATCCAGTAGAATCGTTGACTCTCCTGGTAGAGATTACGATCGTTATCTCTTCTAGGAGAGATGACGACTTAAATATGAAGATAATATTTTACGATTACTTTACAAACTATTTATTTCATTGGCAATTTTCTATATTTTGGCGGAAATAATTTTATTTGTGTGATCAAAGAAGCAAATGCGACGCAATGCTTACTTACATTGTATCAATATACTATATATTAATAACAATTTGATAATCATCTGAGAAAAAATCAGACATGATTAAAATAGTTTGTGTAACATTGTCATACCATCTCCATATTTCAGTTGTCATCCCTTTTAAGAGATACAATTCCTGATCTCTTCTAGCTGAGACTTTGATTCTTCTGATATAAATCGCGATCGTAGTCACTTCTAGGAGAGGATGCGATCGTGGTCTCTACCAGGAGAGTCAACGACTCCACTGGATCTTTATCTCTACTGCGACATAAACATTTTATTTTAAATGTCAACTTACCCTCTTCCGAGCTCGAAGAAGAGGAGCTGCTGCTGCTACTACTACTCGCATTTTCATCTTGTTCTTCATCCTCGTCTTCCTCCTCAACAACTTCATCATCCAGTGCTTCTCCAGCATGATCCTCAATTTCCTTATCTTCTCGCACGGTCTCAATCTTTTCTCCTTCAAATAAAGAATATAACTCTTGCATTAGTTACTCTAAGCCGACATGTATCAATATAGTATATAAAAAATGTTTGCCGCCATATTTTGATATTTTAATTGGTTGAACAAGTAAGTGACATCAGGATTAGCTGAGTAGTTAAATAGATATGAAAATGTGTTTAGTTATATAATATATTGTATATGAAGACAATCTCAAGGTCCGATACTTTAGTGTATTTTAAAAAGACTTATTTATATATTAATTTAAATCAATATTTTTAAGTCGTCTATTTGTCAGTTCAATAAAAAATAATGATGGGTTATGATTAAATTAAATAAAAGCAGCACATTAATTTTCATGGCCCTATTAAGTTCATCGTTTGTTCTCAACCTTCGATCGGAAGTTCTGCTTTCTAGTCGATATTTGACTATTTCACATAATGGTGATAAAAACCATAGAAATTTGTTTGCATTTGTCACGTCCTGTTTAGATGAGCTTCTTATGTACAAACGTTATTTAATTACTATTTTGATATGTGCTTACTGCTTACTTTCTTGCCGGCATTGCATTGTTGTACGGCCAGTAGAGTAATTAGAAAGAGGATCACCTTCATTTTTATTCTATAAAAAAATTGAACAAAATTAAGTTAATTTTTAGTTTCCTATAGTATGGCTAACGGAAATGATTAGAGCTACTACCACTTGGGCGAGAGCCAAATTCTGTAATACATTGAATGTTTTTTTTAAATCTTTAAACGAATTTACATAAATGAAGATTCAAAGTATTTCAACTTGTATTAATAAAGTAGTCACTATAAAAAGTACTGTTTTGTAAATAACTTATTTTTCGGCAGCCCATCAACTTAACACGTGTGTAAAAATATTTTTTATTCATTATTTCTTAAATTAAATATTTAAAGAAGTTACTACTTACGCCTTGATTCCTGAAGCACTTATTTCTTGTAAAACAATACATTTACTGTTTTTACTTCTTTAAAAAACTGAATTACATGAGCGTGTTTGAAAAGCATCCTTTGCCAAGAAAAGCTTACTGCCCTAGATCTTATATCCCATGAGATAAGCAAATATTTTTTGTCTTAATTTATTTAGTTAATCTAAAATATAATATATTATGAAAAGTTATATTCACAAAAGGTATTAACGCCAACTCAAAGGTTGATTGTTATATCGGAAATATATAGCAAGTTTTCTATGATGTCAGATGATTTTAATAGTGAAGGCTTTGAAGATATATCTGTAATTATGTAGTATATACTGAATATTCCCATTATACCTGATATATGTTACAGTATGAACACGTATCTAGGGATTACTCCTGTTTGAAACCATGCTTTTTATGGATGTCCTTTACTCAAGATTTTGAGGGATTTTATAAGATTAAATATTAAACACATCGAAGACAAACATATTGCTCCGTTAATTCTATTCGGTCTCACCACGAATATTCGCAAGGCTCCTATCAAGACGAGGGCCATGGAATTTGCTCTCTCAAGCTGTAAAAGCCTACTGGCGGAGCGCTTAGCCTCTGGAGATCTTGTCAGAGAAAATGACCTGAGAGTGATTATGATATCAGGGGCGGCTCGCTATTCTGCCCTCGGCATCAAGATTCCAGGGAAATCGGCAGGACATTGGAATTTCGCGGGTGACCTGGTTAAATTCTTCCCTTCCTGCGCCGAGAATGCAAAGATCGACCTGAAGCGACTTTTACGTTTTTACAAAAGATTCTGATTTTAAGTTATGTTGACTTTTGTTCCTTACTTTGTCTCATTGTTTTGTATTTGTTTTATTTGTTGATGATTATGTGTGATGACTTTGTTTGTGTAATAATTTTAAACTAAAATGTTTATTTATATATATTTATATTTAATTACACAAAATATCAATAAAGTTGAAAAAAATAATAATAATAATTTAAAAAAAAAAAATATGCCATTATTGAGACATGTGAGCCCTGGAAGTAAAAGATGTTTATTTTGAATCCCCAATATGACATAATTATGACACAGGGAAGTCAATGCTTCATTTGAGGTATTTAGTTACCTCAAAATGCTAGGATTATAATATGTAGAATCCAATGTCCCTCAATGCTTGGTTTGATATCCTAATATGCAATAGAGGTGCCTCATGAAACCGGCAATGGGTTTGGACCCTCGATAAACTATAAATATAGCATTCGGAACCCCATGTTCCAAACAAATACGAGTGATCTCTGGTACGCATTATCACTTAGAACAACTTTGTACAAAAAGAGGCTTATTTTACAATTCATATGCTCCCACTTACTTGAGCCTTATTCCTAGTTGATATGAATTGATGGGGAATGATACACAATTATGTAATATATTTTCACTTAAATATAAAATGCATCAAATTCTGCCTGAAACGTTTTATGATAAACTACAATTTGGGAATTCCGATATAAGGTTTTGACCTGCACTTGTTTTAAAAATGGGACTTGGGTTGTTTTCGACACAGAAGCATGGATCAAAATTATTTTGTCAAAGGTTAAATTCACCACCTACTCCTTTATGCTTTTATAGTCAAGTATTATCATAAAACAACTCTTTGCAAGTTCCAAATTAAAAAAAATTAAAAATATTGTATAATATTTTGTAACTATATTATATAGTCTTTCAAAAATTATAATGGCCTTAACAATATTTTTGATTGTATCTTTGTATAATATTTTGAGAATAAATAAATGATATCAAACAAGCGAAGTTCAAATTTGTTTCATTCTTACTATTAAAATCTTAAGTGTTATATAACACGCATGATGATGTTTATAAGATATTCAATCATTGCAATATGATAAGTGATGAGACGCCTTCGAGCTAACTAAACCAAAGATAACAATTGTGGAAGATTCCTGATGGGCTTGTTGACCTTATAACATTTCAATATTGAGTAATATTGTACCCATATCGTAAACAAGTTTCCTTGCTTCAAAATGCAAAATTGGCTTCGTTTAGGAATATATGATTTTCCAGTAAATTTCCTTCATTTAACGAATATTATCCATTTGTGTAATATACTATATAAGTCAGGCATAAATAAGGAATTTAGTTATAAATATAGCTGCGATAAAGATGAAGCCAAGAAAGTACTTGTAGAATTTAAGCAGTTTGACTGGAAAACATATGATACAAATAATACTCACTAAACCTTAAAAATATAAATGTTATCAATATATAAAAAATAGTAACAAAGTATTTACATTACGTGCTCATATTTAAAATAAAATACTGATCAGGATATAAATAAATACTATTATCCAATTATTTATATACATATTTATTTACAATAATGTGTTTGGTTGAGTGGCATTACTCTCTCAACTTGCCACCTTGTAAATAAATCCACGGTCAACAAATAAACATGGATGGAGCAAGTTATATACACGTGAGAGGAGTTTATTCATGGTATGGAAAACAGTATTGGAAATCTGAGCTATCAAATAACAAACATGTCTTTGGTTTGAAACAGCCAACCTTAATTAATTGTAGTAGAAACTGTGTCATTACAAAAATGTCAGTTATTGTACACTACAGTTTTCTAAGTTATCAAATAACGAGTTGTTTTCATAAAAACACTTACTATATAATATATAAAGCAGTTGACTTTTAATCAGAGCTGCGACTACCGAATGTAAATCAGTATTCGGTACTACCGACGGTAGATTTCAAATACCAATACCGATTATACGATATTCTATAACTACCAAATACCGTACCGATTGACAATTGGTACGGTATTTGTACTAAGTAATAAGGTAAAAGTGGAAGCGCTCCCTTGTGTGAAGACCTTGAACTTTGCAAAATAAATAAACAACTACGTGGATCCAATAGACAACTTATAGTGTTATAAAGCAAATACATAAATATACATTCAATATAAGCACATGATAGCATGAATAGTAGAGTACCTGAAAGTGCATTTAATATCGGACAATAAGAGATAGTAAATTTAAAAAATATATATAGCCTTCCATTTCCTACAAATCCAACTACATATATAATTTATATAAGATTAGTATGTATTAAATTCAAATAATCTACAAATAATTAAAACAAATGATGTATTTAATTTTCCTTTACTATAAATTGTCCGATATTAAATGATATGAAGAGTCACAGAGCTGATACATAAATAAATTATCTCTCTTTCTTATCTTCCGTACTGAATATCGATCGATACTGTAGATATATAATAAAATCTACCGAATACCGAACCGTCGGTTAATTTTTCTACCTCATCCTAGCTCTGTTTTTAATCAAAACAAAATAATCTTGACCTATGTTTTGTTGACAAAAGCAAGCCAAATTTTTCAAGCCACACAATACCAAATTCTTCATTGGAACTTCTACATTGTAGTTTTGTACTTATTATGAGGCAAAATGAGTCGTGTTTTTTTCATAGGCATTTGGAATCTATATATGTTCTATTGTTATTTTTAGAAATAGTATTACTCGTCCATTCTGATTGAAAATATAAAGTAAAAGAAACGTACTTTTTTAGTTTATATAAGGGTACGAAGTGGATCGAATCTTTGATCAAGGGCGAAAACGAATTAACGATCCTAGCCCATCCTCTATGTCATACAACTTCACACAATTTCTAAGAATCGCTTAAATCAGATTTTGTACTGGAGGATGTTGGTTAAAGCATTTTAATTCATCGTTGTTATAAGACAAAATAAGTCACGCTCAACAAACAAGTGATTTCTCATCGCTTTCTTGACCAAAATGACACTTACAAATTAGAGACTTTCTTGAAAACTGATGATATCTAAGAAAGTTATGTCCAGTTATTATCTGGATTTGAAAGCATAGAGATTCACGACTAAGATATATCAATGTTCTCGACGTTTTAGAGTCAGGCTCAGGAAGTAATAGTATGGAATGACTATAGGAGTTAACTGTGTATATATTAAGGTCCATTCCTTATATATAATCTCCTTCTCACCTGACGAAATAATCTGGAATGAAAGTGTCTTTTTCAGATATCCAAACATACACAACCCAATGAAGTTTTAAATAATTAAGATGTCTTCAGCCACTAGGTTGTCAACATAAAGTAAATTTCTTATTCGAAATTTATTTTTCATCATTAAGAACTGACATTAGCGTGTCAAAAATTCTGGTTAAAAACACAATGGACTAAATTTTGACTTTTACCGACGAGTTTAGAAAGAAATATGTAGATGTGACAACCTCTAACTAATTGTGTTATCGATTTTGCTTCTGTCAGTGTTGCTTACTGGAGTTCATTACGTCACCTACAGAAAAGTTAGCATAATCAACATAATACTGAATAGGAACCCATTGGCTACAAGATTTTAAACTTTCTTTTTTATTATGCATGATCTCCAAATAAAAAATTGTTGCAAGATTGTATTAATAATAAAAAGTGGTTTGGTTATAATAGAGTGCACGTCTAGATTATATAATTGTCTATCTTTCAAAATCAATATAAATATACCATAAGTCAAATCAAAAGTTATACTCCCTCTGAGCAGTTCCTGGAAGGTGCATTAAATATATAGAATGAAGATATTTTTTAGGGTAAAGCAAATATATTAATTTGACTCACTATACTTATTAAATTATCAGATCTTATTATTCTCTGCATGTGGCACAATGTCTTGGGAACGAATAACACCGACCACCGGGATCCCAAAACCCTTCTCTCCATTTTCCTTCGAATCAAGATTACATACCTCGGGAACCGTGGACTCGATCCTTTTGACGGATCAAGAGCCCTCGTCAACAACTTGTTGCTCCACCCGAGGGCAATACCCTAGACATAGGAAGCATTGCAGCTGCTGGAGAGAGGTGCATAGAAAAAGTCGTGTCTGTTGAGGAGACTGAATATGATGACCACATTGAGTGCCATCATAGTTACTCCGAGCGGTGTCACACGACTTATACAACGAAATTTGAGGCTCAACAAGAAGAAGAATGTGAGGAGAGCTTTAGAAAGAGCTGTTTTATAGAATACAAAAAGGTAAGTGAATTTCTTTTAAAAGACATTTATGCTCATGTAAAACAACGAACATTTTAAGTTATATTTATGGTCATCAGTTTGTATTTGTTGACGTAATCACCTGACTTCATGGAAGAACTGATATTCACAATACAATGAAACCTTTTCCTAGAGTCATTTAATCAGTGTCAGCCTATAACAACTAAATATATATATATTGATTATAGAGAAAAACAAACTCATATATATAACTAATATTTTAAAGGGGTTAACTTGCTGGCAGACCATGGTCCGACTACAGACCACACGCCGTCCTATTCAGACCCAGACTTACATTCATTAAGAGATTTTCAATTTTGACTAAACACTTCTATTTTAACTAGCTCATATTTTCGGAACAGGCTTGGCTGAGCAATTGCATACGAATAAATCCATTCAGCCGAATAAAATATTTGAATTACAAGTACTAGTCATAAAAATTGATATTTTGATGTTTCAGACCATGCTTTATGATTTTTTTTCTAATTGAACCTCTTGAAATACTAATTGAATATATATTTTTTAAAGCATATCTGCATTTAAACAATTATTTCTATGTTACGTATGTAGAAGTGGTAAAAATAAATTATAAATAGTACAAGTGGGAACCAATCTTGAAAAAACTAGCTTCATCACCTTCAATTAACCCTAGTTGGGCTCCTTCTTTAAAAGCAAACATGCATAGTTTGCATTCTTAAAAATAATATAATAATAAACAAAAGAGTGATACCGAAAAAATACACTTGACGAATGCACTTCTCATACATAATTCATTCATTCATAAAAAATTAAAGCCTATTGATATTTAAATAATACTTTGGAGCAAGGCTCTGCAAACTGAGATATGCGATTCATTTAATGATGTCCAGTAATTTCATGAGGCGTAAATTCTCGTGGAACTTTTTAAGGCCTGCATTTTGTCGTGGGTATTTACCTCACTTGCTCTTTCATAGTCAATCAATTTCTTCGTTCTCATTTTTCTCGTGGACATTTTGTCGCGAAGCTTTTTTTCTCGAGAGGCAATTTCTCGCTGTTTATTTTTTACATTGTAGACCTAATCTACGGACTCAGTTGGGGGTTCCATGGGGTTAAAATCCACAGCTGACACTTTTTAGGGGTTAAAAGACACCGGGCCTAAGAGTTTCGTAAACCTAATCTAACGGGCTGTCCCGGCCTCAACAGGTGCCCCAATGGCTTGAAATCCACCACCACCAACCTTCTTGAGCATGAAAGAAACACGTTAAGAGTTTTTCAAATAATAATTTCGCGGGTACCGCCTGGCCTCATCTGAGGGTTCAGTGGGTGGAATTCACATCGACCTCTCTTAAAAGTTAAAAGATCCTCGGCTTAAGAGGTTTCATATCAATATCTTGGAAAGACAATAACATTTATGGATATAATATTCTAAATCAAGTATATTAATATTAAAAAATAAACGTATTTTATGTGTGATACATATAATTGGAAAGGGATACTGGAATAGATATTATTACACTATATAACAGGATTTTGCCCCCAGCCCCCATACATTCGTCATACTAAATTGATATTTTCTTTACTTTCATCCCAGATATCGAAATTATAAAAACTGTTCTGAAATGTATCGACATATACCAAAAATATATTACCTACATTTGATTTTAGTCAATAGGACTTGAAACAAAAAAAATATAGTCACTTAAATAAAAAAACTAAAAAAGATTAACTTTTCGAAATACAAAGACATTTTTTCGATTATTACTAAGATGTTGAAATTATAAAAAACTGATTTGAAGTGCATGACATAGTAGAAAATAAATACAACTGACATTTGTGGTTATTCATACTTTGCAAGAAGATAAACTGGGCGTGAACCATTAGAAATGATAAAAATCAGGATTGTCAAAAAAAAAGTCATAAAGCCAAACCTTTTTAGGACGATAGTTTAAGTGGCATTTTTAGAATCTACGTAAAAAAGGGATCAAATTAGGAGTTTCAGCCTGGGGGAAACAAAGACCTTAATTTTGATACATAGTACTATTAAGGACATTACACCAGGATTTTTTCTAGGAAGTGTTGGTTGACAGAAAAAGAACATGAATAAAAAAGTAATTGACATTATGAAATGAGGCATCACTTTACTCGTGGCTGTTGATGCCTGAAGATCAAGCAAGAGCTAAACTCATCTTCTTTGCCTTATTTAATGGACCTCGATCATTGATATTTACGAATTTTTGTATGGAATCTTCCTATTTTAACCATTAATATTAATTGAAATTGAGCACTTCCTCACACTCAGTTGGAAAAATTTACTATATATTTTGTTTTATCACTCTTACCGATAAACAAATCCTCATGTACAAAAATTAAGTTAAATACTGAAAATTATGTTTGTTAGTGAGTTGGCGAGAATTATTGCTATAAAATCATTATTAGTAAATAATCCGAAAATAAAGAATTAATATATATTCCATGTTACTATGCGGGTAGTTTAACTTTTCCAAAGTTGTACGTGATATGAAAAGTATGCTGACGACCTCATTAGAGGAACTCTAATGCGATGATTAAATGGGAAAATGTTTTTTGTTAAAAAGACCACAAGAACATGACATAAGATTTTGAATCTTTTGGGATACTTAATATACATCTTATTTGAGAATTTCAACTCAATCCATTTAGTATTTCAGGTGTCAATACTAGGTATACACGACTCAAGATTTTTAAATACAATTTGAAGATAGTACTACTAAATATTTATCATATTCTCCTAAAGACAGCCAATGAAGAGGAAGTTCAATTTTGTCATACTCCCTTTATCTGCGATGGTGAAGGTCCAGAGGAATGTAGGACCGTCATAGAAACAGAGTGCACCACCCGCTATCATGAACATGCCGTTACAGATGACATCGTGAACTGTGAGACCATTCAGGAAGAAAAATGTGAGGATATTTCGAAGGGCTATACCACCGAGCAAAAGTGCACTAAATGGCCTAAACAGGTATGGAGAACATGATGATTTTAAGTTAAACTATTTTTTCCTCCTTATGACTCCCTAAAAAGGTTTGTATTAAACGCTCGGAGAATGTTAAAAAGTACAGCCCACAAACGGATTGCAAAAAGCTGCCGAAAGAGCTCTGTGGACCTTCTGGTTGCGTCCACACCTGGGAAAAGAGGAATGCTTTCCTAAACGGGAGGTTATGTGGTTGAGGTAAGGGATTCATTATTTGAAAAGTGATTTTCAGATTGATAAATTTGTAAACTTATTTGTGATTGGTAAAAAGAAATGAAGCTCGAATAATAATGATAATAAAATATTTAGTATTAGGAAATCCTTCAAAAACTAATTTTTTTTCTCTTAATGGGCCTAAATTAAAGTCATTTACTCAACTTATATTATTATATTACTATATTTACAGTCCAATATTACAAATGTATATGCATTTTTAAAGCAATTCCTGGGGCTAAAAGAAAGACTAAAAGATGTTTATTTTGTTTCATCATACAAGGATCATAACTCTGACCAACTAACGTGAAATGAAAATGATATTGTGAACTGAAGAATTAATGTTTATTTATAGTTTGCGATAACTATCATAATGGCATTCTTACTTATTTGTCAGCTTACTTATCATTGATATTTTCTGGGTAAGTCTCATCTATTGATTTTGCTTTCTTCTCCTAGGAACCCGTGGAGACCTGCAATTTAGAGCCCCAAAAGGCATGCAAACATGTAACAAAGCTGGTTCCTTCTTTAAAGCTAACTCAGGAATGTGTCGATATTCCTAAAGAAGTCTGCTCTCGCTCCAGGAAGAATCCAAGGAAAATACAGAAGCCAGTAATAAAAAAATGGTGCTACGTTCCCTCATCAGCGAGTGGATTGGCCTCTTAGCTTTTTATTTTTTGTCATTCTTAGAACCGTATAATATTGAAATAAACAAATTGTACATATATCATTATGAGTTGCATAACATGCACAAAAATGGATCAAAATATACAAAATATAGGCATAAAAGAATGCATTGTATAAAAAATCATTTTGTACTACAAATATCGAAGCCATATTTGAGGTTGAAACTACAGAAAATATATGAGAGGAAAACATTATTCAACTGAATCGGCATCTGATCTTGGCTAGTCCTGATGGGGTTTTTGTTTTTGAGTAACAATTTCAGCTGTTTTCATTTGTGATCAGATTTAGACTCAAAATATATTCATCTTTATTAAACATATAAATTAAAGGCAAAAAAAGAATGCAATATGGACAATATACTTTCAAATATGGCAAAAACATAGATACCAACTTAATATTAATGAATTATTTGAAGGTCATTAGTAATGACTGTTGATTTGTCCATGCATGGAATATATATACTTAAAGATGAGAAAGGTGGTGCGTTTTGAAACGAGATGGATTCAAGTCATTAAATCTACATGTTGGTCCAGTGATTTCTCCTTAAGAAATTGATGTCTTAATTTAAAAATTCGTTTCATATAGGCATATAATTAACTCAAATCCTTAAAACTAAAAATATATTTAAAGAAGTATATTTTTTTGGCTCGCTTCCCAGTTCTGAACATATCATGAAATCATGAATATATTGGAATGTGTCTTGAAAATGCCTCAACTAAATAGTTTAGCTAATATTTGACTGATCTTGATGACCAAACGGAATATGATTCAAGATTCTGGTTGAAATGTATATTACAATAAAATAATGGTATAATAACAATATATTTTATTTTCTATAGTAAAATTACATTTATTTTTTAAACTAAAATATGCAAATCTGTTGTTTTATTTTCGACGTAAATAGTGACCCTCACAAGATAAAGAATACTTCAAATAATTCAATAATATTAAGTTAGTATCTATGTACTCAATTGCAAAATGATTATAACGTCTCAAAAAGCACAATATCCTACTTTTTATTCATTTTATTAATTTAATATATATATAGATACAGTCGGCCCTCGCTACTTCGCCCTCGACATCTCGCAGTTCTTTTACTACGCAACGACGGCTTGGCTCCCGTTTTTTCACGGCAAAACGGTCCCATATGAACTCAATATATATTGAGAAATATATCAACTGGCAGAAGATATATATCAACATCGCGACCCCTCATATATAACGCGATTGGTCGTGTATTGAATCCGGGCTGTCGCGACTTTGCGAGGACGACTGTATATATATATATATATATATATATATATAGGGGGATTCACTTAAATTGAGACTAACATATTACAAACTACAATCTTTGTATTAAATTTTACACAAATAATTTGAAAACAAAATGATAGCACAATGTGTAATTTACAAAATGTATTTCATTAAATTCCACCATATCCTCCTTTGGCCTTCACTACAGCTTGAACCTCCTCACGGTGGGAGGCAACACAAGCAGAATCTCTTCCTCAGACGAAGAGCCCCAGGCCTGAAGCAGTTTCTTCTTCAGAATCTCCACCGATGGCCAGGACTTGTTTCACACCCTTTTCTCCAGAATGGGCTATATTCAAAGTCCATTGGGTTCAGATCTGGGGAGGAGGGAGGCCACAAGTCTTTGGACCAAAAGTCTGCAACATATCAGTGCAGACGCTTTGAACCAATTTGCTGGTATTGGATGGAGCTCCATCTTGTTGGAACAGTAAAAGAGCCGTAGGATACTTTCTTTGTACTCAGGGACGACCTCCTCTGAAAGAAGATGAAGGTACACCGCCTGGTCGATCTTCACGCCCTCCTCGACAAAGATCATAGGGGCCTTCTTCCCGTCCGACGTCACTCCCCGCCCAGACCATGACTGAGGGTGGCTTTTGCCTTCTGAAGAGAGTCCTCAGCTGCACGGGGATGTCTTCCTTTTTCTAGCCAAAACCCGGTCATTCTACTGTGGGGGTGGCCTGGATCGTGAAAATCTTTGTCTGAGGAAGAGATATCTGCCTTTGTGGCCTCCACCGTGAGGAGATTCAAAGCTGTAGTGAAGGCCAAAGGAGGATATGTGGAAATTTAATTAAATACATTTTGTTAATTACACATGGTGCTATAATTTTTGTTTTAAAATTATTATTTATAAAATTTAATACGAAAGATGTAGTTTGTAATATTTGAGTCTCAATT
>CP045892.1:14619581-14634049 GCA_013387185.1 Caligus rogercresseyi
GTATAAGCAGGCTTGTGAGCGTTCAGCTTTTTTGCGTTCAGCGTCCGTTCAGCGTTCAAAAAATAATAGCGTCCGTTCAGCGTTCCGTTCAATGTTTTTGCGTTCAGCGTTCACGTTAGCGTTCAGCGTTCAAATATTTAAAAATAACAATGTGTAATTTTGAAAAATGGAAGTACTATTTAGGGGTTTCTAATAAAAATGAGCCGAACCGACTTCAAATGATATAAATTGTTGACTGGATCTAACCCAGGGGTTCCCAACCTGGGTCCGCAGAACGTCTATATTCATACATAAGAGGGTCGCCAGATTAGAGATTTTTCTATAAGGGGGTCGCAAAGAAAAAAGGTTGGGACCCTGATCAAACCCAACTTGTATATATTTTTTCCTGACCCGTAACAAATAATCATTATATTAATAGTTTCCATATATAAAAAGACAAAACACGCCAGTCAGCATGAAAGAACTTAACTATTTTCAATCTTATTAAAAACAACTTCAGATCAAATATATTGAAAAGTGTCGAGATGACCAGACTCGCTTATTTTCGAGTAACGGAGTCCGAGTTCGATATTAAGAATCTGCAAAATAGTATTTTAAACCTTCGATGTATGAGTAACTAGATCCCTACTTTCTTCGTAATGGATACATTACATTTTAAATTTTACTGCATAGCGTAGCTATCCATTTGTAGAAACAGAAAGAGAACGTATGTACAACACAAATGATATAGCTACGCTATTAATAAAATAGGACATTAATACAGTAAAACTTAGTTAATGTCTTCTATTTTACTGCATAGCGTAAGCTATCCATTTGGATCGTACAAAGTTGTTTTACTTAAAATTGGAATTACCCAAGAAGCTATAAATAACATTATTTCTTATACTAAATATTAAAAACTAGATTCTAAAAAAAAAAAATATTATATATACTAGATTTATATATAAGGTAACAAATAAATATACTATTTGAATATATTATCGGGAGGATAAGATACAGGTCCTAATAGCGACCTGTAATGACAAAAGTAAATATGGATTAACGAAGAGGTACATTATAGAATCGGTGAAAAGCACTTGACTCCTCACTCCAAAACCCTGTGTTAATTTCTTGAATAGAACTCCGCATAGCTCTTCTAAGTGCAACTGATGCAGATCTTAAGCTATGTGGCTTAAAAGCGTCAATACCTAGACCCGCAAGGACCATCATATCCTTAAGCCATCTACTCGCCGTCTGAGTCGAAATAGGCTAACAAATCCCTTTAATTGTAACAAACAAATTGTTGACAGAACCCCTCAAATGTTATAGCTACGCTATTAATAAAATAGGACATTAATACAGTAAAACTTAGTTAATGTCTTATATTATAATCATATTTAAGGTGTAATAAATCAAGACAAATTTGAGATCAAAGCTATGTAATACAAATTAATATTATAAAACAACATTATATGAATGCATCTTATTTTAGAGAGATGTATTTTTTAATAATCTTTGCAATATAAAAACATTAATATTATATAAACACGAATCAACCATTTACTACATTAAATTGAAGTTAATATCGTCTTCGTCAATAGAAAATAACTTAATCTCAATATCAATTATTAACATTAAATTTATGCAAGGAACAAAACTAAACGCAAAATATAACTGCAACTGTTGTAAGGGTAATTTTTTGTCTGATCAATGGCGTCAAATTATCTTTTTTTAAAGCAACAACAACAAGTTTCTAGGTCGCTTGGCCTATGGGAATGTGCAAAGAATTGATCTTACATTCCTCAGAGTACTTTGGTTGAGACATTCGCGACCATCATGGCGCCTTAAAAATCTATATATCTGCTATATCCAGGAGAAGCCAAAATAATAAATGTCATCTATAGTCATCATACATCCATATACAATTGTGACGTGCGATATAAAATGTTTACCAAACTATGCTAATTACTAGGACTAACCTTGTAAATATATAGTTTTGTTTGCTCGTAGACTGTCATTTATTCTCCATGACGAAATGAAAAAAGCTGACGAAATTAATACTGTCCTCGTATCCGATTCCTAAGATTTTAACTCTCGAGCCCTCCTATCCGAGTCCTAATATTTAAGTTATCGAATCCACGAATCCGAGTCCATCAAAATGAGCAAATCCATGATTCCGAGTCCACAGCCCAGATGAATATCCCGTAGTCAGACTAAATCTCAACTTATTTCAACAATAGTTTCATACCTAAATACTAAATAAGTTGTTTATTTTGAAATAAGAATGAATGAATAAAAAGGTCATTCAATTGTGTGTAAATTTTTGTCACTTGGGGTAAAATTTTAAAAAAGTGCTTTACTATTCTATAGAGATTCTTGGGAGAGTAGTCTATAAGTCTTCTTATAATATTTCATCCCCTTGTTTATATCCCAGAAAAAAATACTTAATCAAAATTACATTGAAATGTTTGGAAAAATTGAACGCTGAACGCAAAACTCTTTTTTTTTTGCGTTCAACGTTCAGCGTTCAAAAAAAAGTTGCGTTCCGTTCAGCGTTCCGTTCATTGAACGTGCGTTCAGCTGAACGCCGTTCAATTTTGCGTTCCGTTCACAAGCCTGGTATAAGTAATCCCTTGCCAAATTCATCAAAGAAACCACTGCCGATGTGGACACAGCTTGCTAACAACTACCGATATATGTAGAGTGGTAGTTTATATATCAAATCCCAGCTTTAGTTTAAGTATGGTGTTCCTTTTTTTCGGGCCGTATTTAAATTTATTTCCCGCGCACCTAAGCGAAATATATATAAATATAATTTTTACCTGTCTTTCTGTAGAAAAGGTAGCTCTCGACATCTTGACTCTTTTTGTAGTATAGAGGATAGCCATTGTGACTCCCATCAAGGAGTACTCTCCCAAATGCGCGCTTTGAGCCTTAGCCACAACGGAGCTGCTGGAAATCTTGACCTTTGGGCAGCAGTCAATTTTGACCTTCTCGGAGTGGCATGCAATGTTAAAGGTGGAGTCATGTGTAATGTCCCGATCATAGGCTCCGTTGATTCCCTCGGGACACACGGGGTTGGAGTTCCGGGTCACGATGTGAAAGGAGTTTCCGTCCAAGTGGCCGATAGTCCATCCATTTGTACCGTGCTCGTATTCACCTGTAAAGGGGAGGGGAAAAATACATAGTAGGATTAGGAAAACATGATTGGTTGAAGAAGAAAAAAGGATATAATCTTAATAAGAACAGATACGATTCTGTAAAAAAAAATATCGCTTATTCGTGGTTGTTGAGAAGTGAACATTAATATTCTGAAAGAAAAATATCATCCTACAAAATATAATATATCCTCTCATGGACCACAAACCATATCATTTCGAATCCTTTAAATGTACTGTCACATATAATTTTTCTCCTATTCCTGTTTCTAGATATTCCAAAGTAATTGAAAACAAAACATACATTAAAAATTGCTGCAGATAAGAACAACAACAATCATAACTAATACTAAAAATAGTAAACTATTAGGAAAAACGATAAAGAGGCACAATGCATACTTGAAAAACATTTATTTATTATTTACATAATTAGAGCTTTTTATGTCTATATAGTTCGATTTAGTTGTGTCTGTGATTAAAATACTATATGAAACCTAGGATATTTTCTATGAGGTTGATCAATTTTGGCATTTCCTTTCGGGATGCGAACCTGCGCCTTTGACATTGAGAGTTGAGCACGCATTTTCACGTCGTATTAGTTAAATAAAGCAATTGCGCATATTCAGCGGGAAAATATTTCCTTTGTACATAAATGAATCGTCACTCTGGCTATCGAATTAGAATGAAAGAATGAAAACAGTGTTACCAAATGATAAAAGTACATGTTGATTGGTGAGTTTGCATGCACATCTCTACCTATGCATAAGGAGCCGTCAATAGTGATGAGAAACTCAAGGTTCAAAATGATCAAGTTCTCCCACGCAGAGAGTGAAAGAATCCGAAAATAGCAAAAAGACTTGCTTATTATTGCAATGTGAAAGAACCAGAGGTGAACTATGTGAATTGCCATCCCATTTCTTGGCATAGAAAATAAACATTTGGACCAAATATTATCTTCAAAAAGACTATTGTCTCTTGCAAAATACCACTCTCATTTGTAAGTGACTCAGTATCAAATAACATTATTGAGATCGTAATGGCTCGACGTTGTCAGATTTACATGGAAGTAAAAGAGAATTATTTTTTGGCCCGATGTAGCGTTCAAATTATTCCATCAAATCTAGGATTTTTTATGAGGCTGATCAAAATGAACCTCCTCCTCTCGGGATGCGAACCTGCGCCCTCAACATTGAGAGTCTATCACGCTCCCTACATTTGTTTCAATCTATTACTACAGTAGTTATACAAATGATAAACATGCTAAAGGACTTAATATAAATGAGAAATTTTGTCACATACGTTTTTTAAATATCAAACAAAATTGTTTTAATTAATGTAGAGTAAATTTAGCTTGGACTCTTCATCCAGTCAATTACATATTTGTAGGATTACTTTAATGTATTTTATTTTGTACATTTTATGTCCTTTTGATAATTGTCTTAAAAAACTGTCTAGGTCTCTTTATTTTAAATCCCGTAATACCCATAAAATCCCACGTTAGGCTGCTTTAGATGCGGCAATACTATTACATAACAAGCCTTCATAATCCAGTTTTAAAAAAATATATTAAAGCTCTCAGTCCCAAAAGGTGGGTGTAACGACGAGGAATAGTGTAACCTATTTCTAAGGATGCCTTATACTACTTCTAGCAAACACACCTCTAAACATCACTTTTTGGTTGGCAACACTTTTTTCTTTTTCTACGTTTTATCGTCAGAGTGAGAATCAATTTATGAGCTAGGCAAACAAAAATAAACTTTTTTAATTTTTGGAGCGTAAAGATGCTTGTTCAATGATTATTGATGCTTAATATTTTAAAAAGACCAAATATTCATATATGACTTAGATTGAGATTTATTAAGAGAAAAGAATAGTGTTCTAGAGGATAAAATTCTTATGTCTGAGTCGATGTTCACACATCATCAGCCGATAATGAAGTAATGCCTTATTTCACAGTGCCACTTCATCTTTTTCCACCAATCACAGATGAGAAAAAGGCTCCCACTTGGTAATCTTTGCTGATTTTCATATAACTCACTTACCATTGACTCTGTAATACAAATAAAAGACTTCGTCGTCCACGGTCTTGCTATAGATGAGATTCTTCCTCTGATCCACGCCGTCGAAGACATATTTTCCCAGGAGGGACCCCTGAACTTTGGAAAGGATCCCTTCAGAGGACACAAATAGTTGAGAGCAGCAGTCTAGGCCATTGTCCTCAGGCTCCTCTACGTCGTGACCTGGAAGGAATATAATGGAGTAAATATTACAAAATGCAAAATTTAATTCTTTTGCTGAAAAATTGCAAAAAACGAGTTTTTCAGCTTTCATAACCTTATTCTTATTATGATGCTTTACATTAAGATACATTATTTACTATATATATATATACAGGGGCGGAGTGGCCACCGGGAGTATCGGGACTATTCCCGTGGGCCGCTGGCCTCAAGAAACATAAACGGCCGTTGACAGCCTCCCAATGGCATATTGGGGCCTGTATAAGGCCGGTGAGGGCAAAATTGTCCCGGTGGATAAATTCTTCCCACTCCGTTCCTGTATATATATATATATGTATATATATACAGTGTTGGTCGAATATTACTTTGAAAGTAGTATGTAATATACTACTTTTTACTGCGTAGTAACATTTTTTAAATATTAGTTATTACTTCTCAAAAGTAATATACTACTTTGAGTAATATACCACTTTTTTGAGCATTCCAAAACAATAAGTAAAGGCAATTCAAAAAGGATTGTAAAAATCCTCACCAAACCTAGTTTGCATTTTATAATAATCCTATATATGTTATTGCCATATTATAAAGTGAGCACATGGCTCAAACAAGAAAAAGTCGGTGAATTCAAAGACTAAATAAATGACTTCTGAATTATGAGAGCATAGGTTTAATTATCCGACCCAAGCCCTCGGGCCCCGCATGTCGATTGAGGCTTTTAAGGTTGAAACCCACAGCCAACCCTAATTAAGAATGAGAGAAACCCTAATTTACAATATTATACAACCCAAGCTCTTTGTCCCGCCTGCTGATATAGGCTTTTATTTAGGGTTGAAACCCACCGCCAACTCTGGTTAGGTATAAAAGGATTAATGCCTGTCGAATATTTTTTTCACGATAGTAATATGTAACTAGGATATTACATATTACTTATTACTTGAAAGTAATATCTAATATGTTTGTTCTCTCTTGTTACTGCGCAGTAATATAACTAAGTAATATATTACCGCACGCACGTTAGGGAACAACACTATATATATATATATATATATATATATATATATATATATATATATATATATATATATATATATATATATATATATATATATATATATATAATTTATAATTTATATATATAATAATTGGAAACATCAGGTTCCGAATCCCCCAATTATAGTTAATTGAGGATCCAAAGCCAACATATAGGAACCTTCAAGCCTCGCAATCCACAACTATTGCATATTGATTTTTTGAACCAAACGTTAATGACGTTACCACTCAGATTTTTAGGATCAGCACCAAGCGCCCTTACATTTGGGTTCATAACTGTAAATTTGAGTGATGACGTCAGTATCTCTTCATAGCATCACCGAACGTCCCTGGTTCTAAATGCTAAAATTTTGAAATATTAGTTTAACAAATAATTTACATATGTAACATCGAGTACCGGATGCCTCACAATTGCGTCATGCTGATGCTTCAAAATAAACTTTTATTGGCTTTCGGGTTCCTTGTGTCATAATTATGACACATTTGGGTTACAAATCGTCCTCATCAGGTTCTAGATATCAACCAATTACGTCATTTTAGGCTTTCAAAAGTTTTTATTTGTTCTTGGGTTACAATTGCCACATTTGGGTTTAAAGCCATCGCTCAGAGGGCCCTGTTACGTGTTCTTACTAATATTTTCAAACAAGTAGCATAAAAGTAAAGAGATGCTAGCTTGTATTACATTCATTTTCGTTTAAAACATTATTTTTATAGGAAAAACAAATTAAAGCAGTTCAACATTTGAATATATAATTATTTTTTGCGGATGAATTAATAGTTCATTGGGTTAATAATTGATTCAAACGCATTATAGGTGTTTGTTTTCCTTCATAACGAACGTACATATAAATGCAAAATTGAGTTAAGAGAGTAAACTTGTTTGCAGCAACCTTTGTGAATGGGTTGTTTATTTCTTTTGTGTTGTTTGCTTACAGTTATAGATTCTAGCCTCAAGAGTCACCCCAAGAGTAACGGTGATATGATATTGCTTACCTTGCACAGATAAAAGAAGAGCCGAGAGTATACTCAATAACAGAGTACTTTTGAACAACATGGTGGCGTTGGGTTTAGAAGCAGCTCCGGGAATGAGTCAAATGAAATGGATTGAGAATGAACCAAACATATTTATTAACTCCTTCTGGGCCGTGCGCCTGCTAAGAAGATGTGTCGCAGTACATTTTTCTGTCTTTGGAGGAGGAGGAGGCTTCAAATGGTGAGCTACAAATGAATGGAGGAGGTGAAAAGGCGGGCAGCAAACCTGTGAATATATATATAGTATATAATATGGTAGCCAGTATTCAGCCCGTGTTTTAATATATTAAAATTTAGAGAAAGCAGATGATGATATGATGAGTAATTTTAAAGGAGTTAACTCTATTGCTAATATAAACGTAGGTTACATTGCAAAATTATATTTGCAAATAAAAGATGATTCACATGTATATATACATACATTTATAGAATAACTAGCAGATGCTACCCGGTTTCGGACCAGGATTTTTGAGAATGGCCACTGTAACCTAATATTTCAAACTTATCCATAGAAAAGTATATATATATATATATCAGGAAACGACCGAGTCCCGGCTGTTTTTTGAGCGTCCCGGTCTTTTAGACACCGGGCCGGGACTTAAATATTCCTTTCGTTTGTCATTCATAAAGTGACGTTTTTTAAGAAAGGAATTTTCGAAATATTATTTTCTAAAAAAACGTCATCACGTCGTCACCTTTTTTTGGAAAGTCTTTCAGAATGTCGAAGAAACGAAAATATATTTATTAAGTCCCGGCCCGGCTTGAAAAAAGGTGTCCCGGTCGTTCCATATATATATATATAATATATCATATGCTAAAGGTTGATATATAACACTTGAATTGGGGATCCTTAGAGTGAAGCCATCAACTTGTCGCTACTTCGCCCTCCTGAAAAAGATATACGCTCAGTGTCGTATTTGTTATCTATTTATATTTTAAGATGTACCTTATGTTGGAAAGCTTCAGTCTTTTTAGGTCGAGTAGTTTAAGTAGAATGTTTATTTTTGTATTTTCTAAGCAATAATTAGAATGAGCCCTTGAATTCTAGCGATTGCCCAAGGGCCCATTGTGGCGGTAATTTTAAAACTCAGAAAATACCATATTGTATTGTTTGAATACACCCAAGAGTTCATTGTAGGTGGGTTTGTATTTCAATTTGCAATATTTGTGACTGGCAGAACATAGAGTCCTTTGGTGGTGGGTTTGATGCCCAAATATGCAATTTGTGACTGATGTAAAAAGTGTTCCCATGGCACTGGCCAGTAGATTTGTAACCACAATATGCGATATAAGTATTGGTGGGACGGAGAACCAATGTTTTGGGGTATATTACTAATATTTAAAAGGTGTCCATGATTTCATATCGGATTAAGGGCAGTTTTCCTAATTTACTAGTACCTAACTGTAAGGGTGATGAGAAAAGCGAAGTGGGTTAATTAACAATTAAGTTTTCCTATGTACAGAAATTAAACACAAAAAACTTTTACTTCATATGCATACTGTGAACCATTATCAATTAATGATAATTAGTTTAATTTGTTTTTTATCATCTGTTCTAGGTATAGTTCTGTATCCATGTAATAAAAATCTATAAAAGGTTTAGAGTTTAACCAAAAAATAAAATAAAATAATGAACAACGATTTTGGCAAATGAATATAGTCATATAAGTTTTTTTCAAATTTCAAGTTATTTTTTTATTATGAGATGTGAAAATGATGTATACCCAATTTTAAAACTTTGATGTTTTTAAAATTCAAATCATTTGAAAAATATATTTTTTTTAATTTTTATAATATTTAGCATATTAACAAAATATTTACAATTACAGAGCTCCAAAAACTAATGAATGACTCTTGATAAGGCAAAAAAAAAAGTCCTTCCCATGACTGGTGCTCATTTTTTTAGACTCCGCTGTTTATGTATGTCCATACAATATCCTTTTAAATTATAAATATCCTCTGTGATTGGAACATTGATCAATACAAATTTGAAGAAAGACAACAGTGCTATAATAAATATTTTGAGAGCTAACTTGTAGCTAAAAAACATAGAAATAAAAGTGAAGTATGATATATTTATCTTATGTAAAGTTTATTAATTTTGAACGGTTTTTTTACAATTAAACAATCATATATTATATTTTACTCAATTAATATTCACAATAAAGTCTAACTTTAGGAGACAACGCTGACTATTGGGGAACATAAAACTCGAAATATGATTGATTTGACCTATATACGTTGTTTTATTATAATACACGTTAGTCTTTAAATTGCAGATATCGCCCCTAAAATGAAATATTTGCCGATACGTCAAATACTTGTCTTTATCCTACGATACAAGAAATTTGAAATAATTATTCAAATCCAAATCTAACCGAATAAGCACACTGATAATAATGACAATCCACAAACAGCTAACTCCCAACTTTATCGAAGGTAACGAGTCAAATATGTACAAACTATAGTATTTTGTTGCGGCGATGGAAAAAATATTCAAAAATAAAACAAAAAAAGTTTAATTGCAAGAAGTAAACAAGAACCTAGAGCAATTTTTTAGTTTTCACTCAACATACAAATATTAATGAGTCAATATAATCAATCTAAGTCAGATCATTTATATGAAATGTAGACAGCTTCATTTGATCCCAATCCCGCCGATGCTGTTTTATCAATGGGCAGCTATAATCGCCATATCAATTTGCTGTTTTATAATATTGGTTTATAATTATTTATGTTTTTGCTTCCTGAGTAAAAATAACTTATTGTACCTGATTTGAGGCAACTGAATACAAATCGGCATTAAATTTCCTCATAATTTATCTTCTATTTACCATAAAAATGTCCTAATAAAAAATGGTCATGATAGAAAAGAAAATCATGGCATACAGAAGAAGCAATCAATATACTAAATTGGAACGTATTTGAGTGGAATAAAAAAAAACCAAATATTGTTCAAAAATCACTTTAAAATGCCAATATATTAGATTTTACAATACTCACTTTAGATGAAAATGTTTTGTGCACAATATTTAGGTATATTATCTAGTACTATAATTATAAAATACTTGCCCCGCCATGTATTATAACGGTATTTTATATCATTATTTATTTTTATTACCTCCGCCGAAGGAGGTATTGTTTTCACTGGCGTTTGTTGGTTTGTTGGTTTTGTTAGTTTGTTGGTTTGTTGGTTTTCAGCAGGATAACTCAAAAAGTACTGAACGGATTTGGATGAAATTTTGTGGAGTTGTTGGAAGTGCCAAAAGGAAGAAGTGATTAAATTTTGGCATCTCTGAGTGCAGAATTAAGGCGCCAAATGAGCTAATACTACTAAATTT
Organism: Caligus rogercresseyi; assembly: GCA_013387185.1. Taxonomy (NCBI): domain Eukaryota; kingdom Metazoa; phylum Arthropoda; class Copepoda; order Siphonostomatoida; family Caligidae; genus Caligus; species Caligus rogercresseyi. The sequence goes on from CP045892.1 coordinate 14,630,379, forward strand.
GCCAAGTTAGCCTACTCTGCCAATAGATGTCGTTTGTGCTGTGAAATTGGGTGCCGGGAGCGTGTTCCTCTCGGAATTTCCGTCTAGGGGAACCCTCCCCCGTCTCTCTACGCCTCCCAAGTCGTGAAAATCAAACTTGAAAGGCTAATGACGGCGGAGGTTTGCACTCTCTGAGTGTATATATGCCTCTAGTTAGTAATTATTTTCTATGAAATTTTTTCCAATGATGTTTTTTCCTTTATTTGCAAACTCTTTTTTCTACTATTTAATCATAATGAGGAGAATCCGATAGTTTTAAAAGATATTATTTGAAAAAACAGCCTTACTCTTTCACCCAATAAAAGTGGCAAAATCCTAAATGTTTCTCTATTTTATCTCATATCTCTTTTCGAAGAAAAAAAATATATTTTTTCACTAATGAGTTGATAGATTGAAACTATGAAGATTAATGATCATTATAATACAAAAAAGTTCTATATTAGGATAAACCTATCTTTTACACGAACCGATTGTTAGAAAACTCCTCCCATAAATCGATTAAGACTTATATATATAATACCAAGGGATTATCAGCTAAAAACTAGCTACAAATGAGAGTGTTGTTAAATATATCTTTAGAAAAGAAGTATTCAGAGAATAATGAAAGAAATTAAATGCTGAATAGAATCTTGGGAATGCTCCACAAGAGAAGAAATCATAAATAAGAAGGCTAAATTATGAATATGGTTCCATGGTATATTATTATGTTTTGTTTTTTGTCTTTTTTTGCCTATATGGCTCGACAGAATGCATCCGACTGGATATAAATAAGCATTATAGTATTATAACTAGAGGCATATATACCTCAGAGAGTGCAAACCTCCGCCGTCATGAGCCTTCCGAGGCGGATTTTTCACGACTGGGGAGGCGTAGAGAGACGGGGGGGTTCCCCTAGACGGAAATTCCGAGAGGAAGACGCTCCCGGCACCCAATTTCACACAGCACAGCGACATCTATTGGCAGAGTAGGCTAACTTGGAAAATTTAGTAGTATTTAGCTCATTTGGCGCCTTAATTCTGCACTCACAGATGCCAAATTTAATCACTTCTTTCTTTGGCACTTCCAACAATTCCACAAAATTCATCCAAATCCGTTCAGTACTTTTTGATTATCCTGCTGACAAACCAACAAACTAACAAACCAACAAACGCCAGTGAAAACAATACTTCCTTCGGCGGAGGTAATTAGTCTATCGAACCTAGGATCTTATTATTGTTTAAAATCTGTTTTGTGTGTGTTGAATAACACATAAGGATACATGATTTATTTTAAAGTTTATGTTTATACAAACCATGTACTTTATTTTATTATGGGCCATGGATTATAAGTCACATGACTGGTTGGTTTAAAACCAAAATATGTTATAGTTGTGGCATAAAGAACCCAAAGGCACAGATACTCAAATATTTTTAAATCTTATGTGTTATATCTTTTTATATACATTGTTTATATATTTTTAGATATATGGCCGTATATTTATTTGAGTTGGTTTTGTTCAATTTTAGTTTGTAATATACTTTATTAATTTGATATAGTGACAGTACTTCTGTTAAACTTATGCTAGGGTATTAATTTATATATATATATATCAGTTATATATCTTCGGACATATAAAATAATTACATATTATTGTTGTATATAATGGAATTTCAAAATACTACTATAGTCTATATATGTCTATATAATATATATATCAGTTAAATATCTTCAAAATAAATAAAATAATTAATTATTATTGGCTGGTTAATAATAACTATTCAAAAATACTACTAAAATTAGTGGAAATAGCACTACATATAGTTTTGTGGAATTATGCACGACTCTCATTGATGAAGTCGTATACAACTCTCTAGAGGAGGTAAGCATTGACAAATTTATTTTTATTTGGCGCGAAAGGTAAAATTGTTTTTTCATATTGCCAGAGAAGCTGCAATATATTGAACATTAGGTAATGAAATGAAACATATTGTGGTACTGCTGACAAAGTTTTAAGCTTAAAAAGTGTTATCAAAATATTCTCAAAAGGATATAGGAAGTGGGTATCTTTCAACACGAGTTAAAATATTCAAGTACACCTGTTTGCATTGTTTGATTATGCCTCATCAAAGATCTTTATAAAGTGCTATGATGGGTGACGTACTGTTATATGTTCAAGCAAAGATTCAAATATTTATCTCTTTGATGAGCAAGAAAATTGTCTAATCTCATTGACAAAATGATAATTTTAGGAATTTCATATGAATAATGGACTGTGTTGTTTGTAAATAGTACGATCATAATATCTCTTTGATAACCAACTAACTAGCAACAAAATGCCATTTTTAAGGATTTCATATAAATAATGAATTGTGATGGTCATTATAAAGACAAAGCCAATATTTTACAAAATTAATGTTGGTCAGATTTTTGTACGTCATTAATTTTACATATCTTGATTATTAATTGTAATTTATTTTACTTAGATTTATGTGCATTTATATTTGAATATAATGCTATGCTATTTTTACTGAAAAAATGAACAATCTGAAAGGATGAATGAGTTGAAAAAATAAAAACTTCTAAACTTGCCCAATCTTCCCTATGTCTTTACTTATTTTTCTGAACGTCGTTATTATCAAATACGCTGTTATATACAGCTGAATACAAATCATAAAGGGAAACATTACAACACTGAATGATAACATTTTGTGGGCAGCTTATTTTTTTAAAAGTATTTAACCTTTAGGTTAGTTCTTGCAGTGGAGTCTTCAAGGATCCGTACCATGTTATTGTAATTTATTAAATAATTTGTTAATTGTAATCTTTTCTTCATTTAAAATTTTTCTACAATCCAGGAATTGCAGTTGGCTTGTACCAATTTTTGGTGTATATAATTGATTAAATATCAATCTTCTTCTTTGAATCTTCTTGACGATGAGATTGTAGTCTCAATATAATATTTAATTGTAATCCAATTAGAGATAAATGATCCAAGTCTGTCTCTAGATATTCCAAGAATTGAGATAGAGTTCAAGACAGCTGTTTTTTGCCATTGATTTTTAATCCAGACTTCTTTTCATATCTTTGAATAACCCCGAACCCCTTCAATACGCTCAATCAGTTTGTCTCTCAGAACTAGTATATAGCATTATGGTTATAAATAGTTGCCGGTAACTCCTCTTTGAGTTGATTATACCACTCCTATAGTTTCCTAATTACATTAATGACGTTCCATTGACGAGTAAGGCTGAAATAGGATAGAAAAACTATTTCCAATACTTTTTTCATGGAATTAATTGTAAATTATAATAATTATGAAGTAGTGAATCAAACATCTCGAAAAGTTCACTGCTACGATAGCTCCATAAGTTTTCTTCTTTCTTTCTACCTTTTCAATGACGATCTCAATATTCTTGGTATGTCGCTAATTTCCCTTCCTTAAAGAATCCTTGTTGTTTTAGGCCAAGTTTAGGTTTTAATATAGGTTCGATTCAGAGCAAGTGCTCCAGAGAATTCAATAGTGAAATTAGAACCCGTATAGGTCTCAGTTGTTCGTATCTGAGATCACCCTTTCTTTGGTATAAGAACTATTTGCCCTATGGTACAGGATTGAAGAAGTTTCCCATGAACTTCCATTGCTTTCCCCAATTCAC